>JAHREE010000067.1:6590314-6602987 GCA_033628505.1 Tringa tobata
TTCTTTCTTTCTTTCTTTCTTTCTTTCTTTCTTTCTTTCTTTCTTTCTTTCTTTCTTTCTTTCCTTTTCTTTCTTTTTATCTTTGCTATTGATTTAAAAGTTAATTTCCCTCAATATTGAAATATTTAATGAATGACAGCTGGCTGAAATCTAGAGCTTGCAGCCAGCTATCCGCTGAAGGAAAGCTCTCAATAGCTATGGTGGCAGATATTACACACTTATAAATTATTTAAAGATGTATTATCTTTATGATTAAGGAAGTAGATGTTAAGAAGACTCAGTGTCTTTTTAATGGCTAAACTGAATTCAAGAGCTTTACTCAATGTAGCTTTTGATTTCCCCACAAGGTGAAACATATTGGCTGATCTCCTTGGACTCCAAACATCTTGTCAGATATCTAACGAAAACTGTTATTGAAATTCCAATGTTATTTTAAAAATTATACCTAGAGGACAAGAATTTTTTTTCTTTTTTTCTTGGTACCTAACAGATAGCACACGGTATGTGATGTGTGTTCTAAGAGAGGTGAAATATCTAGATTTCTTGAAGTCAAAGCAAATATGCCACTGATTTCAGCTAGGCCTGGAGTTCAGTGAAGTCCTGAATTGCGATGAAAATAATAGCTAGATAGTGGGAAGATAAATATAAAGAAAATGCCATTGAAATAATTACAATACTGTTTTGGAAGCCAGAATATATTGAAAACCTTCCTGAATTTTTGGCTGTGGGGAAAGGAAGCATTTGACTGATTATTGTATTTCAATATGTTCATATAGCGGAATTTATGTGATACTTGGTTGTTTGGTAATTTTCATGGGGAAGTATTACCGTTGAATACTCTTTTCCTTGTGCTTTCTGAAAGAAAGAAATGTGTTAATGTGAGTACCAATTTCATTAAAAGACAATTGATCTTTTATCAAAATCTACTGAAATTTAGTTTGAATTTTGGAGAAATATATAGAAAAGTATAGGGATTTTTTTAGTTAAAAAAACCCAAGCCACATTGTGCTATGTAATCAAGAAATTCATTAAAAATTAGAGGCCAATGCTAATACCACTAGTCCTAGATACATGAAGAAGTATTGGCTGCACTCTGGTTTTATAAACACAAGACACACTGAAATTGTTAACCTGATCTTAGACACATGAAACCTCCCAATGAAGCACGCATTGACTTTTTTTTTTTTCCTGCTTTGAGTCAGATATGCTCTGCCAGTGTTGTGGTTTTGACCGAACTGACCAACCAGAACAACAGATGGCCCCCTCCCTCCCCCCTCTAAGGGAAAGAGGAAAGGGGGGAAAAGGAAAAGGAATAAACTGTCTTGTGAAGCAAGTGATTAGCCTACACAAAAGGTAACTGCTGGCCCAATATGAACTAATTCTATGCTAGTTCCATCTTCTTGAACCAAAAGTGAGCATCTGGGTGTGACAGAGTACAGATGCACAAAAGGGAGCCTTGAAGAAATGGGAAGCAGGTGAGTAAGTAAAACCATATGAATGGACAATGAATAACCAAAACAAAAGTTACAGATGAGAAATACATGAGAAAAGAGAAGGTATAGACCAACAACTCAAAAAAGAAAAAAAAAGATCAGGACATGAAAAAAGCGTATGAGGCTAAGAAATTAAAGCACACAAAATATAAATTGAAACTGAGAATTGGACTTGTGAGTTGAGAGGATAAAACAAAACACTAAATGTAGAATCCAGGAGGGTAACTATGGTTTTCAAAATTCTTTGCAAGTCAAGTCTAAATTCCAAGTCATAGACAGAGTGAAAACATTAGCTATGGGAAGATACATGAAGAGGCTGTAGTAGACCACGTATTAGATGACTCACGTCAGCACTGCAGTTATTTATAACAACTGAGGTTATTACAATTTTAAAATTGGCAATAGAATTTAAGCTTCTGAACCCATAAGGGACAATATTAAATGTAAACCTGACAATTCCTATTCTGCTGTGTCTGTCTATGTTTACAAGCTTACCTTTCAGAACCCACTTTTTATGTAATATGTCCTTATGTTTAGATCTCTTACTGGAGGTAAATTTTTGCACATATTTAAAGGACAGGCATATTTGCATACATTTAAAGGTATGTCCTATAAGAACTTAGTTAGTCACATGTACTGCATTTATTTCTTTGTAGTATGGTCATACATCCATTCATTATAGACTGTATCATATTTTGACTTTAAAGGATACACGGGCACTTTCCCTCTTCTCAATTGTTTCTAGAGCCTTTCATACTTACAGTGAATCCCTACAACCCAAGATCAGCATTCTCTGATGACTATGGTCATGCTTGTGCAATTCACTGTTCCATTCTGTTTAAATATGATTTGTGAAAACAAAGGAAAGAAACAGAAGAAAATGAAGATCCTGTTCTATTGTTTATATAACCAAAACAGAGTTTGATCAGAATTTACGACTAGATATTTTCTTGATACTTGCATTAGATGAAAGTTATCTATCACTTCAAAAGATGCTGGACAATGAAAGAGGAAATACCATATTTAAAATTGCTTCATTATATCATAACACATGAGGAAAAGCTTGTTTTTAGTGTCATATTTGCATTCAGGTTAGAAAAAAACAGTATGCTCAATATAAAAATTGCTTTTAATATCAATATTTACTTCTAGGGCCCTTGATATAGGACGAGACTTGCTGATAGACTACATTTTCAACAGCATCTGGTATAATGCAGACTTTGAGGAAAGCAGAACATATGCACAGTGCTATGTTAGTCAATGGGCCTAACAAATTAATAAATAACCATGGAGAAAGTGATCCTTTAGGGACTGATGTTTCAGTGGCAGGCAGTCCCTATCTTATAACAGTATAAATTTGTTCTTGCATAGTTTTGAATAAATGGGCCAAAGCTTCAGTTGCTATAAATCGAGAGTATTACACTGGTTTCTGTGCAACTGCATCAAGTCACGTCAGCTGAGAATTTAGCTCTAGTGTACCCACGAGACTGCAGAAACAGCTCTCCTATTCAGAATGATTCAGAAACTGCCAAAATATTTTAACGCTCTGCTACTAGATATAAGACCTAGTTCTACTTACCTCTAAGAGCCAGGACTACACTGCTCTTAATGCAAAAAAAATTGTAAGGAGTTAGTGGGATCAGGCTGCAATACTGCCATGAATATGTAACATAGACATTAAAATCATAGGCATATCAGGTTATTGGAATTTCTGAAAGGACTATTTGAATTTAACAGGGATTGTTGTCATGTTTGCCTTCCTTCTTTTGCTGTTGAAGTTCATAACAGCAAATAAACCCAAGCTCAAGCTCAAACTCTCTGAAATAAGATAAATGTCATAAAACAATACGATGTATTTTTGCCAAATATACACTTGATCCTTTTCCTTTGAAGATGATATCATTGCACAGTGATGAAACCTGTCCTGTCTTTATTTAAAGAGAGAGTTTAAACCTCGTTTTCTAAACTAGCAGATTAAAACTTGCTACTTAGGTAAAACCGAAATAAATTTCAGAAGGATTTCTTTCATTTCCAGGTAAAGCTTGGTTTCTTTTTCATGCCAATTGCATTTCTAGATGCAGCCATCAGCTGTTTTTAGTCTACATGACTATTTGCATAAATGACTCAATAGGAAAGACTAAAGTTATGCAAAATCTTTTTCATCTTGTTATTGCAGCTCTGATGGCTTCATCAACAACATCAAATTACTGCCAAAATAATGCTCAGTCGCTTCAAAATGAGGATAGCTATTTCTCTCTGAGACTAATTTAAAGGTCCTACACCACCAGATACACAAATAATATTTCCATTTTTGATTACCAAAGTTTACAACATTTTTGATTATATGCCTCACAAGCTGTTCACAAATCTGTTTCTGTATGCCTTTCTCTACATAGATTAATGGAGCAGGCTGAGTTCCCTCATATCTAGCAAAGCAATTCTACCATAGAAATATTATCAAATCACTCCATACTACTTGGCTTCATGAAAGAAATGCTAGACTAAATTATAGAAGAAATTTTTATTTCCAAAAGTTTTGGGGCCAGACTTAGAAAGGAAGGCATAAAGTTTTTAAAATATCCTCTAGCAAGATGAAAAGAAGACAGAACTTCAAGTGCAGATGCAGGTCTAAAGAAACCATCAGGACTGTTAAAGTGCAGAACCTGGATCTGATTATCTTGCTGAATCCAGGCTTGAGTATGGAAGGGACATCTGTTCCAGGAGAGTAACATGAAATTAAAAACTCTACCATATCCCTTCCTGTTCCAACTTCACGTCTTATTGCTTATTATCTTCCAAGCTGATGAACAAGCCTCCCTCTATTTCTGCCTATTCATCTGTTGCTACATTGCTGTTTGCTGTGTCCCCTGTACTTAAGAAGCTTCAATTTTCTCTTTTGATGCAGTAACACCGATTTTATGCATTTAAAAACATGTCCCCTGAGAATAACCTCACGGATAGCTTACGAGAAGCAGAGCAAGGAAAGAGACAAATGTGACTTTAACTAATGATTTAAAGCATAGTAATTAACAGGCGTAAAAACTACATAGCTCACCTCTAAAGGGACTGTTCTTTGAAATTAACAGTACCAGGAATTACTGCAAACGTTTTGCTATAAAGGAAGGCCAGATACTTATGAGGATTTCAGAAGATGAGTACTAGGGCACTACAGGATGTCAGACAGTGTTATTCTCAGTATTTTCACACAAGAAAGTTAAAACAAATCCTGCCCTACTTGTCTAAACCCTCTTACTACCCTTTAGGTTAAAAATATCATCAGATCAGCTGAGGATGTTCCCCTTACAGGCTTATACCATGATAATATTCTACATTTCTTGGAAAAGCTGTAAGTCAAATGGATGCAGCTCCTCAGGTACCTCTAAAATGTTATGTGCGCCCTTCTAAAAAAATACAAATATACTGAATTTTGTTGCCTGGGCATCTCCTCAGAGATGTCCATATGACTGAAAAGTGACCCCACTGAAGCACTGCTAGGTACATACTTAAAATACAGACAGTAGAAATTGGTGCTTGCTCTTTATGTGCAACATTTTTCAACTTTAATAAGGAGGAAGAACAAGTATAGTATTTCTCATGGTAAGAAACTTTTTTCCCCCTTGCAACTGGAATCTTTTGAGGGTGGGAAAAAAAGAACCCTTAAAATAACAGCTTTTTAAACTTTTGACATATCTAACAAAAAGAAAATGTAAAGGTTCCATTTTATGCTACTGCCTGCTGCTTAACTAGAGTCATAAGGTCACTCTGTAACACACTTCTTTTGTGCAAGTCTATGTAGTGGTGAAGAAAGGGAAAGCTGCCAATTCTTTAACTAGGTATTAAGCTTTCTCTTCCCTTCTGCTCCACCCATTTGCTCCCTCCCTTCTAACCCTAAACCCACAGCCTGGATTTTCAGCATCACTGCTTTAAAACCTGAAAGGACTCTGCTTAGAAACATTCTTAACCCTGAAGAGGTTTTTCTCCATTGTCTTATATGTTCTTCTTGCCCAAACATAATATTGCTGTATTCTAAGGCAGATATCCTAAAATCATGGTAGCACTTTTTGATATCTTATTCTGATTTCCATGGTATGCACAACTTGCATACATATTGTGCTTTTGGGATATTATCAGCAAAATTATAAATCTTCATTTTCTTTCTTCCTCACATGCAAAATATGTTTAATAAGAAATCTGAACTGGAATGTGAAATTTTGGAAACACTTGAAATTTATTTCCACTTCAGTTTTAGATTTCCATTATCTCATTAATTTAAAATGCTTATGCAAGCATTTTAGGTTGAATTCAGTAATCCAGTATGAATGGACTGTGGGTAGGTGGAGTCACACTTACAAAACCCTGCTACTTGATAAACATATTTAACTACTTACTATTCTTTCCTAAAAAAACCTGCTAAAATAACATCTCTTTTGCATTCTTTTCCGAGCTATGCCTATTCAAATTAACATTATAGGCAAATGATAAAATAGTAAAAAAAAAACAAAAAAAACCCCAAACCAAAACAATAGTTTTGTTGTTTTTATGCAAAAACTACTCTAAAATGATTTGGGTTCCTTTATAAGATAAATTGTCATCTCCACATGGTGAATCCAGACTTACAGTTTCTGTAAATAGCATTTTTTTGTCAATGACCGAGGTGGCATCGCAAATACTGGTACAGCACAGTCCCACCCAAGAACAGTGATATTTTTCTGCAAAGAGGTATAATTGGACATAATATCTGTTTTGTATGAACATAAAAAGTGGATTTTTATTCAATAATTTTGCAGTTATGTTTTTGGATATGGCTAATAGGGTATTATCATCTCAGAGACAAAATAAAAATTCTGTATTAAGAACAGTTCCAATCAGAAAAAGCCGACTTTCTAACAGCTGTTTTCTGTTACGTATGGTTGTATTCTTTAGCTGAAAATTATATAGATCACAAGTATGTGGTTAACCATTTCCTCAAATGATGGGTGTCTAGCACTCTAAATGAGCCAATAGAGTTTGAACAGGGTCTTAAAGACAAATTAAAAAAAAAAAAAGAAAAAAAATAGAAGGTTTCTCGTCAAATTTGAGATGAACAAGACAAATTAGCAGAACCTACAAGCACCAAGGAGGAACCAAATGCACCTTCTTCACAAAGGAAATATGACTGAAACATTTCAATCCTTAAGACAGGTCTGGCACAACCCTTTAAGTACTTCCCCTGTCTTGTCCCACTGTTGGATCTCTTCCTGTAACCACTTTTGATGAACCCCAGCTGGATGTTTTTCAAAAAGCAAGCTGAAGAAAGAGAACCATTTCAGTACAGAGTGAAGACATGTTTTTCAGAGATCAGTATGAGAGTTAGTCAGTGCATTCTACTGCATATTATTGCACAGTAAATTAAGTCTGTTTCTGTACTGACGTTCTTGCCTTACGGAAGATCACAGGCTTTTATTTTTTTTAAGTTCCTAACAGATGACAGCAACAATAGAAACCAAAAACATTCAACTCAGCCCATGAAAAGGAGCTTTTTTCTTTTCTTACTAAGGAGGCATCATTTCACACCATCTGTTAAGGTCATTTTTTGCAACACATTTTTTAAACACCTAAAAAGACATCACAAATATCTGACCTTTTCTATAAGGTAAAGCTTCGCTAAAGTGTCCTGCTTGTTGTGAAATGACAAATTGTGTAACTTACTCTCTACATCTCTTTAATGTGTAAAATACAGTTCCAGTCTAGTTTTCAATGGATGCTTTTTGTATGCCAAATGCTACCAAAATAGTAAAATATATTCAGAGAATTCACAAAAGACACACTAAGAGATGCAGTCATCTTACCGGACTATCTGTAATGTCCCAATGATTAAGTAATAAGTTAAGAACTTATGACTGTAATCAAACATGTTTAGATACATGCTGCCCTCAAGTATCTTTTTATTCTAGTTATTGCACTGTGAAAAAAGAAATTAACCTAATTAGAGGAAGAGAAATCACCAAATCCTTTTATTAAAAACAGCTTGCCCATAAAGCCGAGATTTGCATGACAATTTACCCAAGCCCTTTCATTCAGAATAGTCAAGGTTTTCCAATGCCATTCAACAGCATCCTGATTTGACTTCTACAATCTTGTTTTAAATTAACATTACAGCACTGTTCAGCACTAGCAGGGTTTGAAGTTGTAATACCATCTGTGGCAGTTGCACTTTCTCATGGATGAAGTTAAAGTATCGCAATATATTTTCAGCATTCACACTTGTTTCTCAGTCACTTAAAAAGGTTGCAGCTGCACTGAAAATTAATTCTGCACAGCACACTAGGAGGGCAACTGAACTACTTGTAAAATTACTCAAAGCACAGTGAAAGCTTCCTGATATTAGTATGTGTGGGAGCCTTTACAAGTGGCTAGAGCTTTTTCTGATATTTTATGAGACCACCTAATCAGGAGAAGAACTAGAACTGTTGGTTCTGCCTAATCTCTTGATTACAAATGTAAGAGCTGGATCTTGTCAATGTGCCCACTGATTTCATGGCAGTAGGATCAGGCCTCACTTTCCCAAGATCTCAGGTTTGCACACTAACAGCATTTTACAGGGCACGTTGCCCTGTGGAGACATTGTTCAAAAACCTGAAGAGAAGACTGTACAAACTGAAGCTGATTGGATGCATACGATGCACTGGAATGAGGAAAATGGGATCTTCTTCACAGACACCAGTCCTGATAGGCATCGTCACCACTCAAAGAGAGCTACAGCATATAGAGTATTCTTGTAAAGGATTGGTTCTGTGCTCTTTCTGAGTAATCCACTAGCCTCTCTTCCCATACCTCCATAAATAAATGTGTAATCTCACAGTTTTCGGACCGCTTACAAGGGACATTTGTGAAGTGTTATTTCAGTGTCAGAAGAGAACTATTTTCACTGATGAGATACTGTCTCTTAAGGCAGTGCAGTGTAGCAAAAATATACTAAATGTTTCTGTTGATCACAGCTTGTGCAATGGCTTTTCTTCAGGCTTTTTACACCCAGCCTGGGATTCTCGATCTCTGCTCACACAGGATTTTTGCACTTATATGAGGTTTTTAGAGTGAAAACTGGAAGTTCAAGCTGGCACTTGGTAAAGGCTACATGTAGGTACGTATTTATTTCCCTGTTCCAACAGATCTCAAATGGAGTGTTTACACAGAATGTTTAAAATGTGTACAACTACCCAAAGCCTGCACAAAAAGACATTTAATGCTTTTGAAAGAAAATTTCATCCCATCAGGTTTATAATGAGTGCAAACATACCGATCCTGTGAATAGGCCATCTCAGATGGCTCTTGCAACACTGGCTTCATTGTTACAATAAGACTACAGCACAGGATTCAGGGAGATAAGCTGCATATTGATTTTTTACTAATTGCTTGATAATATTGTGGCCACTGTGTGATCTTTGAGAAAGTCAGAGGTGGAAAATTACAGTTTCTATTAAAAAATCACTGCTGGTGGCTGAGACAAAAAAAATTTTGGAAAGAGACCAAGCAACAATGAACCAGGAGACCCAGGGCATTCAGGCTTTTTTCTCACTCATCTACATAGCTGTTGCCTGTGTGACCATGAAGATTCATTCGTAAGGGCTCCTTCATTAAACTCAGTGTAACATTGTCCAGGTGTCAGAGAGAGAGTAGTAGATGGTATATAAAGCTGTAGCGGCCATAAGTTGTTTGAACCCCCCATCGTGAAGCAGAGTGCAGCACAAGTATAACCACAAAACCACACTGTAGTTGCAGCAACTGCTGTGATAATCTTTTGAGAGGTGGAATGAATGTGGTGCTATTTTGCTGTTCACTCCAAGGTCTCCCTCAATGATAATGGTTTGATTTTGCTTGGTTTGGCTAGTGTGGCCGTTAGACTCATGCTGGCAAAGTCAATTTGACTCTGTGAGACTTCCAGTTCCTAAATTTCTGCTCTCCCTTGGTCCTAGTAACACTGCCATCATTCAGTATTCATTCACACTACATATTCACAACTTAAAAATGACAAAAACACAGAAACACCTTGATAATTTTTGACACATTGTCTAATTAATGTGTTCTCCTACAATAACAGGAAAATAATTAAAATACTTTTAGTAAAATCTCCTCCCAAAACAATCCAAATAATAAAATGTTAGCTTGTCTTAAATATAATTAACATGTCATTTAGATTAAACTAGATATTGCACATTAATTAAATTGAAGTTAATTATTCAAACAGATTTATGGACGATTAGCAGATATTTACACATATAACATCTCTCAAAAACATATTTATCTTTACTAAATACATTATAAATATATAATTTTGAGGCATCTTCTAGCTTTTCAGTTCAACTTACTTCCCACCCCTCTGAGAAGTAGAAGTAGCCAAAAATGCCTTATATTTATAGTGAATTCTATTTAATGTGGTCTAACAGATGAAATAATGGACTCTGTATCTTCCCCTACTTGGTTTCCTTGGTTTACTTCCCTTCACTCGTTTCTTACTTGCCTCTTGATTTCCTCATCTGTGAAATGGATGTCATAATTTTCTATGTAAAACACTCTGAGGCTAAAGATAACAAAATGTTAAATAAAAATAAAGCATTATTTTTACAATGCATGCAGAAGGGGTATTACAGTACCAACAGTACCAAATATCATCATCACTATTGTGTCCAGTCTCTTGTACAAATATTGAAGTATAGATCATATTATATACAAAGAGATTATACACAATGAGAGAAAGGACAGGGTCATCCTCATTTTACACCTGGGGCTAAAGTTTCAAGACAATATTCAGAGCAATGTCTACCTCATGCTTGGCAAAAAGAACCCAACAGCAACCAGCTTTTTCTCCTAAAACACAGGAGAGATGATGACACCATTTCTTTGATCATGGCTAGACCAGGTCTCCTGATTAAACCAGTTGCCCCAGCGGCAGACAGTTGTCTCCTTTGAGTCTCAGGGGACATACCTTTACCTTTTGCTATCTAGAAAGCCATAGACTGTCTCAATGGTGGTGCTCATTTTGCCAGTTGAAGCTATCCCATTGTATACAAACTCCAGAGATACTGAGGCTGAGTTATCACTGAAGTCAACTGACTCTAGCATGGAGGATGTGGCACACAGGTTGGAGAGGGGAAGGCTTGAGTTTCAGCATTTCCCTCAGGGTTCTTGCAAACACATTGTTTTTTGGTCATTGTTAACTGGAAAAGTTTTTCCGTGTTGTTCATCAGATGGTGAAAGTACTAATCCGTGGCATTTGAAATGAGAGAAAATGAAGATAGTCTATGTGCTTTTATCACCCTTTGAAGCCAGACTGTCTAGTCGTTCTTAAAGTAACTGTAAGTCTCTAAAACACATGTTCAGAAAAAATAAGAGCTACTTATTGCAAAACAGCTGTCGCTTCTGTTTTCACCTTTTTGCTTTTCTGAATTGTAATACATTTCATAGAATCATGGAATCATAGAATTCTAGGTCCATTAAGCCCATAGGCTGGAAGGGACCTCCAAAGGACATCTAGTCCAGCCTCCCCACAGTCAGCAGGGATACCCCCAACTAGACAAGGTTGCCCAGGGCCTCATCGAGCCTCACCTTGAATATCTCCAGGGAAGGGGCCTCAACTACCTTCCTGGGCAACCTGTTCCAGTGTTCCACCAGCCTCCATAGTAAAGAACTTTTTCCTAATCTCCAGTCTAAATCTGCCCTTTCCCAACTTAAATCCATTGCCCCTCATCCTGTAACTGTAAGCCTTTTTAAGCAGACTCTCCCTAGCCTTCGTGTAGGTCCCCCTCAGGTACTGGAAGGCCACTATTAGGTCTCCCCAGAGCCTCCTCTTCTCCAGGCTGAACAACCCCAGCTCCCTCATCCTGTCCTCGTAGCAGAGGTGCTTCAAACCCCTGATCATTTTAGTGGCCCTCCTCTGGACCCGCTCTATCAGGTCCATGTCCTTCTTATATTGAGGGCTCCAGACCTGCACACAGTACTCCAGGTGAGGTCTCACCAGAGTAAAGTAGCAGAATCACCTCTCTGGATCTGCTAGCAACACTTCTTTTGATGCATCCCAGGACATGATTGGCCTTCTGGGCTGCAAATACACACTGCCTGCTCGTGTCCAGCTTCTCATCCATCAGCACCCCGAAGTCCCTTTCCTCAGGGTTGCCTTCTAATGTCTCATCTCCTAGTCTGCATTGATATTGAGGATTGTCCGGCCCAGGTGCATAACCCTGCACTTGTTTTTGTTGAACCTCATGAGGTTCACCTGGGCCCACCTCTCCAGCCTGTCCAGGTCCTTCTGAATGACATCCCATCCCTCCAGTGTATTGACAACACCACACAGCTTGGTGTTATCTGCAAACTTGCTGATGGTGCACTCAATCCCTCTGTCTATATTGTTGTTAAACAGTACCGGTCCCAGCACGGACCCCTGAGGGACATCACTTGTCACTGCTTTCCATCTGGACTTCAAGCCATTAAGTACAACCCTCTGGATGTGACCATCCAGCCAATTCCTTATCCACTGAACAGTCCACCCGTCAAATCCGTATCCCTCCAATTTGACAAGCAGGATGTTGTGAGGGACTGTGTCAAAGGCCTTACAGAATTCCAGATAGATCACATCCATAGGTTGTCCCTTATCTACTGACCTAGTCATTCCATCATAGAAGGCCACTAGGTTAGTAAAGCAGGACCTGCCCCTAGTAAAGCCATGCTGGCTATCTTGAATCATCTCCATGTCCTCCATGTGCCCAAGCATGGGATCTAGAAGGATCTAGCCAGGGATGTGAAAGATAATAAAAAGAACTTCTATAGATATATCAGGGATGAAGGCAAGATGAGGGAAACTGTGGGTCCCTCCGGAAGGAAATGGGAGACCTGGCCACCCAGGATATGGATAAGGCTGAGCTACTGAACAACTTCTTTGCCTCAGTCTTCACTGGCAAGGGCTCAAACCACACTGCCCAAGTCACAGAAGGCAAGAACAGGGGCTCTGAGAATGAAGATCGGCCCACAGTATGAGAAGACGGGGTTTGAGAACTCTTAAGGAACCTGAAGGTGCATAAGTCCATGGGACCTGATGAAATGCATCCACGGGTCTTGAGGGAGCTGGCAGACGAAGTTGCTAAGCCCCTTTCCTTCATATTTGAGAAATCGTGGCAATCTGGCGAAGTTCCCACAGACTGGAAAATGGG
>JAHREE010000067.1:6617385-6641666 GCA_033628505.1 Tringa tobata
GGGAAGGGAAGGGAAGGGAAGGGAAGGGAAGGGAAGGGAAGGGAAGGGAAGGGAAGGGAAGGGAAGAAAAAAGCTTTCTATAAATTCTATTTGAGAATCAAGTTTTACTATGGTTCTTTTAAATTTTTCTTTCTTAAGAATGAGCCAGTTCGCCTTAAACTCAATTATTTCTGTAGGACTGGGGTCAAATAATAATCAGAATGGAGAAAAGAAGCAGAGACTAGTGAGAAGAAATTATACTGTTCCTTCCTTGTTTATTTTTCAAAAAAAACACTTGAAAACAGAAATCAGAGCATCATTTATTTTTTTTCACTCTATTTGGCTATTGTTTTGTTTCCTTAGCAATAAACCTCATTTGGTTTAGCTGCACAGACTTACAGACCTTTGTTCCAGATCAGGTTGCTGTCACATGAAATGAGGAACATTTTCCATTTTCTTGTACATAAAAGAACTATTTTTGGGTCTGATATATATACAGTTATTTTTAAACTTTCAGTACTATGAAGCCATAGCTATAAAGCTATAGAAGAACAGCAATCTAAAAATTTTTACATTGATGGGAAAGACTCCAGTATTACCATTTTTTTTTAATCCCAGGTACTCTGCTTGGAAATATGCCCCAGATATAAAAGGTCATTCCTCCCAATAAAGACATTGGGAAGCATCTCTGATTAAGTCCTAATTATAGAATAATGAGTGCAAAATAACTCAATGTATTATACATTAATTTTGGCAATGCCATTTTAAAAAGAAAATAACAAGAGACACCCATTATCAATGAGCTCAAAGGGTCTCATTTTCAAAGCACTGAAGCACAAGGCCACTTGCAAAAATATATGCCCAATTACATGCTTAATCTGCATGCACAATTACTGTGACTTCATGTGATGCTCAGGTATTGAAACTCAACTGACCATTTTCATGCACACAACCTGATTTGCATTTGCAATCATAGTAAATGTACATTCAGATTAAGCGTGTAATTATGCATGCATTTTTGCACATGGCCCTGAGCTTCTAATATTTGGAAAAATCAGACCCTGAAGGCTGAATTCCTCTCTTGAATGCACAGAACTCCCACTGAATACACAGGACTCCCACTGTCCCATTAAAAGGGTAACCAAGAGCAGAATGTTTTTCCATATGTTCTCACAGCACCCACTTTTTATAATTAATTTTTTCTTCTATTGAAAATCTAGCCCAAACTCTGAAGTTTGTCTTTAAATAATGAAATCCTTTAACTGCATCACTTATCAAACCTGAACTGAAATAGACAAGCTATTTATCAACTCCCTGAAGTGGAGTTTACAAATTGAAATGCCAAGACATACTTTACTAATGCCGAGAACTCAGGACCACAATCCGACGAACAATAAAACACACTTGTACTCCAAGGGTCCTTTCTTGGTCTGTGCTTCACACTCATCCATGGGAACAAAAAGAGGAGGACAAAAAGAATCTGAAAAAAGAAACTAGAAGGTAAAGATGAAAACGAGAAAGAGCAAAGGACCAATTAAGGGGCAAAGGGAAGTGATTTGAAAATAATAGAGCAAATAGCCTTTGATGGTCTAGTAGCAAGCAGAAAAGAAGACAGACAGGAAATCAGAAGAAAATCTGCAGAGCACGACTGGAATTTTATATTCAGAACTCAGCTGAACATATTAAGAAAGTCAAACCATGGAAGATAAAAGACAGCTAAACTCAGTGGGACTTAACTATATGTGATAATATTATTAATATAGGAGAGACTTATAGAGTGCTTTTCAGCCGCAGGCCTCAGAATACTTTACATAAATGGATATTATCGCTACCACTCCAGAGAAAGGAGTCACAAGTCACAGAGAGGTTATATCACATGCTAAGCATCAGTCAGAAGCAGAAAAGTAGGATGTAGTTTTCTCCAGTCTTCCTGAAAACCCTTAAAGAAAGAACTACAATGAAAGCCTAGTCCTTTGTGCACAAGAGTTAGGCTACAGCAAAATAGTGAGTTTCTTCACAGTGTAAATTTGTGTGGTCGCACAGGATACAAAAAGATTTTTTAAAATAGAAAATTTTAAGTTGTTATCTCAGACAAGTTATTAAGGAGTTTCAGAGACAGCACTAATGTTCAACTGTTCAGCTGTTCTGTAAAGAAGTAGCTTCAAATTGTTGTCCTTTTAAATCATTAAAATTTTGTGTATATATAAAGTATATATCTGTTATCAGCATTTATGCAAACCCAGCACAGAAATCTGTTTGTGCAATTTAAATGATTAGCTTTTACAACAGGCGTGTAAAGAGAATTGTTCCTCGTTTTTTAAGAAATGTTTCTTAAATTCTAGTATTTCTGTAATAAAGAAGTGCCCTGTCCTACATAAACCCATAATAAATACCAATTTGTGCTTGTGCAAAGTATCTATTAATGGAAGTGCATTTTACATATTTTTAAGTATACAGAATCTCTTCCCACCCAGTTTTTAAATGTGAACCTAAAATGAGTATGTTGCTGTGCATTTAAGTTGTTACATTTGCTCATGACTTCTTATGCAGTGAGAAGCAGGCAAAGTCCAGGTGAACACTTTAAAAAAGGGCATAATGGCACCTTTGTATCTGCTCTACCTTCCTTCTAGGACTGTCCTTACCTAACATGTAAAAAGGTTTGCATGGCGGACATGGATGTGCCATGTGTAGAGAAGTAGTATTTTGGCATGTATATTCTTTTTTGCTCTCTGATACTTGCAACGTTACCATCAGCTCTTCCCCAGCACCTTCATCTGCAGGAACCCTTGGCATGACAACAATACATTAAAATAACAAAAGGAACCAGTAGGTGTTCAGTCATCCTGCCAAGAAAGATGACAAACTGGAGAGACTGGCAAAGCGTGACACCTGTAGGATATAGCTGCCATTTCCTTCAGAGTCCAGTGAACAACTAGATTCACTCAGTGTCCTCAGTAACATCTTCCTTTTGAGAGAAGCTCCAAGTCACAAACTTCAGTCAGTGATGTGCAGGGATGTTCTTAAACTCTCTGTTTCCTCCTGTAAAATAAATATATCTTAAAACACATGACTCTTCCTGAACAGTAGTGACAGCAGAATTTGCAACCAGGAGTGGTCAGGGAAAAAAGAAGCATTTTAGACCTCTTACTTCACTGAGATGAGTCCCATGGGTATAGGGATGCCTCAGTTTTCGTTCCAAGAATCTATATCCTAACTCCTGACACCCTTTGAGAATCCATCATGGGGGTGGGGGAGAAGTGTAGATAATTGTCTGTTGCATTAAATAGAACTGATGAAGAGGTTCTCTTCATTGTCTTAAATTATATTTATAGTTATATTTAGTTTTATATGTAAATGTATATTAGTAGTTCTGAAGACAAGAGTCACCTGTTGGTTCTACACTTAGGTTGTATATAATACCAATAGGAGTTTCTGCAATACAGACACAATGCTGACAGTAACTGTCAGGTATTCAGTAGTCAGCAATAGATATTTTTAGCAGCCTAAAGAGATGTATTCTGGGGAGTGGGAGAATTTGCATTATTTCTGTAGTTTTGACCCTGCAGCAGAATGTGAAAACTGTCATAGCTCTTAGATCAAAATGCTGCCGCAGTATAAATGTCAACTTCTTATTCACCAAAATTTGCATGTACTTCTTTTAGAGACCTGACTTGGAGAACTGATAACAAATACCTGGTGCTGATCAAGTCCACAGAAAAGGCAAAATCAGCTCTGCTTACTAGTAATGTACTTTATTTGGGTAGAAATGGCCTCAATAACAGTGTAAGTATAGGGTGGTATAACTGATTACATCTTTCCCTATTCCTGATTCTATTGGAGATAGTCCTTCCTGAAGATAGCATTAAAAAAACCACTCGTATTACTCATGTCCATAGTCTCATTGTTCTGCTCTGTGGTCACACAGTATATTTCAGAATGGCAACTGGCAAGGTTGCCTGAGCTAAATGAAGCTAAATGAAATAGCTCCTTCCCATATTCTGTTATACTGAACACAACACATAAATAAATATGAAAAACTCAAGAAAATGCATTACTCCCGTTACATATTGGCTCATAGCTGTTAGAGTGTTGAACAGAATTAGGATCTCAACAGCAAGATGTCAGGAAAGAAACTCCTTTACTAAAAATCCTTCCACGGTCTCATCTATTGCACCAAAAAAAAATACCTACAAACAAGAAGGTTTTTCACAGGGAAATAAGAAAAATTTATTGCATTTTTTAAAGTCTTTTAACAAAGGCTCTTAGTTCCCAATACGAATTTTCTTAACCCTTGCTTTTGTGGGAACAAGTTAGACTGTGACTATTATTTAAATATAATTTTTCACATAATACCTAAGCCTGCTTTCAAAACTTAAGTAGCAATTTAGTTACCTGAACTTTATTACATATTTCTGCTTCAAAGCTCACCTGTGATTTGAACATGTTTTGTCTTTCATTTCAATCCAGTTTCTGTGATTCAAAACCCCATGCTAGACTAGAATATGGTAATAGAGGCAATTATGTCATTGAGTATGCAGCACTACTCTCAGGTTAAGGTTTCACACCTGGGTGTCATTATTCTCTCCCATATCAATATATTATTTAAGGACTTATTATTTGAAAGCTCTTACAGTGCTCTGGCAATTATAGTTGCAGAGATTCTGTTTGCAGCAAGTGTGTTTATTTTGCTCTCTTAGCTTTTTGTGATAGAATAATTAAATCCGTTTATAACTCAGTAGTGGCAGACTCCTCTGAAACTGCCAATACTACCCAACCCCTCTTTAATCATTCATAAGAAAAAGAATATTAGGTGGGGCTCTGTACTGTACTTATACACACAGAACCAGGAAATAGAATGTGCTAAAAACCCATCTAAATATTTTGATTTTATTCATCTTGGTAGACCAAATTGATTTTTGCACTGGAAGTACAACAGTTGGGAACATTACATAGTAGCCAGTCAAGGAAATAAATTTCCCCAGTTTAAAAGTAGGAACAAAATTAATTTTACTTTACTAATATTAAAGATATGGTATCTATGTTTTGGCATTTACATTATGTTGTTATTCAAGCTAGGCCTGTGCATCACAACTCACTAGAAACCTAAAGTTTTCGAAATCATCAGCTCTGTAAGTTTTTTCATTCAATGCAATTGGCACAAATAACATAAAGAGAGCAAGACAAAGAGAGAAAAAACACATGTGCACAGATGTACACATGAAAATATGTGCATGCCTGTGCATGCACATATGCAGCATTACACCTTTACATGTATTTGCATCTTCATGCTCTATATGTTGCAAGAACATTGCTATTTAGGTGAACACAAGAGAGCTTCAGAGGAATGTGGCCAAGGTTACAGATGATCTGTAAAGTAATATAAATTAGTATTTTAAAAGGCGTTCAAATGTTCCCAGTTTACACATGGAATTGCAAAGATTAGTGGACTGTAACAGGAAAAGAACCACAGATGCTTTCTCTATCCTAATATTCATTGTCTGATGTACCAGTTGTTCCACCTTTTATGTGTTTACCTTACCATAACTTATTTGCACTTACTCATGTATGATTTTCACTGCCTCATATATCTAGCCTCAGAAACAGAGGCTGAGTAAGTTTATTTCTGTTGCTGTAAAGATGCTTGGCTTGGTCCATATCTATTTAATTATGAACATGATTGTCTTTTTTCTTTACTACTTTGGATTTTATGTGCTTGTATTTAAAAAGTCAATAAAAATAGCATGTAAATATTAATAAAGGTGGGATAGAAAAAGTCAAAGGCAGACTGGGTATGCAGTACCATCTCAGCCTGCCTGCATGCAGAAAAATAAAAATAGAAATTTGAAAACTTGTGATTTTTACGCTTGCAGATACTCTCTTACCCTAGAATGCTCTCAATTCCCCTTTTCACCTGATCTTGAACTCTAAAAATAGTAGAGATGGAAAGAAAGAAGAGAAAGCCAAACACACCATTTCCACAATGAATCATATGTCCCTTGGATAGCAACACAAATCACAAACATAAAAATATTTACAAAAGATAAGTGGACTCTAGAGTGTACAATTCAAGTTCAAATGGGATAAAAAATGCCTAGAATGGAAGGTGCTATTATGAATATACAACCACACCGCAAAATATCAAGAGGAAGGTTTCTGTTGCAAGACCGTAAAATTATTTTGTGCAATGTCTAAACTTCGAAATGGCAGGCATAGCAACCTACACATCATGTGTTAGAAGACCTTAAAAAGTGTCAGTTTTAGTACATAAAGTACTTTGTCTTACAGATCACCACATGTTTAATGGTACCATTCACCTCTCCACTGGTGCTGCTGGTCAAGGCCAGAATAATTTACTACATGCATATTCTGTCATGCCTGAATGACATCTATCTATTTCACTTTTAGGGCACCTGCCAGTGTGGTATCTGAGCAGAAGCATGATACGCAGTAACATATACAGCTCAGTTACACGATGATTTCCTTTAAGCATTTCAGCGATTTTTGAGTCTTTTTATACACTCTTTGGAAAGGGCAGCATTAAAACTAATAGTCTTAAATTTTCTTCTGGGAATTATGTGGCTAACTGACATTTAGAAATGGACTTTCAGCAGTTTTATTTGAGCAACCCACACGACCACAACAGCATAAAGTAATTAACAGAAGTGAAAGAGAGCGCTGGAATAAAGCAACAAGTGACCCAAATCTTCCTGAAAACTCAAGATAAATCTTAGTGAAGGTCAAAAAGATTTGAAACTTCCGTTCCCCACTATTTCTCATGTATTAATTTGTGAGTTAAAATAAAAATATCCCTAGCACAAGTGAAGATTATCTAGGAGACTTTTGAAGGTAAACAAACAGCAGTTTACCAAGCTTTCACAAGGGCAAGAAGAGCTGGACATCTTATTTCTGTGTGACTCCTCTTTCATGAAGACGTCCATAATGGGAAAGACCACATTAAAGTATCTATCCAGAAAAGAAAAGAGTGAACTGGATATTTGCTTGAGTCATTGGCATTCAGAGGACTTTCCTAATTTTAGCCATTTAATTAAAGTGGTTTTGTAATCAGAGAGAAAAAGGCAGACCAATTAGTGATCCTGTTCACCAAACGAAAATGTTAAATACAAAGGAGGAAGAACCCAGTGTTAATCTACCCATTCCTCAAGTAATGCTGGGAGTGCAGGGAAAAGGACTGAATTCATGAGTGAAATAGTACCCTCATATCACACTGTTGTCAAACCATTTAAAGATCAAATTAAAGTGGAGGCATTCAGTGGGCCTTCACATATTTCAAATTTTAGTTTGCTCTGGTTTTGATACAATTAAGGAAATAATTCTTTTCCCACAGTGGTGCTGACCAGACATATTGGGTGCAAGCAACAACCAAAAGGTGAATTAAAAAGTATTACACTTCTGTATGAAATTAAAGGATCAGGGATTTATGGAATTAACAACATAAGAGAAATATCTTGTCTCTAAGGAAATCCAGTCTGGGAGGCAAAGTCAGAACAAGACTTTTAACACTGTAGGTCAAGATTGCCTAGAATAAATTTTTTAAAAGTACTATCTCCAAATTAAAAAGGAAGAAATAATACTGAGCTACATTAATCTTTTCTAGATTTTCTGCTTTATAAAATGACAATTTGAAAGTTTATTGCTTGTCAAGCTGACTACTCCATATAATCATTCCTTGAACTATCAGCTGTCATTGAACAGAATATAGGAATTGAGATTCATAACTTCTGAATAGAAGTGTGTAAAAATTGTCCTCTAGCTTATATACCCACAGAAAAAATGGTACAAATAAGGTGTGCCCCAAATCTGTAGAACTTGCTTTCTCTCCTTACCGTTACAACTAAGCAGTTACCAGTAAAAGGTATTTTTAAGCCTGATTCCTGGGTTAAACGTAGAGCTGGGGTTCCTCTTGGGTGGAGAGACTTCTGAGGCTGTACACCAGGACGTAGTTAGCTCATGAGATAAAGACTAAAGTCAAATCAGACATTCAAAAAACCTTTTCTTTTAGAACAAATAGTCTTTGGCAAACTAAACCCAAGTAGTTCAATACGATCTGTGGTAAGAATACATCTCTTTGCAAAAAGACAACTAGGAAATGATCTTCAGTTCTTGATAAAAGTGATAAAGATTTACTACCCTTGTTAAGAGTGCCTTGCATTTAATTATTTTTGAAGTGTTTATGTTATGGCAATTGCTCTTGAACACCTGGTTCATTTTTGCTATGTGTAAATACCTAGCCCACAATTTCTTAAACTTTGAATTAATTAATTTCCAAGAGAACTACTGATTTTATATCCAAAGCAATTAATAGAGCAGTGTAACTTGACAGCCACTCAATCAAGTTAGTAGATATAAAGGTTGTGCTCTTTTCCCCACTGCTGTCCCAGGGAGTGACTTCAGTGCCTCCTGGATTTCCTATGGCATCTGTTCCAAGTGCCAAATTCTAAAGCCAAAATAAACACATAGCTTAAGCAGAAATCAAGCAAATAAACCAGTAACCTTCTGGGTTGTTACATGACAAAGCTGTGGCAACTGTTTTATTCAGCCCAGCGAGTAATTACCTCACTTCATCTGACTGGCCAATATTGGATACCAGGATGGTAGAATGCTTCCACGAAGCTAAGCATATGCACAATAATTATCACATTTAAATTTACTATTTCCCCCCCCACTTCATTCTTGTGCCTTAATGTTGGTAATCCAAAAATCCTGATTTATCATTCATTGTGCCTTTCCTCTTCCTGTATTCAAGCACTCCTAATGTTTCCTTCCTCTTTCAGGCTAAGTTTTTCTATGGCACTAATCACTTGACACTGACACTGGCTGTTTCAAGTCTCCTTATTTCAAAAGGACAAGTACTGCAATGACTGAAAATTGTTTTATGCAAAACAAGAAAAATTTCAAAGTTGATGACTAGATTGGTATACGCAAGAAGGAGTCACTAAAACTCTTTGTTAGAAATAGAACACAGGAGTAGGAAAGAAGTATCAATGGTCCAAAATTAAAATGACCTCTAAGCTCATAATTTGCCTCCCCATGAAAATTTTTAGGAAAACTAGTCATAGAATCATACAATTGTCTACATTGGAAAGGACCTTTAAAATCATCTTGTCCAACCATCAATCTAACTCTGATAAAAAACATCACTAAACCATGTCTCTAAACACTATGTCAACATGTCTTTTAAATACCACCAGGGATGGTGCCTCAACTGCTTCCCTGGGCAGCCCATTCCAATGCTTGATAACCCTTTCGGTGTAAAAATTTTTCTTAATATCCAATTTGAACCTTCCCTGGAGCAACTTGAGGCCATCTCCTCTTGTCCTATCACCTGTGACTTGGAAGAAGAGACTGACTCCCACTTCTCTACAATCTCCTTTCAGGTAGTTGTAGAGAGCGATAAGGTCTCCCCTCAGCCTCCTTTTCTCCAGGCTGAACAACCCCAGCTCCCTTAGCCTCTCCTCATAAGACTTATTCTCCAGACTCCTCACAAGCTTTGTTGCCCTTCTCTGGACCCGCTCCAGCACCTCAATGTCTTTTTTGTGGTAAGGGGCCTAAACAGGACACAGTACTCAAAATGGGACCTCACCAGTGCCGAGTACAGGGGGGCAATCACCTCCTGAGTCCTTCTCACCGCACTGTTCCTGATATGGGCCAGGATGATATTGGCCTTCCTGGGCACACTTCTGGCTCACGTTCAGCCTGCTGTCAACCAACACCCCCAGATCCTTTTCTGCCAGGCAGGTCCAGCCACTCTTCCCCAAGCCTGTAGCGCTTCATGGGGTTGTTGTGACTCAAGTGCAGGACCTGACACTTGACCTAAAAATGTCAGAAAAAAATATTTTTCCACCAGGGGTGGGAAGAGTGTGAGAGATGGGCAGATACAGAAAGTGCACATTTTTTAACAATGTCCTGCCTCTGATTGTGCTTTTTAAGAGATCCTTAGAAAGGAGATAATAGGTCTTAAAGTTATTGAATATTGTGTATTTTCATGGCAACACCATAATAATGGAAATATGGAATTATGGAATTATAATTATGTTCTTGGAAATTTCAAGTTTCCTATTAAAAAATTAGAACTAAAACCAGTTATTTTACTGCTCTAGTTTTTGAAAAATACTCTGTATGGGTTACTTGAAATAAAAGTGAGAGTAGATGGAATGAAGCAATCTCTCCACACTGGAGTCTTGATCAGTAAGAGACAGGAAAACAGCCTTTTCATGACTAATTCCTTCATGTGAGTGGGATATTGGTTCCTAAATTGCCAGTGTCATAGAAAGGAACAGTGCCACTGCTCATTTGCTCTATTGACCTGAGCAAGGATTGCTATTGATGTTCACTGATGGCACTTGCAAATCGGTAGCTATTCCTGTAGGAATATATAGTAGTTTTATTTTCATATGAAAAGTCATACTATTAACTGCTCTGTTGCTACTGTCAGGAATAAAAGCAGGTGTCCTAAAGTTGTGCAATTGTCTGTGATGGTCATCTCTTTTCAGTATGATGAGTCAGTGACATTTAGAAGATGCCAGTGCCTTTCCCCGATTCCCCAACTTAATCAGGAAAAAGTAAATCCAAACACAGCAGCAGTCTTTCCTAGCTCTCAGAAGGGCATCCAGACTGAAGCAACCAAAAGTCAAGTACAGTTTAGCTCCACATATTTTGCCTTGACCTATAAGCTACTGGCAAACCAGAGGGGTGTGACTAGTGTCCAGACCATTATCTTAATTGTCATAATCTTTTCTTTCAGAGAATTTTTTGTCAATTATCTTGTAATTCCTCAGCTGTGATTTTGAGGCAGGGATTTGGAATCTGTGTAGAAAGATTTCCTCAAGGCCAAAATCCAGCAAGCAAAACAAACTCAGAATTGAATTGGTAAAATTCAGTGCAGCTCCCTGGAAAGACCGAAACTATCAGATTCTGTAGCAGAGTGGTCCTCCTGAGCTCTTCCGACTGGAAATCAACCAGGGCAACATCCCCCACTCGCTGATGGTATTTTTTACTGACCACAGCAGCTTTGTAAGGGCATAAAGATTCCAGGATATTTTCCTGTGACACTGAGCACATCTCAAAAATAGAATACTTTTTCAGTCTTAATCCAGAATGTGTATGCGTTTATTTGGAGATTTCCATCATATATACTGGGTCTATGGGAAGAGGGAGAAAAAGAAGGTAGTTGCAGGCTACCAATATTTGAAATTTAAATATCTGTAGAAATGTCAGAGCCTGACTTCTATGAATATAAAAGACAGATTCTGTTAACTTCAGTTACCAGTAGAAAACCCAACATACTTTCAGGTGAAATACCTTTTTAGTTATGTGTCTCCATTTCATAGTACTAAGCTCTCCCTGAAACCAACAAAAAGCCCAAGAGAGATACTTTTACAACATAAGATTTTTGTTGCTTTTGAGGCTTTCAGAAATAATCCCGAGTAAAATGAAATGTATTTAAATAATGTGTGATTCCATAAATATTTACTCTCAGTTGAAGCAGTCATTCTAATTTTTAAATACATATTTTATACAAATAGAAATGTTTAGTTCAGTTAAAAAACTAAAAACAGCGTTAAGGAAAATGTTAGACTAGTGTAATATAATACAAATAAGTCCTCAGCCCCAAGACAAACAAATAAGCAGGGTGACAGCAGAAACTAACACTCACAGGAAGCTAGGCCATTTTAGTATGTAAACATGGAGTTTAAGACCACATACAGCTTCTCAGTGATTCCTATTAACTCATGTCTATAAAGCTCTTGTATAATGAGAAAAAGTAAATAATCCTTCATGGGAAAAAACAATCCTTTTGAAAAGAAAACTGTTTCTACTAACAAAGTCATTTAATTCAAATTATTTGCCATTGTGTCATTTAGTTTTTTTTTCTGAAAAGTCTGATTCCACAGCCGACCAGTTCCTAGTCAGTGACACTATTCTTGGTCACAATTTGGTTGATAATAAGCAGTTAAGGAAACAACTTTTCAACCAAGAACTCTATTTCTCCTTATTTCAGTACAGTCTTGCAACTGAGATATTAGCTTGACATTAGGCTTCAGGAAATAAGTGCTGTAACTTACTGAAGTAATGCTCACAGTGTATACACCCTCCTGTCCTTTGCTGTCCCTGCATGATCCTAAATCTCCTTCTTGCCAGTCCTTCGTGCCCCTTTCCCAGGTCCTGCCTCCTCCATTACTGCCCTATTCTATTCTTCTTTGTTTTTGCTTGCTTTTTCCCCTCTCTTTCTCCCTCTCACTCTCTCCCTACTCATTGCTTCTTTCTCTCCAATTATTCTTCTGTTCCCAACACTATTTTCAAATCATGAAAAAGAAATTTCTCTTTGACACCACCTGAACACCAGTATAGGAGTAATGAAGTACAAGAAAAATACCCCCTCTAATCTACTACTCTAGAGTAATAACTACAGAGAAAATCTTACCAAGTCTTCAAGACCCAAGTGGAGATCATGACTGGTACATGCATCACCAGCCATCATGGAAGAGCTTGGAGGAGCAAGAGCATGCTCATTTTGTAGCCAGTGTCTCTAGAGAATTTACCTGACAAATTTTAATGTAAGTCTATCAGGTACATGAAAACTAAAATGTGTGTCTCATCTAAATATAGGCAACCTTCCATAAGAACAGCATTAGGACATACCTAAACCAAAACATCTCCACAAAAATTCATGTACTATATGTGTTGACTACTACAAGTGTAGACAGAGCGTTCTCACCAAAGTGGCTGCAAAAAATATTGGAACATGATATACTGTAATTTAACTTTAGCTGATTCTCAGAAATAACAGCAACATTTTAGCCAAAAGAATCTTAAAGTCTTTTTTCATTTGTTTGGTTTAGTTTAAATCTGCATTAGAAAGACAGAATCAAAAATTTCAGTCGCAGCTGGGAAAACTGTCAAATGACAAGTAACTGAAAGAAGATCTTACAAGGAAAAATAAGTATGTAATCTCAGTTGCTGCCATCTCTGCTTTCATTGCCTGTAATCTTAATTACTTCTTAGAATCAGCATTTTGATCTCACTCTGTCTCTGAGTTTACCCTCCCATTGTTTAACTCGAATGCCTCAATTTAAATGGCTTATTTACCAGAAAAAGTACAAATGAATGATCAAACAAATAATTCAAAACATAGCAAATAAAATTTCTATAAAAGTTTGGAGGTGTTGTTTTGCTTTATCTTATGCAAATGACGGACTGTCTCATAAAACACCTTACTAAGAGGTTACTTTATGTAAAGAATTATACTTATCATGACTTTTAAAAGACTGGTCACATTTAAATTTCTTTACCTCAACAGTGATTCAGTCCTTGACATAAAGAGGTCTTGGTAAGAAGACTCCAGGCTTGCATGATAAACATCACCAGTGGTAAGATAGCAGCAATCTACTGCTTTAAGGACAGGCTTTTACCCTTCTCTCTCCAGGGAGCACTGGAGAATGTGACCAACAGAGAAGTAATCATACTTGGGGAGCATGCAGTGGGAGGCCACAAGTGTAGTGACAGTAAGTAATAGTAAGAACAGCAAAAAAAAGTTAATTTCTAGATCAGTTATGGAAAAAACCCAACCAAAGATAGTCCTGTCACATATAGTTATTACTAAATATGATGAGTTTAATGCAGCTTTAGATGAAAATATGAAAGAAAAACAGGCAATATCTTCAACACTTCAGCACCAGAATAAAGAATCCTTAGCAACAGAGTGAGGAAATAAATGGAATTACTTTTATTCTCTATTTATTGTGATACCCACCCAAAAATATTTTATATGAGAAAGGATTATGGACCAAGAATACCTATCCAAACAGAGTGTATGATTGGTTGTACTAGATGGACTCATTTATCTCCATTGAGGGAGGACAAGACCTTTATAATTCACTTGTGGCTTCATTGCTTGTGAATTATGAGTTTTGCCCCCTTACTAGTGGACACCAATCTGTTAACCCAGCAGACTGCTGTTGCTGTTACACAACTTTTTTTCTGCTTTATTGATATGTGCCAGAAGATCTCTCTTCTTTTTTAACTGTACCTCACAAACACAAGCAAGTGTGCTTTCCTCTGACATAACACAAGGCTAGATTGTAATATAAGGTATATCCATCTCAAGTCCTTTGAGTATCCCCTGTATCTCTTTATATCCTTTAGAAATCAAGTACTAAATAATTTCTTAGAGCTGCAAAATCCGTCAATCATAAGAAAAAAGTATTTAATCTATGAAAAAGTATAATACTTGTATTAGTGAGTATGTAATCAACAGACTTACTATATCTGCTGAAAAGTGTTAGTATATGTTCAGAAGTAATCGCATAAAAAGAAATACACAAATATTTATTGACAAAAAGATACCAATATGTGCACCAGAAAACTGAGGCATGCAGAAGCAGAGGGTTAATTTACTACATTTATGTTATAGTCATTAGTATTACCTAGTGCATAAGATCATTGTTCCCAACAGGAGACATGTACTCAGATGTGGGTTCTGTTGAAAGTCTGGAAGTCAGTTAAAGTTGATTATGAAATACACAGGTTTAATCCTGATTCATCAAAGTCTTTATTAAAAATAGTAACTGGGCTGCTACATTTAAATTCAAAAGTTTTCAGTTATGTTTTTGAATTCCTTGTCTGTTTGCTGACACTTAATCTACCAGTGGAGTTGCTGAAGAGGTTAAAAAAGGTACCATAACTACAATCCAGTATTTGTAATGTTCAGTTCATAATAGTATCTGGTCTTACGCACTGGAAAAGGGCAGTGACAAGTTTAGATCAAGAATCATAATTAACTATTTTATGCTTGCAAATTAATGCTTTTTTTCAATAAACCTTTATTAAGCCAGTCACTGCAAAATCTCTTTAGCAGAAATGTGTCTTGCCCATTTGAAGCTGCAGGGGACATTTTCGTTAGGCTAAATATATTTCCATGAGCTGAAGCTTGAACTAGTCACAGTCTGGATATATAATACATTCATTACATTTCTACTGTTGAGGTGAATGTTTTACAAAGTTATTTAATATCTTCCCTAGCTTCTCTTCTCCCCTGTCTATCCAGACCCCTCTGCCTAAATATCATTTATTCTAGTTAACTCTACCTGCCCACCTGCAAGAAGTAATTAACCCCATCAGGCAGAAGGCAATAAAAACTTGCCTGAAAACGTGAAGTTAAAACTGAATGCAAAAAACAGTTATTTAAAAAAAAAAAAAAAAGAAAACTTGAAAAACAAGGGGTTCTTTTTGCATATTATTGTTAGAGAAGTTAAGTTCATGGCAGATACCTGGGCCATCCAACTTCATCCAACTTCATCCAACTACACTTTCAGACATATCATATTTTCTTTCAATTTTAGCTGAGTTATTTAGAAGTATGAAGTTGTTCTGCTTAGTTTCCTTTCCATGACAAAATTGTTTCCTACTGCATTGTTTAGTATTAGAAAAAAATAAAGTAGATGTGATGTGTTAACAATTAAGATAAGGGGAAAATACCTTTGAAACTAGCTAATCCTTTCTGGTTAATGAGGTCTTCTGGAATGTCAGAGGATATAGTTCAGCACGTCTTGTTCAGTTTTTTTGCTAATCCCTTAATAACAGCTCAGGGCAAAATGTCTTGAAAATATTGTTACTTCTGTAAAATTGAGGAATTGAACACTAAGCTAGTAAAAGAGAGAGAGAAAGAAAGGAAAAGTGCAGACTCCCAGCTATTAATATTACATTGGACATGTGCAGTAAATAATTGACAGTTGTCATCTAGCAGTTCTTGGTTATTCATGGGCTTAGAGTTAGTCCTTTATATCAGTGCCATCTAATCTTGTTACATCACTTGCACTCCTCAACTCAAACATTAATATGTCGGCTAGTGACATGTGATACACACTGGCTTTTCAGAGATATCACAGACTGCTGATCTGCACTAGTCAAGAGCAATGTAATTGACATTGGCAGACAGAAATATTGCTGCCAGACTGAACAGTGTAAATAATAAAAAAAAATATGCCTCCAACACTGCACAGAGAAATCTCCATAATTAGAGAGAGATCTCTTCAATCACACCCACTGAGCATCACTCCTGAGTTAGAAAAGCAATAGACTAAATGGAAGGGTTCAATTCAATCATACTGAGCACCTGCACTCTTTTGATTATACATCATGTAGCTACTGAGCAGGTGTGTGGGTTATAATGAAGAGAAAGGGAAGATTATAGGCAGGTAATTGGGATTTTGCTTCTCTTTCTAGGCTTAAACACCTGTAGATGAGGCCCAGCAATTTAGCCAAAGATGCAGATATTTAGTAATAAAACAAGACTAAACCCACTTAAATTGCTGCTTCTAGTTGCATGCTAATAATATGAAGATACAATGAATGGTCTGTGAAACTCATGAAGAGAGAGAACTGGAAACATGACTGGGGTTAAAACAAAAAGGATTCTTTGTGTGCCAGAGAAGTTTGCCGAAAACTCAGCTAACAAAAGAGAAATAAATAAAATTTAAAGTTAATTAATTATACGTCAACAGCACCTCCATCCTACTAGTACAAGCAGGTATGTGTCAGTGTGTAGAGAGCCTTAACCTAAACTCTGACCAAGAAAGTGTGTCAGGTTTTCTCCTAACTTTAGACAGTGCTCGTTCACATTACTATAAAAAAGGGGTGAGAAGGGAAAAAGGAGAGAGACAGTGATTTATTCATCACTTATGGGGAAAAGTAAATACCAAAAGTATGAAAGAACCCATCATCAACTCAGTGAGACACTCAGGCCAATCCATCTCTCAGGTGAAGAAGCAGCATAGTTGGAGGGAATGAGTTAAAGATGAGAAAGTGCAATGGATTGTGAAGGCAAAGAGAAAAAAAAGCGGAGAAAAGGAAATGGAAGATAGGAGAGAATTAAAACAACTTGCTAGGAAAGAAAATAGCATATAATGTCCATCATAGATTGCTCAGGACTGAGGAAGTATTTCTGCTTCAATGATTTCCACCTCTGCTACAGAAATCAAACCGTGATTTCCCCTTGATTTTAGGCAGTGAAATTTCCTTTTCTCTCTTTCAGTTGGGATTGACCAAATAGTGTGCCTAGAATCTCTAACCTAAAAACGTCCTTATTTAGTTCAAGTTCAATACAATTGTTTGCTGCGATATTTTACTGTGTGTTACTAAAAAACCAAGGTCAGTAAATAGACCGACAGATACAGTTCAGTGGGAGGCTGAGCAGGTACAGCTACATAACCTGGTGAGAGAGCTCTATACTTCTGATATAACAGGGAAAATGAGGGAAAGAGACCTGATACTATCCCCTAGATTTGTCTTAGTATAAATACACTTGACACACTGCCAATTGTACTACACAAACACTTGTGTACAAAGACTAATTACATAGTTTTATAATAATTGGTAGCTCTTACATGTCAGTTTTGAAGCCAGGACATGAAGATTTAACAAGACAACAAGACTGAATCTCGATACCATTTTAGGAAAGTGTTCCTTTCATATCCTTCAGTGTTTACTTTCCCCTATTTCTTTTTACTTTGATTAAATAACAGTTTGTATCTGCAAAAGGGTTGGTTTGTTGTTGTTTTCTTTATTTCTCCTGAATTATAGCAACTACTCACCCCCTAAATCTAATTTTAAGGCTCTGGAGCTTCTTGTGTGATGTTATGCTGTACTGATACTGTCCATGATAACACCATGTAGTCACATGCCATGCTACCTATATCCTATGATCTGTAGAGATATATTGAGAGTAAAGCAATTACACTATTGTTACCATATTAAAAAAAACCACTGGAATTAGTGTTTAATCCTAAAAAAAAAAAAGATTCTGAATTTACTTTCCCTTATTACCCATAATTGTTGCCCATATTAGCAGAAGTTTGGTACATTTATTTTTTCCCCAAAAAGAACATTACTGGTTTGGGTTTTGACACGTCTATATTGCTACTATTTGATATGAAAACTTTGTAAGATCCACCTTTAGACAAAGTGACATAGTAAACAAAATATGATAGGCTTTAGTTTCCAGTCACATTCTCAGGTAAACACAAATTTAGATTGGTACTACTCTATGAAGACTGGGAGTACATAAACATGAAGTGCTTTTCGTTTGTTCCATAACCAGCAAAACCTGAATACAATAAAGCAGTGTGCATAAAAGTGAATCCTTCAAATATCAACTACATTCCAATAAATTCCTGTCAGTGACAGTGTTTTTTATATTTTAGGGCACACAGTAACACATTGTAGGGTGTTTCTTTTCTTGTTTGCACTAAACCATATTAATCCGTAAACAACAATATCATGAAGCAGGGATGGCTTTGTCATAACACCTTTTTATTCAATCATGTAATAATTCTGTGTCCCTTCCCCCAAGATAATGCTTTTCTACAGGGCACAAAGTGTTTCCTAACTGTAGGTCTTTTCAAGAGGAAACTCTACAATAGACTAAATAGACACAGTATAAGTATTGCTTACAACAGATACTGTTAAATAGCTTGTGTTCTGCATGTTTTAACAAAAATAATTCTCTTTATAGAAGACTTTCTTTGTATTAATAGTCCTTTTGTTGACAGCACTGAAAGTGATAGGTGAATTCAGCGTCTTTAAAAAAACCCACAAAACCAAAAACCAAGGATGAAAATGTGGTGTTTCCAGTTTAATTCTAAGGTATGTAGAATAATTGCCAGCCAATTCAACTGCAGTCATTCTATCCCATCTTATTGCACTCTTACACTTGACAGGCACCTCTGCTATGATATTAATTTTGCAGATTTGACATGAGTTTTACATATTGACATATAACCCTTACATTTAATTAGTGTTTAAATAGATAAATAAATACAAAACTGCAAACCTAAAAAACCAAAACTCAAACATGACAATTCTTTACGTAATTATTTCAGACACGTCCAGCCAGAAGTTGATTTAGATTTAGATTTATAGGGGAAGAAAGGTGCTGAGGGAGGTAGTAGCCCTTCCATATCATCACTCCGGTGTAGTGCCAGGTGAGTCTGGAGGCGACAGAGGCCCTCATGCTTCCTCAGTGGGAGTAACATTTGACACTTTTAATTTCTTCGTTGTAATTCAAGGGGGTATTGCTGTTTCCTAGGTGTAACTTCAAGAATGCTTCAGGGATCAGAAAGTGGTGGTGTTGTTAAAGTGAATCCTTTATATTTTACCATCATCTGTTTAAGAATATCACGACTAAGCTGAGACTTGCCGTTGCAATAAAGATGAATGCCACTCTTTAGTGAATGTTTCAAAATAAATGGATTACATTAACTCATGTACAATTCCCCTCTCTCTCTGATTACTTTTAATTTGTACATTCATAAAGCCATGGATTACTAATAACAGCTATCAATCATTTTCCCTGAAACAGTTTGACACTAAGTACTAGAGATCACAGAGAGTTATAATGAAAACGCTGCTTGCAGATAGCATACAAACACAATTGCATTTCCCCCTCAAGGATTTAATAAAGAATACTACTAGCTTACACACTATCTCATTTCCCCAAAATGGAGTGAAACAGCCTTTGAGCACAGACAGAAGAGCCCACTGGTGTTCCCTTATGAATTTCTGCAAGCTGTATGTACCACTGCTTTCCATCAGTCCACTTATGCCCATATGCTTGCCTGACATCCCATGTCACACACAATGGAAGAAAATAATTCCAAGGACCAACATATACCTTGTTTCAATTCCAACAGAAAGGTCACTGATGTTTTTATATTATTAATTACAATATATTTGAAAGAAAAGAAAGTTGGATACTATGACTGTGCCAACAAGTTCAGTCTAAAGGGAGAGTTTTTTATGAGATCTGCAGTACCAAGACATACTAGGCTACAGGTAGACAACTTTGGGTGGTCTCCCGCCATAATCCTTTGAATAACAGGCTCCTTATGAGCTGTGTGTAATTTATGACTGAAGAGAACTGCACAAGAGAATGTAAGTGGCCCTGAGCATCTGCCACAGGAACATTATGAAAAGCCAGACACCTGGAACAGCAACAGTCGCACTCACACTGCATTTTTTAGAGCTGAATAGTGTTAAAATTGCTTGTTGTTTCCTTTCTTTTACTGTTTTTTCCTTCCCTTAGTGACCCCGCCCCTTTTACAAAGACCACAGCTGTTATTACCTCTTCAAGCATGTAGATTCCACCAAAAAAAAAAATCCTAAATGCCATACAACCCTGAAGTGCAAATTCATAGCCTGGACATGAGAGGATGCAGCCAGTTCAGTTCTCCTTCTCCAGGCACAAGTCTAGGACATTCTTATTTTCATAGCCACAATTTCTTTCATAGACTGAAAGACAGACACAGGACACATTCTTCCTCTCCCCTGAAATACTTCCTTCAGTGACCTAGCACAGACTAAGTGAGAAACAGGACACCCTTCCCTGAGGAAAACACTGGAAAAGCAGCAATAAAGTAGGATGTCTCAGTTTCTTACCTCACTCAAAAAAAAAAAATAGTTCATTATTTAGCAATTATGTATTCTCAGTGGTGGAGTAACGATGTGAGTGAGCTAACAGGCTACAGCATAGTTTAAAACTAATAACAGCTGGAATATTTATTGGGTTAATCAGGTCAAAGCAGCCTGCCACCCAGAACTTCATTAAATGTCATCTTTGCCATTAAAAACAAATCCTAACTTGACTGGAGGGAGTGAGAGGATGTCTCCAGCATGGGCAGAAGCAGCAACCTACTTTGTGTGTTGACTTTCTGTGTGTGAGATATATAGTCAGCATTTCTAATGAATCTGCTTGGAGTGGCTGGAATATTATGATTTATAGCACCTTCCCACTCTCTATCATAGCATTTTATTAGATGGATGGGAAGCCAGTAGTAATGAGGTTAGGAATGAGAAAACATCCATCAAGCTTGGCTACATCTTCTCAGGAAAGACAACATGCTATCTCGTATGTCACAGGCAGTGATCTAGGTCATGATGGTATAAAAAGCGTGATTAAAACCAAGCATTTGACACTGGATAATAGGCACCTAGTTAAAAAATAGCTCTAGTGTTCCTGACTTTTAATTAAACCCAACTCATAAATATGCACTGTGGTAAATATACTACAGAATGGGTCTTGTTTATATTCCACCACATAACAATTACCTCCAGAACGAACGCTTTATTTCACTACATGTTGTTATTAGGCAAGAGACAGTCTAAAATACAAATGTTAAGCCAGTGATGTTAGGCAGGCACACAATGATCCCATCCACTTCAATTGCTCGTTCTCCTTCTCACGCTTGCTACTGCAGTTATCAATCTACAATAACACACCCTTAATCATTTTTAGCAATCTTTCAAGGCACCTTTGATTGCCTCTGTAATAACAGAGAGAGAGGGGGGCTCTTAAATATGGAATAGTAGTGCTCTGTAAATCTATCCCTTTAACGGGTTTATTCTTTTCTGTGTGGCTCGTTTATGGAAGATTTTTTTTTACATGGCTTTGAATAATGTAAAGCTGACAAATTTGTGTACAGAAGCCACAGACAGTATGTAGGCACTTGTTCAGCAAGATATTTAACTGTGTGCCTGACTTAAGCGCATGAGTCATCTCATGGAGGTTAACAGTCAATTACCCATTGATTGTTAACTCAACAATTGATCAATAAAGGAGTAATCCAGTTCCCTCATGGCTTCAAAAGGCAACATCCTCATGCTGGAAATAAAGGGTCAAGTTCTGTGTGTTAGGGAATTCTTGCTGCCATGAAGGCAATGGGAGGTTTTAGATGCCGGGGGTGACAGGGCAGCAAGATATGGAGCTAGCTACACTATAGCTGCTCAGGGTTTCGTCCAGTGGGATGCCTGGTGAGGCAGAGTCCTCTGTTCTTTTTGGTTTATGTCCAGGTGGAGGTTAAAGATCCAAAGGCATTTATTTCTACTTACAGGGGAAATAGCAAAAGGTAAGTGTTTCTGTCTTTAAGGAGATTATTCTGATCCTCTAAATGAGGTACGTCAATATCTGCTTAGTTGTGAGCAGGAAACAATCATGGGCCTGATGGATGTGCTAGACTGGGTAAGTACTTTGACTTAATCTCTTCACTGTTTTCAATTGTAAATGAAATTAATTTTATCATATCAGATCCATAGAGTTACCAAAAAAATATTTACATGGATGTTGAGACAAAAAAGTGTGCATAAAAAGGGAAAAACTCACACAAAATATAATTTGATTTTTTTTCCAGCTCTTCAGACACACATTGAATATTTTGTCTTTAAAACTTCACAGGCAGAAAAAAATGTCATTTTATAATGGTGACACATCTTGGTAAACATGGTGAAACTTCTTGTGGGGCTGATTCATTGAATTTTATAAGTTGCCCAGAAGACTTGTAAATTTGTGACTTCTGCAATAAAATGTTATTTTTCTTCTCTAGGGAGACCTTTGAAACATTTGCTAGCGCCCCCCAGGGAGCTGAATATTCGTGTGATGCTGCTTCTGTTTCCACCTGCTTCACTGAAAGATGCCTATAAATACACAAGATATCTTTCAAAGGTAACTTTTGTATATAATCAATTACTGTGCTTGTTGGAGGGCTTTCTTATAGGCAGGGGAAGAGGGAATGGCCTTTCTTATTTTCAGAGTAAAGACAGCTGGATTTATAATATGATATTTCAAAGCAAACCTGTAAGGTTGCTTCAGAATAAAGGATGATTTCTATAGAAGCTGTTGCAGCAATATAAAGCATTAATTTCTTCTATGATGTCTGGTAAGAGGAGTACATGCAGAGTTTCATCCTAAACAATAATCCAAAAAATACATTAAAATTCCCTGACCTAATTCACATTATTAGTGTTCTGCCAGTGTATAGTCCTAACATAACCATTTCCACTGTCATCCATTTAAGCAATTTGTCTTCTTTCTCATGTCATTACTTCATGTTTATTTAGAAAGTTAAAATATTTTCATTAGTTTCAGAAATTATTGAAGTTGTATTGCATGGAAATGGTAGTATTGGCAACCAAGCTCTGTCATATGTTGTGGTATATTTAACAACTTCCTATTTACAATGAATTTTAATAACAGGACTAATTTGCCTCAACAAAAAAGATAAACTTCAGTGTTAATAAAAGGTGGGCTGTGGTGTAATCCAAGTGCACCACTAAGGCTTTGGTACAAAACCAGAATAGCTTCTTGGATGAAACAAATACTGTGCAAATAGACCATGGTCTGCCTACTTGCAGTCATCATGGTCCTTGCAGAAAGAGATTTGTTATGCTGGATTTTATTATGCATCCATTTTTCAGAGGAATAAATTATATGCTTCTTTTGCTGTGTTAATATTGCAGGAGACCAAGACTGCTGTTATAGACTCCCTAGGAAACACATTTTATATAGTGCCAATTAAGCAGGAGGTGGGAATGTTGGCAAGAGGATTTCAGTATCTCAGCTAAAGGTCAATATGGCTACTAACCAGCCAGCATTTATTTAGCGATGGATTGTATAGTCAGCACTGGGTTGGAGTCCAACTTCTGCTAAGAGAATTGAATATGTGGTCTTCTGAATGAGAGCAGGTGCTATCAAAGGAACCATCCTAGTATTTAGGAGACAGCTTAAAATAGTTATAAAGCATGTCCGTGACCTCATATGACCAAGCTAGTTTTTCTACTTTTTTTTTTCTCAGTAGTGTTAATGTTTCAACATTGAACTATGATGATTCTATGATTCTATGATTCTATGATTCTATGATTCTATGAACGAGTAGAATGTGTATATTGACTCTTTGTCATTAATACTGTACATAAACTTCACTAGTAATGTTAGTTTCTCCTCTCTCCTTTTTACAAATGGCAAGAAATTCTAATCCTGATCAAAAACTATAGCAGGTCAGGCAGCTCAGCCATCTTCTAACATCCAAGGAAAAAGATTATTTCTTTTTAAGGTGATTCAGAAAACAACTGCCAATTTAATTTTTATCTGCTATACTTACTGCTTCTTAGTGTTCAAATGAGATTTTCAATTAGCTTTCTTCACATACTGCCATGGAAAAACCACTGAGACTTGCTTGCTGACTTTATAAATGCCAAGAAAGGCTCTGAATTAACAAGGTGAGGTCTGGGATCATCTTTAATTTAAGGCTAAAAACTGATGTTGGATGAAATGGAATAGAGAGACAATTTAGCTTTTAGGAGAGAACATGTAAATAGATATTCACTTATTTTCTTACATTCCAGTAGAAATATTCATACCCTGCTCTCTGTAAATTTGGCCGCCACTCAGAAAAACAAATCATAGAATCATAGAATCATCTAGGTTGAAAGAGACCCTTGGAATCATCGAGTCCAGC
>JAHREE010000067.1:6641826-6677404 GCA_033628505.1 Tringa tobata
GAACAGATTAAAGTTTGCTCGCCGGAAGTCTAAGGTGGCAGTTTTGGTAACCCTTCTCTTTGTTTCTCCGAGGATGGAGAACTCAATTATCTCATGATCACTATGCCCTAGACGGCCTCCAACCCTTACTTCCCCCACAAGTTCTTCCCTGTTCACAAGGAGCACATCTAGGAGGGCACTTTCCCTGGTCGGGTCACTTATCACTTACCAAGACTTTTCTGCAAATGAATTTCAGTAGACAGAAGGTCTCACCAACATTGCACACAGTGAAACTCCTGTCCCTTTGTGGGCTGAGATGCAAACTGATCTGTGTCGCCCTTACCTACTCTTGCTTTTAACTTGTCTCTGCCCCTTCTGAATTCTGCACATTTAGACAGTCCTTGCTTATTAGATAGACTTCCTTGCCATTCAGTACTTGCAAAATTTATAGTAATCTTGTCCTTCACAATCATTCCGAAATTCTTCACGGTTGGCAAGAAAAAACTTCAAGAGGGTTATTTCTCCTCACATACCAAAGGCATGGATGAGAGAATTCATTCTTTGAATTCATCTGCCATGGAAGTCACGAACCCACATTAAAGTTTCTCAATCCACACAAATTCATGCAGTTTTCATGCATATATTTCCTTGCTATTTAATTTTACAGGGCTGAACCCAAAACTTTCAATTTTTCACACAAGCCAGAAAAGAGAAATCATTTCATATTTGCTTATATCCTTGTATCTGCTCAGTGACAAAGATATTTTTTCTCCTTTTATCATTGCTAATAGAAGAAGTTAATTTTTCCTCAGCAGCTGCTGACACTTTGAAGGCAGGTCTGTCATATAACTTGCCTGGCCAGAAGCTGCAGGTGTTCCTATTTCACTAGACCACATGGCTTCCCAGAATTTCCTAGAAATTCTGCTTTTTTAGAAAATTTCAAATCAGCTGTGATGATGACTTTACTTTTAACACACATATTACATGAGATGGTATCAGTGCTAGCTTTTTGGAAATCACTTATTTAAAGAAAGAGATAGTTCTTGCCAAGCTTACTTGTGGCTTGAACCTAGGTCCTATCCAAGAAAATAACTTCATGGTTGCCTGCCTCCATGAACATAGTGTTCACTGATATTTTCAAGTTTTGAAGCATGAAGCATCCAAGCAGTGAAGAAAATTAAATTTTCTAGTTATTCACAACTGGAAACTTTGCGCCTCCCTGGAATGAGTCTACATCAGGGTGGCATGCAAAAGCAGTGCATGACGCTCTTTAGTTTACTCAAGCATCAGGTGTGCCAAGGAGTTCCCAATAAACAAGCAGAAAGAGCTGTGGTTCTAAAGACCATTGCATATGTGCACTTGCCCGCTTATCTCTCTGACTGGGTGCCTCTTTTCTCTATCTTTTTGAGACAATAGATAAAAACAGCAGCTAAGTACAATTACCAAGGCTTTGCTCAATTTGTGACTGCCAGCAAAAAAAGTAGAGAGGACAACGCAGTCCACTGAATATTAATACTATATTGAATACTAGCACCAAAGGATTGATTTTTAACTGATTCTTATACTCCTGTCTTAGGCATTAAGTGTGCAATTCTTTTACAGAACTCTACTTTTATGTTCCAGGATGTGAGCTTGTATCTACACACACAATATAATATTTAACACCTAATGATACTTGGACAATTGCCTGCCTATAAAAGTGCTTCCTGAGAGAGAGCTGAGTAGTTCCTACAAGTGCACCAGTAAGCACAGTTCTTCACAGTGTGATGCCCTTTGTTAGGTATGGAGACTGTTCATCATTAGTATCATGAAGATATAAAGGGAATGTTTGAAATTCTCAGTCTGTACTTGGTCTGATCATAACAAAGCCATCAACCAGCCCCAGTCATTAGAAGCAGGTATTTTGGTTTTCTGAATTTGCAGAAGCCAAGTCTTACTCACATCGCTAAGGCAGAGTTAACTGACAGCTTTTTCACCCTACAGAATGCAATAAATTCTTCTGGAGATCTCCTGTGAGCCCCCTAATACTGAAAGTACAATCTTGCAATGTATAAACTTTAAGAGTCCTAAAGACTAGATTAAGCATCCTTAACTTCTCCCCTGCAGTCCTACAAAAAGTTGCTATCTTGATGGTGCACTAATATCAATGTGAGGGGGAATCTGTATTTGTACAGATAAGAGTATTAAGAAGAAAAGTAGCTGAGGTAAGGGACATTTCTATCTGCAAGCCCTAAGGATATTTCAAGGAGAATGCCTCCTTACAGAGTGACATCACCATCAGCAAACAATATTAAGATTTTTGTTTTCATGATAATCTTTCAGCAAGAGACAAGAAGTAAGAGATAGGGCAGCATCTTCATTGCAAGAAAACTAGGCTTCTCTAAGTGTCACTTTCCTAACAAGAGTCCCCGCAGTGCCATTGTGTTTGCTTTCTTTGCATAGAAAAGCTAAACAGTGAGAACACTGGTGCATAAGCCCTTCAACTATTGAGATATTGAATTCTGATCTTTAATAAACCAACACTGATTTACTTCACTGCTTCTGTTTGCTTAGTTAAGCTCCACCGGCATAGGAAAAGGCACACATAATTTAATCAGATTGCTTTTTTCATTTGATTTTTATTAATGCAGCAAGCAGGCATTGAGCTCAGTGAATTCGTTCAGTGCTCACCAGTAGAATGCCCCTTCCTCCCTCAGACTGTAAGTCTCAAACTACAGTGAAAAATCTCAAAAAAATAGAGGCGAGATGACATGAGGTCTGTTTCAATGGGACAGGCTCTCCTCTTTCAGTCTTACATTGAAAACATGTCTTATGGAACAGAGAACAGAGCATTTAAAGAGAGTGCTGGATTGTTCGCATTTCAGTGAAGCTATGATAGACATATCATTCTGTTTTCTCCTAGAAAAATCCCACCACTGTTGGACTCTAGAACATCTAGCTAGCTAGCTGTCTTATGCCATTCAGCATCCAGAACAGCCTGCTGTTCTTAGCATTCTCCTCCCATCTAGCTAAATATAGTACTGTTGAGCTCTCACAACTGGAGACCTAGAGATTTTCTTACTTTTCATATTTTGCAGTTCACAACAGTGTTTGCCAAATCTTTCCCATTTATTTTAGGGTCAAACCTTCAAAAAGGCACTTGGACTCATTCCTCTGTTCAGAACTGTTGTGGTGATTTTGACAAACAACTTCAAAATAAAGCTGAGCATGATGCTAGGGTAATTCCAAACAATGCCTGCCATTAGCTCTGAAGACACGCTTTGTGTAGAGTAGAGCTGGTGAAAGTCTTGGAAATTTCACTGTTCCATTGGCTGTTTTCCCAGCAGCCAACATTGTTTCGCCTGTTGTGTTATTGCACTTCTATCATATTTGATTTCATTCCATTTTGTAATGTAAAGACTGAATTGACACACACATAACTGTTGTGAATATAAGTGTAATATATTTTTAAAAGTCTTAACCTCTCAGGAGCATCTGCAAGATTCTGTTTTCAATTACAATGTTATGGTGTTTGCCTTCATCAAGGGATAAGCAGCATGTCCACGTTTTCCTTTATCCTCAAAAGAACACAAAGAGCAGTGATATTGTCAAAATTATACTTTGTGACAGTAAATCTTCACCTTAATGAAAAATCTGACAGGACAAGATAAGGAAAGAAGAGGAAATGTTATCTCTTTCTTGGTGCAGATTTTCCTTTATCAGAAAAAAAATGTTTGGAAAGTAGCATTATTATTATTTGGACAACAGGAGTTACTTTTCAAATAAAACATGGACCCTTTTCCCAGGCCAGTTGCCGTTTCAAAACTCCTAACTACGTTCAGAAACAAATACATCTTAAGTATATTCTTTAGCACATTTAAATCAATCAGAGTTAAAAGTGGGTTAGTTTGTGCTAGGTTTGTGCTAGCATCGCAGGATGACACATTTCCGAATCTCCCAAAGGTTTTTGACGCTGGTCATGAACGTATTTTATTCTTAAGTCTATAGAGATGTATTGCTATCCTCTTCTTATGATAGGCCTCTGCTTACTTTTCAATCCATAACCATTCTATCTAAAAATATTTGTGAGCTCGTGGCATCCAAGTTGCTGGGATTCGGAGTGAAGGAGTACTTAAAGAAACATTTCACTTTGGACTACCTTTGTGATCAGCTCCTAAGTACTGAATGACAAGCAGACAAGATAAATAAAGGGAAAAATACATATTCATAACCGCATAAGCAGCCAAACATTTTTAGCCACAACTTTCAACCTCGGGGGCAAAAGAAAAATAAACCTAATGAATAATATCCCAGTAAGAAATTCTGAGCACCTAGAAACCCACAAAATCCTTTACATTAATCTGGTATTATAAGACTTTTTTTATGACTTTCAAATCAAAATGTTTAATGTTTCCTGAAACATAAATACACCTTTCAGTCTTTTTAAGTTACCATGTAACTTACTCAGCGAATAAATTATTTTAATTTTAATTCATAAAGTTATTATTCCTTAATATTATAGGCCCATTATCAACACCAAGATTTCAGCATTTCAACATGCCAGAGAGAATGTCTGGACATTTTCCGATGTGTTTTTAGTATAAATCACCCTGAAGGTGCTTCCGTGTTCTGAGTCAATAATTTCAGAGACAAAGCTACAATACCTGTTCATTATTTTAAACGAACATCAAAAAACCTACTTCCACTTTTTTTAAAGTATGCTGAAAGAAAGACAGAGAGCAGGGATGCAAGAACTTTCACAACAGGGGCCAACCCTGAACTTCATTATTCTCAGTTCCTTGATATGTAGCACTTATGCTATATAACATGTGGTAGCATTCTCCCACAGAGCTTCTGAAATACCTCTCCGTGTTGAGACAGCTATATTGAAAATATGATATTGAGCTGATTTTCATATCAAAGCTTCAGTTTCTTGAGTTTTTACCTATGCAAGTAGGAGATAGGTTCTGTCAAATCTCTAAGTTTTATAGTTCAATTTCACATTAACCCAGCAATAAAAAAGAGAGTTTTAAAAGAAACATTTGTGGAAGGTTGTACAGTGAATAGAACTCCAGAAATACTCAGAGCATGCTATAATATATAATCAAATGAAAAAAAAATTAAGCACTCAATTCATTTTTTAGTCCGTTGTTTTGTTTGGCTTACCACAAAACCATATACAGAAAAGAAAGTAGTTATCTTGAAACACATACAGAAGCTTGTTTCTTTCATGAAATAAAGCTGTCATGAAACTAGAATGTTATCTGTCATAGCAAACAAAGTGTCACTCCCTTCTGGCAAATGGCTCAGTCTTTGGTCTGCTTGTTTGCCCACCTGATGAGATTACAGAATATTGCTACAATGATGGGCCACTCATATTCAAAATCTTGCCTCCAAGGGTCTTCCTTCAATTTACACTCAAAACGTTTACTGCTCACCCCAGATGAAATTCAGATTCCTAAGGATAAATATTCCAAATGAGTGTTTTCTGGATATTCTGAAGAATACAATGTGAACTCTATTGGCATTCAGCTTTAATGTGCTGGAAGCAAATCTTAGCAGAATGCATGTGATACTGGAAGAATCTTGTCAACCAAGTTCTGCAGGGGAGCAAAGATGCAGGAAATACTTCTCATGCAACTCCTTCGACTCTTAATTCCTCAAAGAAGTGACCATCACACTAGCTTACAGATTTCAAACAGACATATTTGCCCAAAAATATTTCAGGTTTTGCTTATGTATAACATTCAAGAAAGGGGAACATTATATGTTAACTATTTATAGGAAGGTCTGCAATATAGCATTTTTTAAAATAAAGTGTCCACAACAATTTCAGGTAACTCAATATTTCCCACTAAATATTTTCAAACACACATGCAGATATCCCTGTGAAGATTCCACTCTGGGGGCCAAATTGGATGTTACAGCAAATACATGTATCTGCTTTTTTATGACTATGTTCAAAGTTATTTTGATAAAACTGTTTATGGTTCTTTGTTTTAAAAAAATACAGATCAAAAATTATCCACTAAACTCAGTTTATTTTAATCATAAGAAACCATGCTAGACACTTAAGTTCTCAGTCTTTAATCCTCCATTCCCTATGCAGCATCCATCTGCAGTCTCTCAATCTGCAATTCTGAGACATAATCTCATACAAATACAGTATTAAGTGCCATGGTAAACCTGCCAGAGGAGGGCAAAAAGGATTAGACTGCTGCAGTTTAACAAAGATTCAGTGAATGTGTCACTTTAGCATCTGCCAAGTTTTGACATGAATAGTTACTTGCAATCTAAATGTATTACTTATCTAAGTATTAATTACCTACTGAGAAAAAAAAAAAAAAAGAGTTATCCCACAGGAGTAGCCTGAATTTTACAGTATGGTCATTTGTAAGTAAATTTGCAAAGCTATGCACAGGGAGCTAAGGATAAACCTTATTAGTGAATAAATGGATTTGTACATTTTATACTTGCATACGGCTTGGAAAATGTACATTTTCATGTCTTAGCCTGAAGATCCAAGGGCTTCTTTAGAGCTGTTGTCTGCCAAGACCTGGAAAAGATGCTAAATATTCCTGTTTCCTGTACAATATGGTCCAATGTTTAGAGGAAAACTATGTACATGGTAAAAAATGCCAAAACTGAGAATCCACCAAGTCTTTTTTAGCTAAAGGCCGTGTAGAAGATACAACTGAGGCACAAAATAAAGTTAGAAGAGGATGAAGCTAAGGGTGCCTTAAAATACTAGTAGAAAACAGGTTACTGAGACAAAAAATGAAGTTTCCCTGTTTCTCAGACATTTACATATTCCTGAAACACTTTTTTTTAATCACCTATTTTCCTCCTTTTCCATTTCTTTCACTTCTTGCATTTGGAATTTTAAGCTTATTATCTGTTCCATTGTCTCAGCATCATTTCCCATTTCTCTCCTTCATGAATAGAATCATATGGGGTTGGAAGGGACCTCTGGAGATCATCTAGTCCAACCCCCCTGCCAAAGCGGGTCTACCTAGAGCAGGTTGCACAGGAATTTGTCCAAGCAGCTTTTGAATGTCTCCCAGGAAGGAGACTCCACCACCTCTCTGGGCAGCTTGTTCCAGTGCTCTACCACTCTCACAATAAAGAAGTTCCTCCTCACATTTAGGTGGAACTTCTTATGTTCAAGTTTGTGCCCATTTCCTCTTGTCCTGTCACTGGGCACCACTAAAAAAAAGACCAGCCCTGTCCTCCTGACACCTCCCTTTAAGTATTTTTAAGCATTGATTAGATCCCCCCTAAGTCTTCTCAAGACTAAAAAGACCCAAGTCCCTCAGCTTCTCCTCATAAGAGAGATGCTCCAGGCCCTTAATCATCTTTGTGGCCGTTTTCTGTACCCTCTCCAGCAGTTTCCTGTCCTTCTTGAACTGGGGAGCCCAGAACTGGACACAGTACTCCAGATGGGGCCTCACCAGGGCAGAGTAGAGGGACAGAATAACCTCCCTTGACCCGCTGGCCACACTCTTCTTGCTGCACCCCAGGATGCCATTGGCCTTCTTGGCCACAAGGGCACATTGCTGGCTCATGGTCATCTTATTGTCCACCAGGACTCCCAGGTTTTTTCCTCAGAGCTGCTTTCCAGCAGGTCAGCCCCCAACCTGTACTGGTGCTTGGGGTTATTTCTTCTCAGGTGCAGCACCCTACACTTGCCCTTGTTAAATTTCATTAGGTTTCTCTCTGCCCAACTCTCCAGCCTGTCCATGTCTGGCAGCACAGCCTTCTGGGGTGTCAGCCACGCCTCCTAGTTTTGTGTCATCAGCAAACTTGCTGAGTGTACATTCCATCCCTTCGTCCAGGTCATTGATGAATATATAGAAGAGGACTGGACCCAGTAGTGACCCCTGGGAACACCACTTGTTACAGACTTCCAGCTGGATTCTGTGCCCCTAATCATGACCCTCTGAGCTCTGTCTTTCAGCCAGTTTTCAATCCGCTTAACTGTCCATTCATCTAACCCACACTTCCTAAGCTTAGCTATGAGGATGTTGTGGGAGACGGTGTTGAAAGCCTTGTTGAAGTCAAGGTAGACAACACCCACCACCCTCCTTTCATCTATCCAACCAGTCATGCCATCATAGAAAGTTATTAGGTTAGTCTGACATGACTTCCCCTTGGTAAATCCATGTTGACTACCTCTGATAGCTTTCTTTTCTTCCATATGCTCTGAGATGAGACCAAGGATGAGCCATTCAATCACCTTTCCAGGGGTGGAGATGGGGCTGACAAGGGTCAAAAAATGCAAAATATGCATTTTTGCTTTCCTATATCTTCTGTCTTCAGTGTCAGAACTGTGTCTTAGGATTTCACTGAAGAATTTTTCACAATTAGCTGTTGCTCTTTCTTTTACGAACTTTTTTTCCACTGTTCTTTTCCAAACTTTGCTCTGCCAAAAATCTTCATTTCTCTTTCCTCCATGGGACCTATGAGTATTTTTACCTATGAGTATTTTTAAACTATGTCATCATTCCTCTACCCAAGATCTAGCTCTCTACACATTGCAACTAAAACAGTGCTATTCATTTACATCATCTCTCTCTTTCTCAGCTTATGTTCATGATTTTTGTGCTTCGTTGAACAAGCCCATCTCTTTCCTCATCCAATGCCATCCACGCAATGGATGCATTGTAAAGTCCTTTTATGCCAGTGGTCCTTCTTTCAAATGAATGTAAGTCCTTAATTTTTCTCCCTAATGTCACTACTAGTTTCCTCTTTCATTCTCAGCCTCTCTTTAGCACTACTGTCCGCACTTCAGCCCTTTCTCCCAACGATCTTTCACTCAAGTTTCTACCCTCTACCCCTCTTCAAAACAGTGATATATCTTTAGCTTCTCTGTTTCTCCTTCTCTCACTCTCATTCAGTCCTCTGCAAGCTAGTTTTTAGCTCTTCTCATCAGTGAAAAGACTCTCACTAATGACACTTTACAGAACTACAGTAAATAATTTAGGGATAATGTTAATAATGCACAGGAAAGGAGGAGAGAAATTAAGAGACACAGGAAAGGAGAACTTTTCAGAAGAGAACTGCAACAAGATTGAGAGATACAAATACATTTTTCTTTATTATATGTTCTCCAGAGAAAAAGACTCATATTCCAAGAGTGATATATAAAGTGAGATGAAGTCTGATTTTCAATAAATGAAGGACTGAGAAGTGGGAAAAGGATCATAAAATGGATCAGGATAAAGTTACAGAGGAAGATCCTAAACAAAACCAAGTTAGGGCTTTTCTGTACTAGAGCTTGAAAAGAATGAAGAGTGTCTAGCAGCATCAAGAAAGGATTATGGTTTTGTGGTACTTAGGATAAAACAGGCAGCCCAAGATCATTATGCACTTTGAGTGCTTCCTATTTTTTAAGTCAATACTTCTCTCAGCTACCACACATACTTGAATTGACAGCAAAAGTAGTCTGTTTTTTCTTCAATACAAATCGAAGCAGCTTGATTTAAAATGCAATGTTTCCAGTATTCCAGTTTCAAGTATTCAAATCCTGTGTATGATTCTGTTTGGCTTCTGCTTCTGAGAGGGGCTAATGAAATACAAAATGGGTACAGACTGGTTTTGGTAGCACAGGGACCATAAAGCAGAGTTGCCCAAGTACTTTCCAGGAAGTTTGATCAAAACCAACACGTTCTATGGAAAAATTTACTTTTTTGGAAGGAAACTGAAGTGATTTTCCATGAGAAAAATATTGAAACCACTGCTCTGGAAGTGAAAGTGACGTTTATAAGAATCTTCCACAAAAACTGAACCTAGTTGCCTGCTCCTGAAAAGATGAAAAGCAAAAAGACTGAGTGAGCTGATTCAGTCTTTCACTGCCAACATGGCCGAAAAATTACTGCCAATGCCCGTCTACCTACTGATTAGAGTTTTTCAGGTGACCAGCCAGAAAATCAAGTAGGTTTTTTCTCCCAGAATAATAATTTTACTTAAATTCCCTTTCCACTAAAAATTTAATAGTTCTGACTTTCTGGCCAAGGACTGGTATTAATTTCCCACATGTCTCTTCTAAAAAGCAACAACAAAAAAAAGAGGTAATCTTCACAGTTTTCAGCCTTCTAGAGATCGCAGTGTTTCTTTTGTAGTATACCAAGTGGGTTAAAAAAAAAAAAAAAAGCAGGATGCTTATCGAATCTTTGGTTTAAATTACCTCCAAATAAAACAGGAACGAGAATCCTTCCCAGACTCAGCAAATGAAAGCCAGTGAAAATCTGTATCCTTCTTGTTAGCTACAAATAAAACATATGTAGCAATAATATGATTTGCCATACATCCCAAATTAGATGTCTCTGTTTTCCCATGCACACAGGAGGAAAACTAAAAACATTAAGTATCTTTAACAAGGGTTCTTTTTGTGTATAGAAATCTTTGGTTCAAATTTAGGCCTTTTGCCCTCTCTCCTTTATTCCCCAAGGTATTGATCATACTGTGTCACATGTGAACTCATGACATGTGATGTGAAATTAGTCCTTTGATGTGACAGCTGGCTAGCTTGGAAAATAACTTTTGTCTCAGCTACTTCAACCTAACCAAATTGCATAAAAAGCAAACATTTTATGTAGTCTTGTGAGGTGGAGGGAATGGAAAGGAAGTCCTTGATTATACTGACAAAATTTTGAATGTTGTGTTTCCTGCTGAAGTGCCTTGTGTAGGGGCAGTCTGCAGAAATTTTATTACAGAAGAGAAGGTTTAATTCTGAAGTTTTTAACCACTTGCAGTTCTAATGGTTCTCTCTAACCACATAGGTTATATAGATCCATTTCATATAAATATGTTGTATCAGGCTAATTACATAAAAGTAAAAAACAAATAATTTAACTTTGTACACTTAGAAACTCTTATTTTACTTTAAATCAAGTTCACTTCAGTAAAGGGTTGAATTGGCATTGCCTAAACCAATCCCAGTTTAAACCAATCCATAAACATCTGTACAGACACACATGATGATGAGAAATAAATATTGATGAAAATAAGGATGCAGAAAAACTCTAGCATATCTGTAGCACAAATTACCTAATGGGTGTCAAGAACACACTTCTGTGAAGAATCTATCCTCTGAGCCATATTAAACTCATGCAACTATTTTTTAGGAAATACATGAAACAATAAGGGCCTTGAAATCCTTCAGTTACAGCTTTGTTCTATAAAGAGTTGAATCACCACTTTCTTTATGCTTCCATTACTTCTTGCTTCTGGGATAGGAAACAGCCCAGGTCACACACAGTGTTTTTCTTACTGTTGTATACTCTCAGCTTACTTGGTACTTATCTATGTGCCAGGTAGCCTGTCTCCCATAACTTATATTTGTAAATGAGAGGACCCTCTAAAAAGCTTTGGGAAGTTCGGCCCTCTCTATCAACCAAACTGGGTGCCACACTAACTGAGCCTGCCTTGGAGGTGATCTACAATTCCTTGTCTTGTCATTAAAGAAATCAGAAAGATGTCTTAACTATAGCTCATAGGCTCTAAAATCCCTAGCCACTGATTGGGGAAGCCAGAAGGTAGTACTGCAGATAGTCTTTTTTTTTCTGTTTATCTGAAAATTTAACATTTCATTCTGGAAGAAAAGCTTCTTATCACCTGTGGTGTAGTTCTTGTTGAAGCTTGAGAACAAGGTCTTTTTTACCTAAATCTTCCCTGAGTAAGTGTATGCCTTCAACACAAGATGAGCTATGCTCCTTACCAGGGCTGTCTAACTGAAATTACTGAATTCAGCTAAACCATGTCAGCCAGCAGCGCAGACAGCATAACTCAATTTATTCCATTGTGTTAAACCTTATCACTGGGAAACAATGAATTTGAACTTGGGCTACTAACACAAGTTTGTTTTTCCTTCACTCCTCTACTAACCTGACCCAATTTAAGGCTTTTTTTTTCTTCCTTTTACTTTTGGTGAAAGCAGTCAGCAGTAATGCAGCACACCACCTGGGAGCTTCTGTATCATCATGCATCATCCCTGTCTCCCGTATCACAACTACATGCTGCATTACCATAACAGAATCTACAGTTCCCTTAATAGCTCCATAAACCCACCAAAGGAAATGTAAAAACATTAGTTTTAATCCCATGGGAAATATTTTATTGCAATCTGTTCCCAGGTATAGTTCTGAGCTATCACTAAGGAATGAATCCAAATTAGCTTTGATTATTTTCCAGACCATATCATTAATGTGTATTTCTGTACTTAGCTTACTCTTTTCTGACAAGCTGTTTTGTGGAAGTGTTTTTTAAAGCAGCAGTTATACAATTATCTTGATTATTTGAAAAATGTCTATGTATATGGTTTTTAAACACTTCATTTTAGGAAGTCAGTTATGAGAAGGGCAAATATAATAAGATTTTCTTAAGTTTTTAAACATTTTCAACTTCTATTGTTGTTTCATGCAATGGTGGAAACCGTCATCTGGTTCTTTTCTTGTGCATGCTTCAGTGCCTATGACAGTGACAGAGAGAAATGGGACTTCTTAGACCCACTTTGTCTGACACAGCTGCACTGGGTAACTCTCTGAGCTGAGAAGTTTATTTTTTCAACACTACAGCGTAATTAGCCTATCCTTGTTTTGTGGCAAGTGTTGCTACTGCAGCTTCGCAAATAGCCTCTTTGCCTCTGAAAAACACTTCATGGAAAGCAAGCCTGAATTTTGAAAAGGCTGGATTAGACTTAGCTTCCAGAGAAAAGCACATGCTAGAGAAACTGGGAGAAGATTGGTTTCTGAAGTCTACGTTAGTTCCCTCAAAAGCATAGCAACTGAATCAAACCTCGCTTCCAACCATGCTAACCTTCAGTGAAGCAGCTCTCTTCAGAAAATATTCAGCAGACCCATGCTGTCTAATACATCTTTTGTAAGAAGTATAGTCAACTTGCTACTATGTCATTTCAGTAGAAGCAAACTAATTTCTCCAAACAGAGAATTTATTCAAAATTTATTCTAAACTTTGTTCATCTGCCAAGACAACACAAGTCCTTAAGTACTGTGTGAGCTTGCACAGAACAACCAAGAAAGCTTCACTTGGAGCCAAATATTTCTGTCAAAACTTGCCTACCACATGTCTAGATCAGCCAGAGTGCAACAAACTGGACTGTTGTGGGATATCGTGCTTTTTGTGAGGAAAATTAATGAGCAGATTGGGAGAGTTACTATCTATGATCAGTCCCACCATTCCCCTAAGCTGCAGACTCGAACACACTAATGAGAGAAGTAACACATACAACAAATTTCAAACACCCACCCCCTGGAGCAGAACAGAGACACTAAGCCAGGCTATGCTGCAGTCACTGGATTGATAAGAGCATATCCACTACCATCCTCCAGAAAACAAAAAGCTTGTTGCTTTCTTCCTCGTGCAGGAACAATGGGAGAATCTGAGTGGGGTGCTAACAGCAGTGTGCTGCCTCCAGCCTAGGGTAGCCACTGAATCACATCTACGAAAGAAATCCTCATGTTAAGAACAGGCATTCTTACAATATCACTAGCTTCCATATTAATACACTAAACACTCAGGTATTTTTTGTTTATATTCTAAGGTTTTGGTGTGAACTCATTGATTAACCCAGTAAATTTGCTAATGAATATTTTAATAGCATTAATATGCTGCATATGCAAATTGAGTCTACAGAGTGTCACCTGGAGAAGAGCTACTTCAATGTTTGATTGATTTGTGATGCAAGTTTTGTTTTGCCACTCTTTCCCTTCCTCTAGATCAGGCAGGTGTCTTTCCAGTAATAATCACATCCTCAGCCTAAGTCATCAGGAAGAAAATTTCACACAGGCAGTGAAGGTTAAATATTTTTAAAATGCAAACAAAATGAATTTTTAAAAGCTTCAAAATAGCTTTGGATTCAGAAAGCTCTTTACAAGCCATGGGCAGATTCCTTTAAGGAAAGATGCTCTTAAGTTATTCAGACTTCTCATTTGTCAGTTCAGAGATTTCTCTGTCTCCTCTGCCACATAGTCTGTATAATTTAAGGTGACTCACTGTACAGGAAAGTTCACCTTCCATTAAAATGTTTTCTTTAGTAAGCACTCTCTTGGAAGTGCTGCAGTGTAAACATGAGTGGCTACGAATACGAACATTTATTAAATAGTGCTGATGAATTTTTCAATACCTAAGGGACAGCAATTCACAGCTCAATCATTCAGGCCATTTTAAGTGCTGCACAGGACAATTCCACTACATCTTCCGTTAATATTTAATTGCCCATTTTATTCTGTTTACCTTTTTGGTTAATATATAATTTAAAGCCCTTCTACTAAAAAGGAGGGGGGAAAAAAAGAGAACAACTGTTAGCCTGCTTTTAACAAATCTCTGGTGAGAGCTTTTCCTTCATTTAAAATTCATTGCAAAGAATTTTTATTTAATATCAGTAACACAAACCCCAGGTATTAAAGAAAAACTTGGAAGCAACTGTTGCGTAGCAGTCCTGACATTGACTTAGATTTGACTGACAGCAGCTTCTGACTAACAGCCTTTTACAAAGCACTCCAGCAGCCTGGGATGATACTACGAAGCCTGACCACTGGAAGGAAGTTCAAAAAAAGCCAGTGTGACAAAAACCGCTCCTGTTGCACACAGGTTATTTCACAGGAGGTAATATTCTTCACAGTTTTGGTGGAGAGGGAAAAGGGATTGCAAAATATAGTAAAACCACTTTTTTCACTTTTAGAAAAATCGAGGATGTTTATAGCTGGATATATTACACCATGGTGTTTAGGGAAAAAACTGCTAGATTAATAGGCCTGAAAATATTTGGGTACTGTAAACTGGATATGAATGCAACAATTATGTAAAAGTGTTAAACTTATTCTTCATTGTCCTTTATTGGGATATCACAGCTTATCACAATCAGGAACCTTGTACAGAGTGATTGATATATTAATACCAGTAATAGAGCTGCTTTTGAATTTGGAAGAAACTGCTAGCAATGGTACTTAAGCTTCAGTTATTATTTGGGGAATCATACTCAAACTCAGATGGGCTTAAATATTGACATAAGTGTGGTGTTTCCAAACTATTCAGAAGCTGTAGGTTTGATCATAAACTCTCCATGGTCTTTAATATATATACAACAGATTAGGAGTTAACAACCTAAGATACTCTATCACTTTTACCACCTTCTGCCCTAAGATAAGATCTGTGGTTTGTGGAACTCCAGGCACACTTTAATAGCTGCCTTGTACGCTCCTTAGACTTTGCACAAGGAACATTACAGGAGTACAGAACAGACAAATATGATTTGCTCTGAGAAATAAAGAAATTGTTATATTGTTTACAGAATTCACAGTCCTTTTGTAGTCTCAATTCATTTAACAAGCAGGTTATTTAAAAATATCCTGTATATATATTATCCTTATACATATAAGATGGATAGATAGAAGTAGATACAAACACAGATACAGATGCATATACATAACCATACACACATATACATAGATATATATACACGTACATTTACATATATATGTATGCATACACTATTTCTTCAAAACAGACAGCCATCCTTCAAACAGACTTACTTTCTTGGTTTTACAGGAATGCTAAGTCCTAGATATTACTGTACATGCTCTGAGTATCACTTAGCTTTGTCTTTCAAGACCTTATTACCAGGGAAAGGCCAGCAAGGCTATTGCATGTTCTAGCAACAACAGCAAGGCTATTGCATGTTGTAGAAAGTTACTTGTGTTCTTTTCAGCTAAGATATGTCAGGTCATGTCACAGCCAATGCTTACCAAATATCTGTTCAATATGGTACAGAATGTGAGAAAAGATAAAGACAGGGGTCATGCCGCTTTTTCTGCTGATGCAATAAAAAGAAGATGACTAATTCATTTTGGGGTACATAACTTCCATCTGTACTTAAGTCAAATTGGGAGCAGAAGATGCATGCAATAAAAAATCAGAGGCAGAATTCTGACCTACTGAAACATTAAGAATTTTTTGAAAAATAGACAAATAATTAATTTAAATAATTAAATTCCTTAGATTTTTTGACCCCTCCCTTATTTTCACATTCTTTTCAAGTCACTCAGGGTGCTTTTACATAGCATAATACAATGTCATGGAAGTAGATCTAGGTGACGTACTAGAAAACTGGTGCATTAAGCAAGCATTTTGTCTAGGTCAAATATGCCTTGCTTTTCAGAATTAAGTATAACATGAAAGACCAGCATATTCATATTCACAAGATCAGAGCCTGATTTATGTAACACCCTGATGAAAGTGAGAAAATGTCGATCATATTATATGACTTCAACTACTGTATTTTTTTAAAAAAATGAAAGGAGAGACAAAAAGCATGAACAGAGTAAAACAGCAGATCTGCAGTCTTCAAATAGGAGACCTATCTAGTACTGGAAACTGTTGAGATTTCCTCCTAGTACATGTTCATCAACCTTGGGAACAGACTAGACGTACTCAACAGCATTATCTGTGACCTTGCTTCTTAGAGTTAAAATCTCAAAGTAACAGACTTCACAAGTGAACTAGTGCTAATTAGCATTTCTGTCTGCAGTAATACATGGGCAAGGACAACATCGGCGAGAAGTCTCCATGTTTAATCACCAGATCAGAAACAGGCAGTCAATACAATCATGAGGAAGGTCACTCTGCATTTGAATCCTCAGACTTTATCATAGTCTAGAAAACTAACGCAAATCTGGCTGAAGTTTAAGGGAAAAATATCTCCATTAAAGGCAAAACAAGAAACACATGCACACACACCTTTTCTCTGATCTTAACAAGAGATATTTTGAATCTTCAGGACTTCCATATAGCCAAGCTTCAAGCAGGTACAAGGTCAGCAAACAGTAATTTCCTCATTAACAGTCCCGGCCATGAGGATGTGTTTCCTCCTCTGCATGATCAATGTGCTGTGACATGCTTGCTAAGGACCTCTCTCCACTGCTGCCATTTCCCATGACCTCCAGGAAAACAATATGTCATGCCAATGTGTACTCCAGTTTTTCGGTCTGTTTTGACCTTGTTGCACAGAATAGTGCTAACCACTTATGGTCTCATTTCCCCTATCAGCTGACCTAAAACACTAATGTTCTGCAACATGAAAGGCACACAGTTTGAGATTTAAGCTTATCCTGTCTGAACTCATGAAAGTAATATTTAAGCTATAGACTCATCTGATAAAATGTCTTTTTTTAATTATTTTTTTATTAGTATCTTTGTTATAGCCTGCAAATATACAAGCCCTTTTGTGGGTTTGGATTATTTTTTTGTGCCAAATCAAGTTGCCTGCCCTACACAGTAAATAACTAGATCTTACTATTTTATTTACATTTAGCCAGACAGTAAAATTAATTTACCAGTTGCAATCTACTTGCAGAGATCAGAGTAACCTACACTAATTGAGAAAGGCTAGTAATCTTCATTCAATAATCAGAGATGGTGTTTGCATGTTAAAATCCATGTTCAGCCCAGATAAAATGAATCCACTCTACTAGAAACCACTCTACTTGGACAGCCAAGAAGCAGTCTTTCTACTTTGTTTTATGAATGTTTTTCTAGCTTTGTCTGAACAATAGATAGACACTGCATATTATTGGTCTTCCTGTTGTCTAGGACTATCTGCAAACTGAAGCAAGGAGAAAGAGGGGAACATGCATGGTTTTGGTTTAGCGTTTCTTCATGTGTGGTTTACTAAATGATCAAAGTATTTTTGGCTGTTGTTTTCTGATTTTTTTTTTTGTTTGTTTCCTTCATTACACTGTAAATTGTTAAACATAGAGATGTTTAGAAGCTGTTTCCAATCATTCTCTAAATTTCACATTCTCTTGCACTTCCTCTCTAGGCTTCTCATGTCACTAGTTAAATGTAGTGTATTCATATTCTTTACCTCTTAAATGCCTTCAAATTCTACTCTCTTGCTTCTAGAAAGGTGAACGCAAATGGGATGCATCATTGTTTTTTTAATATCCGTAAAGTCAACTGCAAGTGTTTTTTAATGTCTGTAATGTTTTCAGTCTGTTGTCTCACATTTCCCAGTCATTAGCAGGCATGTGGCTATAAAACCTCACAGTTTCACTGGTAGATATTCTGTATCAGTAAAAGATTTTACTTTTGGGATTGATACTATTCTTCATTCAGCACTCATTACATAAGCATAAACTTTTAATTTTTACCACATGCTTGTAATTTTTTAGAGTTTCTCCAGTCAGTTCCACAGATTAGAGGGAAACTCCTAGCATAGGTTTCAAGCAAAACACTAGATGTTTAGTACACAAAAAGATCATTTGGGTCAGTTCTGCCATGTTGTGTAACCTCAGCTGTTGTTAAAATAGTTTCTGACAATCGGTGTTGTGTTCCCAAGCAAACCGCATCCATACATTTTTTTCTGACCCATTTTCCCTCCAAAAAGGGTGGGTATATTGGCTGCATGGCAACCTCCAGAAAATCCACTCACTCTAACATGTTGAGGTGCCCTTCTTCTGTGACAAGCAACAGGATGAAGAGTGACAGAATTGGGCTCCTCTGAGGAAAGGGGTGCCTTTTTTTTTTACTCATTTTCTGGGAACACAGTTTACAGGGAATGGAGATAACACTGTAAGTTAGAAAATAATCACACCACAGCCCTTCTCTCGTCCTCAACAGTCATACAGGAGAACTCTTACGGATGTTCATAGAAATCAATACCTTGGTCTGATTCCACCTTCTCAGACCCAGACAACAATCCTGACGCTGCCAGGCTGGGTGTTCAGAGAGCTCTGTCTGCTGACGCTGTACCTTCTGCTCCGTTTTGCCCTAGCGATAAGTAGGACACCACATATATTTCACATGCATAGTAATAGCAGTATGACTCAGAAGATAATCAAACATTTGAAATGGATCAGTCACAAATGTCGGCAGAAGCCTGGATCTGCAAACCTTTTGTGGCTCACACTTGTGACAACACCAATTAAGTATAAAAGAGACACCTTACTTTAAAATGTCACTAGAAATGGGTCCTGTACTTCAATGTCAGGGCCCAAGATTCAAACATCTTATGCAAATACATTGCCTCCTTGAAACACACAATCTCCACATTTATCCTTCTGTCTTTGTGACAGGATCACACCCCTAAGCTGAATGTAATCAGCAACTAGCAGTGAAGCTTTCAAAGTCCCTTCATATGAGTAGAGAGCTTCACAACCATCAGTAATTAAGATTCACATTCATTGTTCCTGCATACGTATGTGCTTGTCCACATCTTTGTGCTTGTCCGCATCTCTACATGTTCCTACATGTAACCTTCTTGATATGCAATGCTTTTGAATGCATTTGTGGAAGAGGTTGATCAAGATCATCCTTCCAGTAGATCTTGCTGAAGAGGCTGCATGTATGGTGCAGACACACTTCATAAACCACAGGCGGGGGGGGAAATACTCACAAACAGATACCACGTGCAAATCTTACTGCCACTGAAATACACACTAAAAATCACTATTGAATCAGGGGAAGCACTATGGCACTCAACACTATCCATGCAAAAATGTTTTCTTTTACATATAGACCAGTTTCTTCACACATGGACATCACATAAACTCTGACAAAGTTAGAATTATGTAAAAAGTTTCAGAAAAAGGATAGTTTACAATATCACTTCTGAACTATATTGGGGATCAATCATGCAAGAGCACTGAGATTTCAAAAGAGAATAATTCAGAAAAATCTTGAATTCTTTTCTTCAAATTGTGCAAAACCACTCTTTGCTACGAAAATAGATTTGGCTATTCTTATGTAAAAGTTAATTTCCAAGCCAGACTTAGAGGGAAATAAAAGGAAAAGTGTTAAAGGAAAATTAAAGGAAAAAGTAAAGGAGTCACAGGAAGAAAAATTAAAAAATAATATGTTCACTATTAAAATGAGAGTAAAAAGTAGTTGATGCCCTCAATAAAGGTCGTGCTCGCCCTGGCTTCACCTCAGGGTATGTTTGTATTTAGAGCTGGACTTTTTTCTTTGTGAAAAGCATTTTCTGTCAAGGAGGATTCTACCACATTTTTAAATATCACTGAACAGCTTAGGAAGTTTTATTTGCTGCTGTAAATGTTCAGCATTTATAGGCAAAAGAGGAGTGGGGTGAGTTTTAGTTTTAAATGTTAAACTGAAATGTTGGATTGTCCAGACTGACGCTCGTCAGAAGAATTTGCTGATTACCATAGTCATAATCACTGCTGAGATCAAAGGAGGTTTTTTTGTATTTTGCCTTAGAGCTGGGCTGATATGAGGAAAACAGGTTCTATCTCTGCAATATCCAGAGTCCTGCCTTCACACAAAAATTTCACACACCTGTTAGATAGTTTTTATGCTAACGTTGTATTAAAAATTAGGACTCTCTTCCTTATGTTAGTTTAGATTAGCCTTTCAAAAAGACTAGAGTATAATGTATGTGAATATAGGATTATCTGCCAGCTTGTGGTTTAATTTTTAAAGTAAATTTCTTTACCTATTTCTTGACCAGCATATTCTACTATATGTATGACCAGTGACACAAATACATTACAATGATCCTACATACATTTCCAAAAACAGGGAAAAAATTCTTTAAAAATTCAGATATTGTACCTTGATCACTTTCCTACCTAAATTATATTCATGCAGTTATATTATAACATTAATTCAACACATCATTATATACACCTATGCTACATACATCCACCGAGGTCGGTATTTATTTCCACCAGATACAAAAAGTGATTCTTCACATAGTCTTGAAATGTTCAATGAAAAGAAAATAAGTGACTCTATGCTGACTATTTTCTTTCACTGAATTAGAAATTCCCTCATGTATCTGCTTTCACCAATGAGGAACAAAAATGCATTTTTACAGGTAATTCTGAACAGTCCACTTTGGCTCAAATGTAAGTATGGAGCTGCAAAAAGCAGTACAGAGTGTTTATTTGGCATAAAATGTCCAGTAGCAACAGTAATTGAGTTAGTTTCTTTTATCCTATATGTGGGATAAAATATAATTAATTCCATAGATACTCTTCCTCTGCATCTAAGAGTAGCTTACAGCAGGAAAATATACCATGTGTGTCTCACCTGAACTAAAATACAGAGAAAATGGGATACAATTAAAACAGATATATATCATTTCCAAATGAGCTTATGAGAAAAAAAAAATGGCCTTTCTACTTTTAAATATATGCATTCTTTTTAGTATAAATCTACATGTTTGGCAGTGTATGTGCTTTTCTACTCTAAGATTCATGTTTCACAGCTTATCTTTGATAGTGAGCAGAAGCCAAAGTATATTCTTCTGTACTTAAACAACATGCACAGTAGCCATGGCACCAAAACTCATTGGATAAAGAAACAATGCTTTCTTGTAGCTATCTCTCTCTTCACATCATTTTAATTATTGTTACAATCCAATTTCAGGGCTTCATAAGAAATAATATTAGTTAACATTAATAACAGTATTTAATTAGATGATTTAAGATTCAGCTTGGAGTTAGATTTCAATTATCTTAAAACAAGTGGAAGTATGCATTTGCCAGAGAGAAGTGTGGGAGCAAATGCAGAGAAGGTTATTTATTTTGCTTTGCTTGACTGGCTACAAAAGGAGGGGAAGATGCACCTCCCCAGCTCTGTTTTATACAGCCTTTGCTTTTTCTTCTGACTTTCCCCCTCCCCAGCCCCCCTGACAGATGGGAAACTTACAGCCAATGCTAATTTAGATAACATCTAAAGCCTTGCCTGACAAGGTAAGTTCAAATTATGAAGCAATCCCTTCACATAGAAAGACCTTGTTAGTTAGATTAGTGGTGGATTGGCTCTGTGTGACAGCTTGTTTGCTAAAGGTGAGCTATCTGCATTTCCAATGCAGGAAAGCCATATCATCATTTAAAGAAAAAATAAAGATGTCATTTCTCTTATTTGTCACAGGGTTCATGTAATATTCCTTCTCAGTTTTCTTCATTGTTGACTTCTTAGGAAAATAGCAGCAACTGTGTACCTTCGAGTGAGACACCTAATTTTGTTATGGATGAACATAGTGTTGTGACAAAACAGTGGCACAGCTGTCATAACAGCTGTCACACATTAATCATGACAGTGACAAATAGCATAATTACTTTATCTGGAATGTCTAGCATGCACACTCAGTATGCACCACTGCAGCATAAACATATCAAGCATGGTTTAATTAAAAGACATCAATACAGGTTAGTTAGACATGGTCTTGGAGACACTGATACAAAATGAAAATAAAATTATTTATTGGTTCCTTTCTAGGGACACTCAAAGACCAATTACTTAGACGACAAGGTAATTTGAATCTCTTTTCCTAATCAGTCTCTTTGATGCCAATTCTGCATGGTGAATTGAGCTACTGGCACGCATGTGTTTCTGACCCAAAGCCTCAGCTATGTAGCATATTCAACTGTTATCCTTTCTTCCAAGATGGCTTAAATGTTCACATCTGTCCAACATCCTTTGATTGCACAAAATGTAGCAAAAAAACAAGCTTCATTGTGTGCTGCTGGGTAAAACTTTTCTTTCCCACAGACTCTCTAATGGAGATAGAATAGTGAAACTTGTGTCACAACGTGTGCTTTGGGTTCTGCAATTGCACCTGCCAAGGCTTAGGTATTATGTAGTAAAAGCCCATTGTAAAGATAACTACCATTGAAAAATGCAAATCCAGCTCAGGGTCTAATTTCAAACAACCCAAAGCACTAAGAGGTAAGTTTTTTTTATTTCAGGACCCTATCAAATTCAAAGTTTCTTTACTTTATCCGGGTCCACATGTATATGCAGGTTTGCAGCTGTTTTGTTTAGGCTTTTCTGAAGATAAAATATGCCCACAAAATACTGTTTCCAAGGCTTACTTCACACAGAAAATTCCACTGGTAATTATCAACTTGTAGTATTTTTACTTTTTGCTCCAGATTTGTTAAGCTCTGCAACTCATTGAATTCACTTATTGAATTTCTAGGGGCAGTTCATGAATTGTACTGAAGCAGGCTCAATGAAATATTAATGAATCAATTTCCATAGACATGGATTCATTATCTCACTGGATGGCATCAGAAAACACAGTCCTGCAGGCAGTATCCTTCCACCTGCCTGCCAGACGATTTCATTTTATTATTCAATTTTTAAAGCCCACACTCAGACTTCTTGATAAGTTTACACCAGTAGCTTTTCAATCTCTTGCTCCAAGACAAAATTAAGGGAGAAACATTGTAATATTATTTAGATGAACCTCAGTAATCCATCAAATGTGATTTCCTATTAACCAGCAAAGCAAGATTGTCAGTGATGTGTTATGGATCACAGGAAGCAAAGATTTTTTAAATGCAAGAAATTCTTTAAAAATATGAAAGTTGGGGTTTTTTTGTTTGGTTTTTTTTTTTTCCATTAAGAGCTGTAAAGTGAAAATGGCAAAAATACTTTAGTAATTGGTAGTATTGGCTGATTTAGTATTTAGTAGAATATTTACATTAATGAATCCAGGATTTGATGACTGGATTTATTTTTACACTTCTGCAGAGAAGCTACATGGAGCTATAGTCTCCAGAAAGGCACATGACATCTTGAAACCCTTTTGGCCATATATATTTTTAAGACACCCCATGGTTACCCTGTCATGGCTTGCATAATTACTCATTTGTCCTTTAATAAGCACATATCTACCAAACAAACTGCTTGCACCTGAGTTTTCTCTCACATGCTTCAGGTTTGTAACCAAAATCATTGCACTGACTTCCTTTAGGTTAGCAGTGGAGAAAAGACAAATGGCTCATCTCCTTTGGCATCCTGAGTTTGGTGGACCAACCCATGAGGCTCTGCCACGCTCATAAAGCAGAAACGTCACCATCAGGATAAACTGCGTTCATTAAGTCTGGGTTCAGTGAAGTTAAATGTTGGACTCTTTCCTAAATTAATTTTTAGGGAATTGTTTGGCGTAACCAATTGGAAGCTAGAAGATGAAATTCCAAAAATCCTTCCTTGCTTGCCTAACACAGGAGAGCTATTGAGGGCAGTCTTCATTCTTCCTCTATTTGTGTTCATCAGATACCTCACAAAACTCTCCCTAACAATGGGAACCAGCAGGCTTTTGGTGTGAAAATTAGCAGCTGCCGATTGTATTTATCTCTTTGACTAAGAGGTTTATTATTTATCTTCCCTGTTGCAGTGCCCATGTGGCAGCACTGATATTGAGCAGCTGGACAGATTGCACCCTGGAGCCACATCTGCAGCTATATAGATCAACACCACTTTCATTGCCTCAGTGCTGGAGAAGTTTATCTTCTGTCAGCTAGATTTACTACCTACTTCATGAATTGTTAAGGGTTTTCCCTTCCCCTCCCCAATTTGATTTTCAAAGCGTGTTAGCGTAATCTGGCACTAATTGTTAACAGCTGATTAGTTAAGCATTTGCTTACTTTTTTTTCTAATTAATAGGGATTTCCAGTTGGGTTTGCAAAGATGAATCTTGAATGATGAAAACAATAAACAGTGGTAGCTCAGTGAAACTGGGAAATGGCAGTAAAGGACTGCAAGCTACAAACCAATAAGAAATACCCAAACACATGAGTGCACTAGAGATTATAGATGTTTCAGTAATTTCTTAGTATTCAAGTTGACCAGGCAGTAATTACTCACCTTAGGCCTTCTTTTGAATCCTAAATAAATTTCTTTCCATAAAGAACAACAGAAAAATGCATTTGGATATTGATAGCAACCGTATCCTAGTGAGAATATGTATGTTTTTCTAATAATTTATTTAAGGAACAACAACTTTATACAACTTTATACCATGCACCTACTCAGTATTATGAAACTTCTTTCCAGATAGCTGTCATACCAGCAAGGCAGAATCCAAGAATCTATTTGAGCTAGTTCTCCTGGAACTCAGCTTCTGAACATGGTTTTCCCTACTTTTCTCATTGGCATCAGTGGAGTGCAGATATATCAGAGCTGAAGGACTATTCTTCCATTTTTTCACCTCAATCCTTAAATGATGAAAAAAATTATATTGCTTTCCCGCTTTCAGGAAGACTCTAAAATAGAATAACAGAAAACCAGGAATTCTCAAGTTATTTGAGGTCAGTTCAACTTGGGAAGAGCTTAGGAAGAGTTTATGCACATGCCAGTTGTGTCCAGTTTTCACCTCTGTTTGCAGACAAAAAATTTTGCTGTAATTCCTGTACCTTTGATGTAAATCTCCAAAATCACCTGCTGTCTCACCAAATGTAGATTATGTTTGTACCTAGTTAACAGCACACATCTTTCACTCTTCCAGCCTCCTTTCCTGGCTAATATCTTTGTGAATCTAAAATTGGAAGTTGTGGGTCCCTATGCCCCACAATATAAGGTAGCTATCTAATGCCACAGTTCATCGTTAGTATGCTCTCTGCATGCCCATGAGATCAGATTGCCACTGCAACAGGATATGCGTAAGCCCAAAGGAGAACTCTCAGCAAAACTTGACTGCACATACTATAAAAGATTACTGTAACGGAGTCAGAAACCAGGAGAGTTTTTAAAAGGAATGGAAAGAATCAGAGTAGAATTTGATGTGTGGTGAATGTACCCAAAACTTCTATCACTCAGTATAGGCTTATATGAAAAGCATTAGGCAGAATTCCACTGAGAATAGTGGTTTCAAAACAGAACTCAGGAGGAAGAGGAGCGCTGCATCCTTAAATAACCAAGTAGGTAACAATGCAGAAGGTCCCTTTTTCCTTCCCCATAGTTTCTAAATATTCAAATAGCTCAGTTCTGTCAGTTCTTTGAAAAAGATACTATTATTCCAAATGGCCTTTTGCAGTGGGTTAAGATCTGGGGTTTTGCTCTTCTGTTTGTAACTACAGCTCTATCTGAATTGTTTTATCAAAGCCCACAACTGAGTCACTAAAGCAAAATTTAGCAATCTTTTCTGACAACAAAGGAAACATAGTCAATACTTCTTTAAATATTTTTGTGTTCAGTAATGGTATATTTTTTATCAGGACTGGTTAGCATTTCATTCTGCTATCTGGAATATGTTACATCTTTCCAATGTTGAAATTGAGCCCTATAAAATCCAGAATTAAAGCAGTGCTCTGTTTTCATACTGTAGCACCTGGTGAAGTCTATCCTTATGCATAAAAATACAGCATGAAATATCCAACTGATTTTTTATTCCTCTACATAAATACAGTACAGGGAATACTGCTAATGAAGTGGATATCAGGCTACCTAGACACCTTAGGAAAAGGTTACCCCTTAATTTTAAGTATCCCATCAATCATTATGAATTACTGGTTTCTTCTGTGTAAAATTACTGATTTTAATTCATGTGATAGTCATGAATACATCAAATGTATACCCAGAGAGATATCTATGTAAGAAAAAAAAAACCTAAGCATGACCTATTCTCACTCCTTCCGTGAAGGATGTTAGTTTTAATGCCATGGGTGTACATGTATGCTTTTGTTACACTGCAAACTGCACAGAAGTATTGGGCAACAGCCGGCTTTTGAGACAGTCACCTTTTTAACAACCTCTAGTTAGCTTCATCAACCCTTAGAGTTGACAGATTGTGGCCATATGGATCTGCAGACATGATTTCCTGTTCAGCCTTCATATCATCATGCACACTGTAGGGTGACGTGACAGATCTATGCCATGTGCAGGCCCCCATATTCCTCACTGAGATTTCTACCACCTGGGCTGGTCTGTAAGAGCTACAGCAAAAAAGTCTACAACTTTTCAGGACAACAGTGCATTAAGACATTATTTGGACCATAGATTTTACTGTTCTGAGAGGCAGAGCAGCTACTTTTAAGCAAATATTCTCCAGCACCTTGTCCTTATGTTTAGATGTCTAGTTGCATTTCTTATCTGATCACGTTGTGGTGGCCACTCTAAGTGGACTTGCAATCTTCCTTAAATATGCCAATGAAGGTAAACATAAAGACACTTATTTTTTGTTGTGTATGCACATTTAGTATTGAAACATCAACAATACCCATTGGCAGCAGGGTATAATTCTGTTAGAAGTTATTTTTTGGAAGAAAAGGGGGAAGAAAGGAAAAGGAAATCAACAACACTGGTGTTACTCTGTGTTGCAGTAAAGTTCCTCTACAGACAATATTCACATGGGTGGGCCCAAATAACCTCTATAAACTGTGTAGCTCATTATTGCAGAGCAAAGAGACTGAGGAGTCTTAAAAAGAGTGGGCCTTTTAATTTTTCCCCATGGGAATATGGATCATAATTGGAATGTTTCAGGGAAAAGGAAAAGAAATTCTTGACAGCTGTTTTGTGATCCATGCTTTCATATCTTGTCATTAGAACTATCAAATACAAGCCTGATCAACTCATTAGTTTTTAAACAAATTCTTCATAACTGTATTAAAGATGCATTTATACTTTTTAGATTAAGGCTGCAAATGCTCTCCTGAGAGCACAAACTTAATTCTGGAAATGTTTACATAAGTTTAATGGATAACCCACAAACAATTAAATGGGGGTTAAGTATGTACAGGCTAGAGACTTCTGGCATGGGTTCTTTGTGGGTGGGTTTTGGTTTTGGTTTTGGGGGTTTTTTTGGGTTGTTTATTGCTTAGGCATAAGGCAAAGTAAATAAACCTGCATAGTTCCAAAGCTAAGTGTGTTTCTCGCCTATATGATCCCTCACTCCTTCAATTGGAGTTTTGCTAGCTCAGGGGTTTCTGCTTTGGTGGTGTTTGGGTGCTACAATCATGCCCTTAGAGTCATCATCAAAAGCATCAACAAACACTCCAAGTATGAAATTGCATTCAAAGTCTACAAGTCTGAAGCTTTTAGGTGTTTTAGAAATTTAGTCTAATATCTTTTTTGTCAGTTCAGCCTGACAGACATGTGAATGCATCACTAACGCACCATGAATAATAAGCAAAGAATATGTTGCTATTAGGCATTATTATAGAGGAAGAGAACAGATTTGGGGATAAGGTTTAAACTTCAAGCAGTTGAGAAAACAACCCCCTATATATATTTCTATACCATACAAAATGAATCGCAACCCTAATCTCATTACTACATGAACTATCCAGGTGTCATGACCATATCCTGAATGTTCTCTTTGTTCCCTGATGAGTGACAAAAGCATACTTAACATTTGAGGATAAAAATCAACTATTCTCTGGCTTAATACTTAGGTGCATGGCATATATGGATACACTCCTACGACATTATAACAGATGTGCTTTATCATCTTGCTATTTAATTGTTATTATAAACAATATTTAATAATGATGCAGTAATAATCCAATGATTCATTAACAATAGTTTCCTTAGCATAATACCCATTTTACAGTTCAGTACTGAGTCTACTAGAAGAAGGACATAAAATTCCAGCAAAACAGAATAAGAAATTTTCAGCAGAACAGTTCCTTGATCTCCTAATTATCTCCCAACAGCAAAAAGAAATATTAAGTAAAATTTACTTTGTTTTAGAAAAGAGAAATGTTATTTGATTTTGTATAATAAGATCATGCCAGGGAGTTAAGCTCTCAGTGAAACTGAGCTTACTCTTTGTAAGATCTATTCCATAGCAAGGACAGGTATTTTCCAGAAAATCATTTGGCCCCAATCATGTTAACTAGTCATAAAAAATGTCAGAAAAGATCAGATCCCATCTGCACACATAATGTGCAGGTCCACACACACCTGTAATATTGTGGGTTTTTTACAATTTATGCTGAAACTTTTGGAGTTTTTTCTCTTTAAAATTACAAGCAACTGTAGTACTCTTAAAATAATTACTCCAGTAAAAAATTTCCCTTAAGCTACTCTAATTAAAACTGTGTCAATGTTTACCTGATGCTCACACTGTGCTGAGAAGGGACTATGTGTTACAGAAGTGATAATTTATTCAACAGAAGCAGAGATTTAAGTTGAAAAAACTGGGTTAAAATTTCCAAGCACCACACACCCCTAAATCAAGTCCCTAAATTCTGGATGCAATGAAAAAGCTAGTTTGATACCTATGCCCACAGGAGAGAAAGAAGGACAGGGTGGATAAGGTCCAAATGGAGAACACTTCTGGAAGACCTGCTAAATTGGGAGCATCCGGCTTGGCATTCTTGATATGCAACAGCAAAAAGTCAGCCAAGGTCCAGATCCAGCTGAGAAACAAACATGCATTCTGTGTAGTATTACAAGGAAATTTTGGAAAGCCAAACATATAGAGAGGGAGGTTGGTTTATAGCTAAAATAACCATAACAGATGTCTATAAAAGAGCTGCTTGCATGACCCATCACTGCTAGAATACAGCCTGCCTTGCTTGGAAAAACACCTAAGTGGCATTCCCCATAGGGTTAAGTAATTTAACACCTTGTCTAAAGATGGAACTTAATAAGATCTAATCCAGAGAAAGCTCTAGCCCATACCAACTATGCTGACACTGTCCCAAGGTCAAATCCCTCTCCTCAGTGTCCAGGTTCAAGAAGGTGACTCTCACTCCATCCATGTCTGGGTGGCTTGGGAGGTTAACCATTGCCCCAGATGAAAATATGACTAAACAGCACACTTTATGAATCTTCATGTTAACTACCACAACTTATTTTCATTCATTCTCTCCACAACCCTGAGGCCATTAAACAGCTTGTAAAAATACAAAGCTATTTCTAGAAATCAATACACACTCATTCTGACTCTGGTAATTTATGTTGAAAAATAAAGGGGGTTTGCTTGTATGAAAAGTAAATGTAACTTTAAAAACAACCAGATGGTGGTTGGACCAACGTCCTTAAACTTGTACCCTGGGGATTTCAAAAGTATCTAGGATAGAAAGTAACACACCCAACAGTATGAACAACTCAGGATTATACAGAGAAATATCTCATACTAACATTAGTCTTGCAAAGAAACGCTAAAGGAGGAAAGGAGTCCATTTTATCAGCGGTCTGCTACAGTCCGTATGTGAGTAAAAGATGTGCAACTCCTATCCCAGGTACCTGAAAGGGTTGAGGAAGCCACACAGCCCTCTTTTGTATGCACTGCACAAGATAACTGAGCAGAAGAAACAACCAGGACACCTATTACATATATTCTTGAATGTACGAATGAAAAGTTTGTGCTGGGCAGCACTTAATATCCATTAGTGATTATGTATAATTTTTCAGGAGTAATATCTAGTACATTAAAGGAAAAAATTGAAAAAGATATGATGAAACCATGAATTCAAAAAAGGCCTGCCAACCCGTTCCAAACCCTTTGAACAAAAGAACCTCTTATGAAAAAAAAAAAATAATTGAAAAGAAAAAAGAACTGGGCAAAGAAATTGAAAAGGAAAGGAAATTACTACATGTTACTATAACTAGGACAGATTGTATCACAGGATTATTAGAATTTGGAGGAAAACATTATTATTTTCTAAATTGAATTGGATTATTTATTACAGTTCTAAAAAGTATTGAACACAAGGAAGATTCCAAGCAAATATTAGATTAGACCAGGAAATAATATATATGAGAGAAGTGGCTCTGAGATAAATCTCTATATAAACATTACAAATATTAAATTCTCCTTCATGTAGCTCTGATCTGATAAGAATAGCTTTACATTTTCTAAATACCGAGTCCTGTAGTCCTAGTCACTGCCTATGTAGAAAAACTGTTGGTCACATTCTGACTGCATGAAATACCAAGTTCAGCAGGGACACTACAGGGAGTTGATGTTTTTCAGTGTCCCATTTGACACTTCATTCAGGCTTCACATGCCTTCTACGTGAAAAGATTCTCTATATTGCTTAGATCAGAAAATAGCATACAATGACACCTCCTTTCTAACAATTTTTATTTTCCCAGTGTCGACATCAATTTTCCAATGCTGGAGAATTGAACTTACTGAAATGCTGAGTTTCATTGTCTGCTGCAGAGGCCAAACACACTTTCTTTAGATATTTTCTTCCCTTAATACTTTCTAACAAGAACTTGGAAGAAATTTATAGTAAATGTTAGACCTGCACACTCGTGTTGATTATTAAACATATGTCTCCATGTGAAAGATTATAAATAGTGATGTGGGAATGGGATTTCAAAGACAGCAATCAAATGTACAGCTTACTGTCCAGCTTCTAGCTGTTGTTACTAGTCTTTTGCTCAAGAGCAGTCCAAGATGACCCTTCTTATGCTTGCTGGACACTTATTTCCATAAATGTAAGGAAGGAGGGAATTTGAAAGCTGAATAAATCCTCTGAATTGTTGATAATAATTAGTAGGTGGATGCTTTACACTTTCAGGATTTTGCATCACATTTCAAGTCTTTACCCAAGTAATTTATAAGCATTTAGATTTTATAAACATTACCATACTCATTTGATGAGAGCATTTTTTCTCAAATACTGTATATGTGATTTTTTTATCATTCTGACACCACAAAAATTATTTTATATTAAACATAGGCCTTTAAATGAACAGTCAGGTTAAAATTATCATAACTGGAGTCAGCATCTTCACAGGAATGATAACATGTGCCAGTCAAAAATCAGCAGCCCATGCTACATCTGTTCTTTTTGGGACACAAGGCCGAGAGTATGGACTGTTGCCACAAGTAAAGCAGGAAAGCCAGAAGTGTGCACAATGAAACCACAGAGAGCTATGTTTAGTATTTTCCCTTGTTTACAATTCTGCCCCAGTCCCTACTTGTCATGCTGATAAGAGACAATTTGTCATTTGGAAGAAAGAGAAGAAATTTCATTTCACACACAGTCAAACTACTTCATACAAATCTTAATATTATAGTAAGCCAAGAGCTTCAGGATTTGGGGGTTGTAGGGTTGTGGGTGGTTTTGTTTTGTTTTGTTTTGTTTTGTAGAAATGCAGTAAGTCTTTAAATCCCACACTGAAATTATTCCCGGGGTTTTTTTGACAGAAAAAACCCAACAGTGGATACACGCTGGTTTTGCCTTTTTTACAGCACATTCTCCTCAAATTAAAATCCCTCATAACAAGGCAATTAAAAAGCCAAACCTCTTTAACTCATAATATTTGTGTTAGACTTTGAATCTTTGTACAGCTGAAGCCAACTCCTTCCTCCCTAGGCAGGGCCACTGAACTGCAAGGACAGGGAAGGCCAGATTCTTCAGCCATGACTGTCAAGGGTTGTGGTCAAGGAAGATAGTTTTACGTAACCCATGAACACTGAGATTTATGGGTGAAGGAGTGCACCTTCATGGTGGCGCTGCACAAGCCCTTCAAACATGGTCACTGAATACCAAGGATGTATGGCATGAGGCTCCTATCAGTGTGCTCCACCGGCCCACTGACAGCCCACTCTGCTTTGTAACTTGCCTCCATCCTCACTAACTCTCATATATGAGCACCTCATTAATATCTGTGAATTAATTTCATTTCTGAGCTAAAAAAAAAACACCTTCCCCATTGCGCAGACCGCTACTTCTTAGGGCATAAGCAAGAATCAATTTCATAAGTACAACCACTGTTTTAGTCAATTCGGACTCCACATTTTTGAAGTAAAATGTTCCGACTAGACACACTGAGAGCTAACTGTGTCCTGTGTCCTTGTAAACCTCCATCAGGGGACATCTCTTTGTATGGTTGAACAAGGTTGAACAAAGCCTCAGGAAGTGTCCATGTGCTACAGTTTGACTGTCCACTTTGGTCCTGTCCTGATAACAATTTAAATGGTCATTAGTTCTCAGAAAGGATATAAGTTGATTAACTAACATACATAAAGCATGTGGGATCCTTAGAAAGATGTAGGGAATAGTATCCTGACAGTAGATCAAATTTTGTAGTTTTCTCCATCTGAGGGTTCATCATTCAATAAACATATCTGTAAGTAGTTCGGCAAATACCTAAAGTTGTTCTGATGATCTGATGCTTTTACTATGCAAGGTTCTTGTATAGAGATACAGGCCTGACTAATTCATATATGACCTGCATAACCAGAATTTTGTCTGAGGAACCCTGTGGCAATTCACATGTGAATGAAGGTTTCAAAAAACTTCTCTGCACAATGGATTAAACAGTGTAGAGTTATGACAGAGGAAATATTCATATATTGTATTTTTATTGCTATTTATAAGGATGTGCTTATTTGCATTTTCCTTTTACAATGAGAAGGCTTACTTGGTTTGTGCGAGATACCTACCAGCCCATTTAATGAACTTTTAATTGCTTCATACTTCATCCTCACAGCTCCACCTTCTCCCTGTACCTATCACATTGTCCTTTATTGCCACATCTGAAATGTAGATGGCAAGTGAAATTTCTGAGAACCTAAATGACATAAATCATACAGAAATCCCAGAAGCTTTTAGCTCCTAAGTACTTCTGAAAATTGTATCTAGGAAGCTCTGCAATAGAAATACAAATCTTTCCCCATCTTACGTAATTTTGCTGTTGTAATTTTAAATTGTAGCTATTTTTGAAAATGAGCTGTTGCAGACATAAAATATCATCTTCTCTAGGAATCCACAGCTGCTTAACCAGGATCTTGTCCATTAAGAAAACAGTCTTTTATTACATTATCACATTGTTACTGTAATAAACACTAGACTAAAATGTCCTCATTCATCACAAGCCTGAACTTTGAAAGTTGACTTTTAACTTCTGGAGAAGAAACAAGGAAAACTCTTTCCTGCTTTGCCCAATTACTTCTGTATGCACTTGTATCAGTCAACCAAGTAACAACTGCCACCTAGGAGTATTATTTCCAGTGGTAATTCCATGTACCTCTGACAGGTAGGAACTGATGTAAAAGTATTTTAAGAAGATGGGGAGAAATGATTGAGATGTTGATTGGGCTTTTCTTAATTCTGGATAAGGTACATCTTGTTCCAGACCACATGTGAGGCTGGGCCCTGGAATAGAAAACTCTCAAAGAGGCTGAGAGTGTCAAAATAAGCCTAGTGATGGTGAAAAGTGAGAAGCCTTGCTGTTCTTTAAAGGTGTGCAACAGATTTTTCACTGGATCACATGGGAAGTGACTCTTCCTTTAGAACCTTTTACCTCTGCAGAGGGACTTCTGGACTGTTTCACTACTTAGTTACACTTCAAGTTTGTTTTTATGTGGTCAGACAACAGGAGAGTGCTCTCCTTACATTTTCCAAAACACACAAAAAGGCTAGAGACAAAGCAGGTTACAGATTGTTAAACCTGAAAAATGGCTGCTAAGTTTGAAACCATTACCAAAAATGCATTTCTCAGGCAGAAGATCTGTTTCTTCCAAAGTCCTACAGTGTAAGACTGTCACTGTGGGAATACGGTTTGTACATAATGTGTGGTTAAGAAAAATCAAGAGAAAACTTAAGGCACAGAAATAACATAGCAGAGAGAATAATACATCTCTGCCAGGAGGGAGGACTCCAGAACATAAAACATGCTAGGTAGTTAAATCCTTCCCTCTTAACTCACACTTTCTTCAAAGAGATGTGGCTGCTTCTGCTTCAGTCAAAGTTGACAATTTCTGGAAAGGCAAAACCACAGACTTCTCTACAGGACCAGAAAAAGGGATGTGGTCAGTATTTTACTACCAGTAATCTAAGCCTTATGGGAAACTGCACCTTTCCAGTTTACTGTGCACTTCTGCAAAACTCTTGTGCCAGCCTTCAGAGGTTACTAAACATCAATTTACTTAAATCAATTACCTCAGTAAGAGTCAATAAGAATAATGGTAATAATGCCAATGTGAATGTATACTGATTTACTCAAGCTGAGAATGCAGTGTGTCAAAAAAAGCAGCTTTGTACAGGGTCAGCTGCAAGTCAGCTTGCTGCTTAATACGGGAACGGGAAAAAAATCAGTTCCATAAAGTAAAAGGAAAATTGAATGGCAGTGTGGTAACCTTCTGTAAGTTGTTACTAGGAAAACTCTATGTTAATCTTGCAACAATTTTAGATCAAATATTTTCAGATAAGCACTTACGTGTGTAAGATCTTATTGAAGTCATACGTGAAACTGTCTCTGGATCAGGAAAGCTTTATTTTATGAATAGCCCTGAGACTACTTTTGAGACTAGCCCCTTTGTGAAACGTTTCCCTTATTCTATGAGCCACTGATATGTTAGAAAAATTATTTTCCTCCTATCCATACTTATAGTTCTATTTATGTATTTATTTATATATATGGATATTTAATTTTAATGTGTATTTATATATATTTAAATATATATTTATATTTATCTTCTGCCTGTGGAGTATTCTTATGTTATACATTTATTCTGTATTTCAAGCAGCTGAAACAACATTAGTGCCTGCAAAATGTCACTAAAAAGTCACTAAATAATATTTTATTCCTGTTCTACTCTCAAAATATCTTGTGTCTGGAGTAAAGATTTATATAAATTCCTCATCTAGTATCAGACTTACAAAAGTGAAACCCTGTGCCTAAAAATAACCAAATAAACTAATAAAACCTTTTCTGTAGGCAAGGTAATGGAAGCTATATCACAGCCCTATCATACCCCTCTGCAGCCCTGGAGATAATGTATGTATGTATGTATAATAACTTTATCATAAGTAAATAAATGTAGGCAGGTGAAGACTGTTTTTCTGTATTACAGTTTCATCCACTAGACAGCTGTGTTCTTTAGCAATTGAGGACATGTACAGGCCTTCAACTGGAGCTTAGGGTTGATCTGTGTACCTCC
>JAHREE010000067.1:6681774-6763372 GCA_033628505.1 Tringa tobata
ATAAATATATAAATATAAATATATATATGGCCAAGTATGATTGTAAATCTGAGTGAGATCAAATCTGAAAAGCTTGCTTTCAGCTGCTTCCCAGTAGTGATAGCAGGTTAGTTACTCAATCCTGCAATTAACTATACAAATCCACATCAAAATGGTTGGAGCCTGAAATAATTACCTGAACATGACTCACAGAACCTAGAGCAAGTGTTGTCTCCCTAATATTTAGTACAGCTGCCAGAAAAATAAAGTAGTAGATTAAGGAAACATAAGAAGGAAAAGAATTAAAAGGAAAGCTGTGGGAAGAAAGGGAAAGGTACTTAATGGTGTTATGTACTTTCTTTTTCATAATTGCCCTCTCTCCTACTCTCAGTCCTCCCCAAAATATTGGTATGAAGCAAGTTTTATAAAGACATGAAAAAAATAGTACCGTTCAACGTACTTATTTTTCAAGAAGGCATTCCATCGTTCTTTGAATTTTCTAGTTCTTTAGGAAAAAAACTGATGTTTTCAGAAGAAATTACAACTTTATAAAGATTTTTAAAAAATAATAAAAATAATAAAAAGTGTGGTTTTATAACCACTTTTTTCCTTATTTTTCAGGCTTCACAATGCTGCTGGGTATAAATTACAGAACCAAATGCATATTGAACATACTATACATATTCCAGTCTTTCTAGATTTAGATGTAAAAGATTTAAAAGTTGGGTCTCCCAACATTAAAACCAGACATGTATCACCAACCAACCAAGGTTGGGTTTGTTACTGACTTTGATTCAGATTATGATGCCAACCTAGATGCCTGATATAAAGACTAGTTTCACTGATGCTTCTTGTCATGGAACAAAATTTTGATGCAGCTGGAATTTTTCCAACTTGTATTCAAGTCGTATTCCAACATGTATTCATATCTAATTCATAATATAGAGTGAACATTATTCTAAGAAGCCTTCAACTTTGCTTCCTTCTCCTATTTTTGTGACTTCTGTCAGTGAAAGATGAAAAGCAGTGACAAGTCAACCTGAAAGTGTTGGCGGCATATAAACACTTTGAACACTTTTGGTGTGCTGGGTCAGATGACTGGAAAAGTCTAATTGAAAAGGCCTGGATAATTCAAAGAAATTTTTACCACCATTTCAACTTACTACAAAACAATATCAGAGAACTATTAATCAAGATATTTCTACCAGAGCATTTAAGGAGAGTTGTGAGGTGTCTTTTTCACCACGCAACCACGAACTTCATGGATTAATTTCTAAATTTGGGTAGACTTCCCAGAGCCCTGTATGCTCATCTACACATACTCAGAGTTTCTAATTTTCCAGCTCTCTCTGCCAAACTGAATTTCTAAAAGAGCATAGAGAATTCTGTGCACCTGTAGTTCTTTCCTTGTTGATGTTACTTGCACTATTACACCTTTTTCTTTCCTCAGATTAAAATTATCATCATCGTATTAAAAGTATATATATTACAGTCTCTGCCTTCTTAATATCTAAAAGTAACTCTGCTTCAGGAATTATTGTATTTTGTTTTTAGCTATTATATCAGAGGGGCTCCCAAGAAAAACAGGCTAATATGAGCAAAATGCATTAATGTAGATAATTGATATAATGTAGATATGGTGCCAACATATCTACAGAGTTAAGACCAAAACCTCACTCTATATTATTTTTTCTTGCTTTCTCCACTTGCTTACACACACAAACACATTTTGATTCCCCATGCTCTAGCTTTTTCCTCTTATTTATCTCATTTCAATGTCAGCATTTCCTTTTTCTTTTAATTTCAGATAGCTTCTTGTCCTCTACATTTGTGCTTGGGTATTGGAATATGACTACCTACAACTCCATGGAAGAACTCTGTTTTCTGATACAACATCAAACTGGCTGAACAAAATGGTGGGACCATTAGAAAGAACTAGCTGCCTGGTTGTAATTTTTCTTTCCTTTGCTTTGGACTCTAAACCAAGATTTGGTGGTTCTATAGTCATCTTATTCCAGTAGAGCTGAGGGAGACACATAAAGAGAGACCTGAGGGTGACCTGGAAAACCTAGTAACCCCCATTATATTTACTGTACAGTAGTGTTTGTAAAGAGATATTTGAGACAGCACAGGATAGCCATTTAAGATAAGAATTACTGTAAGTTGAGAGAGAATGTTGATCCACTAGGTCAACAAAACATGCCAAACATTAAACAGAATTACTGAGGAGAGACAGCTGTTGGGTTTTTTTTCTTAATGAAGAGACAATTTCATAAGAAGTAGCAAAAATTATGAACTTTCTTAAAAAAAAAAAGTTATGACCTGCTTCTGTCCCTGCTTGGTAAAGATACAATTTCAGAATTTATGTTGCAGATAGAGGTCCATGCAATAGCCCAAACCATCATCAGTCATTAACCCTGGGAAGACAAATTTTAGAAAAACAACTCCATCAAGCCAAGATTTATAGCCTCTTTTCCACTTTATCCTTACAATCGTTTTCTTAAATGATTTTTTTTTCTCTGTGGCTCTTTAGATGATAAAGTCTGTTTACTGGACAGCATCTCATAAATTATTTCAGATAATTTCAATATAAACCTAGGCTGAATGCCAGGTTTTTTCTGTTATGGAAGGCCTTCCACATTTATTCATACTCCATTTCCTACTCTTGTAGAATATCCCATCATCCTTCCACAAGCAAATACTCCAAAGGCAACCCAAAAACAAAAGACTGCAACTGTATCTAATGCAAATTCTGTGCCACATGTCAAACATCACACATGCCAAGATGAGTTTTGAGTTAGACATTTTCCCAGCTTCCAATACAAAGATGTGCTGGAACACAAGCAGATAAATAAATTGTAAAAGTATTCTGATTTTTATATTTTTTCATGATTGTTGGCCTGGTTTTGAAGTAGAGGCACAATTAAAAACCATTTTATTGTAGATTTGCAAAACAAAAGTCTTCCCAGCTGTAAGTGATGACTCTCGCCAGTGAAATACACCTGGCTAATAAGATACAATCTAGTAACATGGAGGAAGAGGACATACAGCCAGCTCCTTTTCTCATCCCTTTCCCAGAAGCAGTTGTTCATTAGAATTATGCAGAAAATGTTTGATTGACTTGGGGTTCCACCTTTCAACACGATTTCTAAACATACAGTGTTCATATCTGGAAAAACATCAGAATAGTTTAATTGCCCTTGATGTTCTTCTCTTGGCAGCCTGAATTCAATTCCATCTTTCTAATTTGAGACTTACGCAAAGACATAGGATACTGAAGAGATCAGCTTTGGCACGAGGAGTACTGAGAGACTTATTACATTGCTAATGTTTACACAGAGCAACTGAGTGGATAAATCTATAATGCAATGCTTCCTAGAAGGTGTAAAGAAGAATATGTTTTCACCCCTCTTCACATTATCTTAAAAGTTCACAGATGACTCTAATAGTGTATTTTTCTTAAGTGCACGTACCCCGGAATGTAGAATGTGGAGAACCCTGTTCCAAATTTTAGCCATGCTCTACATTACAAATGCTGGGCTATGCTGTTAGCAGAAACTCTTGAAGGGATTCCAGCACACTTTCCCAGAAATGTTTCTGCCAGTCTGAGTATCAACCTTGTCACTCTTTGACGTGGCAGAGAATGTACTTTTCCAAGAAGCCAGATATTTTGGCCAATGCAGAGCTGTGAAGCGAAGGGCTTGGATTTTATTTCATCAGTCCCTCTGCAGAAGATTTTCACAGGCTGATATTGTCAGCTGTGCTAGCCAAGAGTGCTCTCAGCATACTCAGGTGGACTGTTGCCAGGCCTCCAAAGAGGAAAACAAGGTAGGATTTCTCTTCTATTCTAACGTATCTCCATGAAATTAGAAATTTCTGTCTCAAAGCTCAGGTCTGATACTACATTTTTTATACAAGAAAACTATGTGGTTTAGCTGAACTGTCCATCCAGCTTTAACAGATGAAGTCATTTAAATTATCATTATCATTCAGTTAAAAGTAGGCATTAAGCTTCAAATAAATTCAAAACAAAGATAGAGATGCAGAAGAGCAACACTATTTTTTATGGGTGTTGACTGTGACAGAGCAACTTCGAGGTTGCCCCCAGGTACTGCATATATAGAATTGTCCTACATGTGCCTGCCAGGATTAAACTCTGGAAACGTTTCCATTTTGCATAAAGCAGTGTTTATAAGAATCAAGAGGGATCAAGAACCAAGGGGATCCTTGGGTGATTCTGCTACTGCTTAAGAGAGAACTCTGCAACAGAACTTCAACACTGCGATAGTGAGCATTATACTAGCTCACAGTGTCGTCTAACAGAATCCTAAAATAGATTTTCAGGTTCTTCCTAAAGGACACAGCAATTTATTGATGTCTACCAATAACATGCACAACAGCCACTAAACTGGCATGGAGCCACCTAAGCTAATCAGCTGTGTCCTGCCACAGGCCTTACTTCTTACAGAAGATCTAGGGACCAACTCCATTACATCTCAGCTGGAAGGAAGTAGCTTTCTTCCCTCCCACCCAGATGGTCAACCTTCTCTGTGATTACCAACCTGGAAAAAAAAATAAGGTGGAGGTAGCAACACAGTGGTTCTGTGTTCTTTAAAGCACTTTAATGAATGACTAAAAAAACTAACCCAGTTTCAAATCCCTCACCTGCTGATCTGAGCATATGAACCGACATTGCACACATACCAGGTAAACATGGATCTTTTGCACAGTAGGACATGCTCTGTAACAACCCCTTGAATCAGGCCTTACAAGCCTGTACCTGAGAATCCCCTTGAAATGCTGACAAGCACAAAGATCATCAGCAATGAAACTAAATGAGATATTAGGCAGCTTTGACAGTTTTCAGGTCCTTTAGTGGCCAAATAGCTGAGACAGCTGAGGATCTCTGTCATTTCTGGAAGGTGGAGTCAATGCTCAAGTTACCCTCCTACAGTTTAGAGATGAAATTATTATCTGTATGAATTACAAAATATTAATAGTAAAGTCGTAGCTCAGATGTGTAATAATCTTGGGACAGACAGCAGTCTCAATGTTTTAAAAATTATCATATGACCATATGATGCTATACCAACATTTTAATCGATATGTTGTAGTTTTTATGTAGTCATGTTAATTTACTTCAACCAGAATCTGGTCCAGCTAGTATTACATCCATCACACCCTTCAGACTTGTCTTCAGATGCATAAATATATGCGTATAAAAGCAATATTTTAACAGAGAGTTGACTCAGATGTTTTACAGAATTGTGATCTTCCGAGTCATCATTTATGAAAAGAGTATTTAGGGAACAGAAAACTTGTGTGAAATGTCTCAGAAAGCAGCCTTGGCTCCTTTATGCCTATGTACTTTCATTCAGTCGTATGATCATTTGTTTAAAATATTGCTGATTATATCCAATTTCTTTTTTAAAAATTTAATCTTATGTTTTATTGAAGCAATAACTCCAGTCTGAAGTTAAACAAGAAGCCTAGATGAGCCCTGATAAAAATAATAAGATTGAACATCCCTCTCTGCCAAAAAAAGGAGTTTCTAATCTTTTGCATTGAATGAATTTAGTCTCACAGAGCTGCAGTAAGAGAAGGCCATCCACCTTTTGTAAAATAATTCTGATTCAGATCTCTATGCCCAATTAGAGATTGCATGCTCTTTATTTTACACCAGGTATTGAACAAATTGGGTTAACTTTCCCTTCTGAATCTACTGACTTTAAAAAAAAATTGTATAGCAACAACACTTCTTGACCGTTTTTGCCCTATCAGCTGTAGAGTGCACAACAAGCAGTAGCTGGGCAGTATTATTTTCTACCCATCGCAGTGAAAAAAGCTCTGATAAATTGCAACAATAAAGGCTTCAAGCATTACAATCAATACTTAATGGAATAATGTAAATCCAGCTTGTGTATGACTTGGGGATTGTGTTCTCTGGCAAAGAGCAAAAGATTGATGCACTGCAGCAGAAGTGCATCTTTTTTCCCCACAGTCAGAGCTATAAGAGAGACACAATAATGTGCTAAAGTTGCTTTGCTTGTATTGTGGAGTTATTACTATTTTTTTTCATCCTGGTTTAAAAGGAGCCAGAGAGACATTGTGTCTCCCAGGGCTCTGTAAAAACCAAGTTAATGGTATTCTCAGTCTTTAGACACATTTACACATCCTCCATCTGCTTGGGAAGAAAAAAAACCAAACAGATTTCAATAATAAAAATTGTACAGATCTGCCTTGAGGCAACAGAAAATGCATGTGATAAGGGAATAGCCATGAAGTGCAAAGGAGTATTTAGGTCTTAGCGCTTATTGACTGGAGACTGTAAAGGAGATGTGAAGGATGTGTGAAAAATCCTAAATAAAAGAGTTAGAAAAACATATAATGTGGATAAGAAAATGTGCTTGAAAGGAATGCAACTGTCACTAAAGAACATGGTAAGGGGAGGAGATGGGATGGACGAAATTAATGACAAGAATGAAGATAAGCAGTATTCTGCATCTAGTGTTTGGTTCAGGAAACATACTGTACTCTGCAATTCGGTCTCTTGGGTACATTACATCAATTCAAACAACATTCAAAATGCATAAATTCCACTACCCTCTCTCCTTCTCTTTGTCTCCATTGAATTGTATTCTTAATTCAGATGAGGTCAGGCCCACAATCAGTTTGAACAGATAAGGGGAAAGAACATTCAAATTCAAGGAGCAGAGGAAATGTCAGAAATAACAAATAGAAACAATATTTTTAATATCCACTCCACTCATTCAAGAAATATTACTAATTAGAAAACTCATTTGACAAATATTGCATCTGCACAGCATATAGTATTTGTTTTTAAAGTTAAACAATACAGCAGGAAGGAGAAACACATTAACCAACATTCAGTCCTAGCCTGTATTTTTTAGATGCATATAGATTTATTGGAAATATTATGTTCAGTCATGTATGTTCCAGTATCAGGCCCAAACCCTCTTGGAAGGTTTGGGCAAAGTTGTTTTTTTTCTTTTTTCTTCTCTTTTTGCTGTTCAAATGATGAGAAATGTCATTTTTCCACTTCTATGTGTAGAAGACAAGGCTGGAGGTATCCGTTGTAAAGTCTAGCTTCCTGCTTCTACAGGAAACAGAATAACATCTTTCTTCAACTTCTAAAGTACATAGTGAAACCAGATTTTTTGTTTTTTTGTTCCTCATTATTGCCTCTGGTAATATGATAGTGTTAAAGTTAGCAGCCACCTAATTCCTAGCATAAAATTTATTCATGGACTGCTTACACTAATTTGGTTTTATGCCAATGCTGACCTTTAGCTGACCTTTAGCTTGGTGGGAGTTCCCTCTTAGGCGTTTGCCCTCAAAATGTTTTTATGGACAGTGACCATGCCCCTTTTAGGCTAAAGAAGTCGGAGTATTCCAGTTTCCTCTCTAAGAGGCACTATCTAGAAGCCTTTCTACATACCCGTTTTTGTACAAGTCATCTTTCTGGAAGAGAAGAAACTAAAACTGTCACTCCCATGTTCCAGCAATATATTCAGAAATTACTGGGATATCAAAAGAGGGGGGAAAAAAAAAGTCAGAACAGCCTGCAAACTTCTGTTCATTGCTGGTTCATAGGTCCAAGTCTTAACTGAGCATCAAAGAATAAATTAAATTTTGTACCTTAAATCCACAAAGCCCTAAACTCTGAGTTTGATTTGAGCTGAATGCTACTATTCAGGAATGAGATCTAGGAGAAAAATCAATACTTCCATGAAAACTTTAGTTCAGTCCTCAGAGAACAACGTTAAACCAATGTACAAATCCATGGCATATATGTCTCTTGAATTCCATGGGATACTAAACTTTCTATCTCAAAAAGTGAATAGAGGAAATGGAAAAAAAATGCAAGGGCAGCAACAAAGCTAATCAAAGCCTTCAGCACTGAAGAACATTTAAGTAGGCTTATATTCATCACCCTGAAAAAAAAATCAGAGTGTAAACTTTCATTTACACCCTGATGTAGATGAGAGTGACTGTGGCAAGGTTTTACAAAATCATGTGTGGCAGAAAGACAGTGAAAATAGAACCACTAAAGTAACTTTACGAGTAGGCTGGTAAAGTAAAAACAGTAAAATTTCCTTCTGTTTGGAAGACTGGAGGAAGATCACATCCTACAGAGGATATACCACACATACACCATTTCATGCTATGCTAACATTTCTCCCCTTCCCCTGTATGTGTGACAATGCATAAAATGAAATAGGATAGAGCAAAGCAATCCAAAGCCTGTAGAGGCAAATTTGTGCAAAAGCATTCTTTTACTACCAACCCTTTAAGGAGCCCAGGCATTAGCTGCAAGGTCGGCCCCTTTGTCCTGATCATACATACACTCCACTTCAGGAGCTTCACAGAGATGAAGCTCATTCTGTTTACACATGTCTGTCTAGTATGCTTCAAATGTCTGAAAACAGCTGTGTAGTTAACATAGTCATAGAAAATAAATTTTAAAATATCTCATAAATATCTGTTGAGAACTATCTCAGAGACTTCTATGGTCAGACTAAGATCTCTTGTCAGATTTCTCCTTTCTTCCCAGAAAAGGTTAAAGAAAAGATCATTTTCAACTGTTAACCCTGCCATATTATTCAGCAATGAAGTTGACACATGGCCTCATCCAGTTGCTGACCTAATTTAACAAAGAGTCATCTCATGGGACAGCCTTTTACTGACTGTGAGGACAGAGCATGAGAAAGAGATGAGGGATGAAATCTGCCATATGCTATAACATATGTACAATAGCATTCAATGCTTGCACTGCAATGAACTTCTGTCAACATCCAGCTCTCCACTTTAAACATAACATGATAAATCCCAAACTAAGTTTTACCCAAAGAACAGCCACATTTAAATAACATAAAAACAGGATAGTTGTCCCATACTACTATTCTTGATAAAACCTAACAATACACATAAGAATCATACTTTAAATTTAAACTCTGACTGTTTTCTGTTACAAATGATATTCATAATGTTACAGCATCTGATGGTATAAAATACACCAGGTGACTTGCCCCATATCTCTTTGTATGACTTTTGGACAGGATGAAGGGCCTAGATGGCTTGTACCCAAAGACTCCTTCTAGCCTGGAGATACATTGCTTTTTTTGTGTTATAAATAGTAGGCAAATACTGTTCCTACCCAAAAGAATTTACAGTCTTTGACAATTTCAAAGACTTTACATGTGCTTAAAATAAAGTTCAAGAGGTTCAACTGACTTCACTAAAACTGCAGATGTTCTCAATGTTGAGTTTATAAAAAGATCTTTGTGAAACAAGGGCCTAAGATCTCAGTCCTGCACAGATCTTCTGGGCTTGTTACTTTAGATCATTAATCACTCTAGAAAATTATGCTACAAATGTGTACAGCATGAAGTGGGAATATATTTCAACCTATCTGGAAATGAAAAGAAATGAAATCTTACATGTGTTTTATGGAAATACTCTAGAAGGAAATTTCTGAAACTGTTCCTTGGAACTGAGTTCTGTCAGGATTTTGAGAACCCTTAGAAGTCAAATTTCTTGCTTTGCAACAAAACAAAATAAAAGCAAACAAAAAGCCCAGTATGCTGAATTTTTAAAAACCTTTCTCAATTTGATGTGTTCAATGGTCTGGGTAGAAGAAATGTAAACACAGCAGCCAAGAATTCAACGGAAAACAATTCCAGAAGGCTGGGTTTTATTTATAAAGCCATGACTATTAGTACCATATGAAGTCATAGTGAAACCATAGTAGGCTAGCCATTTAGAATAGATTATATCTCTGTAAGTAGGTGTTGCTCAGAGAGGATTTAAAATAATGTAACTTTCAAGATTAGGGAATTGGGCTGAGGCATGCGTACAATCACAACATGAGAGAGGAAGGTGTGGGGTGGGGAGTGATAAGAGAAGAAGCTGATTGCTTCTTTATGCCCCTGTTGGTTATTATTTTTCCTACCATGTGCCTTCATTTCATTTCTCAAGTACAGAACCAGTGCAGTTATACCAACATAAATGTGATTTCACCAATGCTACCTCAGTTAGCATCCTGCAGAAGTAAAAGCAAAAACTGTCCTTCAACATCTAACTTACAGCAACTCACAATTATTTACCCAGCTATAACATATGCCTTCTTACCACTGAATTTGTATGGCTACGTGTCGTATCTCATAATATAAAATATATATTTCTCTATATTTCTTTGTGTATTTCTCTATATTTCTATGTATTAGAGAAACTGCTGACAGTTCTATTTCTTTGTCACTACAAATGTGCAGCAGAGATCATTTTGTGCATAATCTACAGAGGTGCGTACACATTTCAAAGCCTGCTGCATATATAGCAAATTGAAAAGTAGTGGCATGTGCTTCAAAATAGAGAAAAGACCAGGGCCTCCAACATCTTAATTACCAAGACTGTCCTCTGTTGTAGGCTGTATTTTCTTTATTAAAATTTACAAAACATGTGATTTGGTGGGAGTTAGTTAATTCTTTTGCAGTGTTATGGAAGTGCTAAGAACTCTTATTAAGGCTTCAAGATAGAATAGTGCAATACATTTGTCCATCAGGGTCCTCTCTTTCACATGGGTGTAACATAGTGTAAACTACCCATATGTTATAGCATATGGCAGAGTTCCAGTATGTCTTCATATACCTTATTCTTTATTCTCAGTGTAAACAAATGGCTCTTTCACAGGGGGATACCAAGTTAAATTGGGCTACAGACTGAGTCTTTTTGTTTTTTGCTAGAGCATGTTAACCAGAGACAATTGAACAACCAAGAGGGATCATATCTTCTTTTTAATCTTGAAAGGAAAAAATTTAGAATACAGACATACTATATAGGGTATATGCATTTAGGTGTTTTTTATTAGATTTTTAGAGATTTCCTCCACCCCCTTCTTACCAAACCAATGACTTTAAGTGAGTAGTAGATGGAAAAATTCTTTCTTATTCTAGCTTTTTTTCTCAAGTCTTTTCAGGAACTGGGCTTTATGGAGTATTCTAGAATGCTCAGTTTCAAAATTACCTTAGATTTAACAAATGAACCTCTGTGTCCAGCATTTGAAATGCAACCAAACTTTTCAGTTCAGTTTCATCCCATTTTAAAGTATAAACAGAAACGCTTCATTCTTGGTAGCTTGTGCTCCTATATACAGGTACACTATAAAATCACAGAATTATACCAAAACCTCTACTACTATTTCATAATGAGAAATACTGGAGTCTGGAAAAACTATGAGAGCAATCAAAAGTTAAAACTTGATTTGTGGTAGGGAATTACCTTGCTGCTCTCACAATGGCATCTAATATTTTCATACTTGTCATAAAAAGTGGGCAGTAAAATCTTGATTGTATTTTTATATGAAGTGAGAATGGCACACAGGTCAGATAGAGAACGAATTTAAATAACTGCAAACCTTGTTTATACATAGTGCGTAGTTTTGAAAACCTGAAAATACAATCCTATGGAAACTACAGATTCAGTAGGATTCTCCCCTTACCAGTGTCTGTTCTACAATAAGCTGTGCATCTCTAATGGCAAATAATAGACTTCTGGTTGAAGAAAAAATGTGGAGACAAATCCTCCAATGTGAGCAAAACCTGTACAGAGAGAAATCAAGACCTCTGAAAAATGAGATGGGAAAAACTGATTTTATACTCCCCTGCTCATTTTGCTGAGCTGCTTAGGTCAGCTCTTGATGCTAAAGTTAGTGTAGTTAAAGAACAGCTAAAGCATTTACAGCAGGCTGCAGATCCTTCAGGGAGCTAAAATTCAAACAAAAATTGGAAATGTCATCACAGAAAAAGCTTTTTTTAATAGTTTGTAATTTATTTTTGCTTCAGCTGTACACCAACAAATTTGGTGACACAATTCCAGCTGACGAAGTCAGATTTCTGTGTGTGATAAGATAGAGCAGGACAAAAGTAGTCAGGTTAACAAAGATACTAGAAATTTCAAAAGAGTAAGTAGTTGAATTAACTCAAGTAAGCTTAAGTTTAATTGACACAGATATATATAAAATAATTTTCAAGCCATGTGAGACCATTTTCCAGTACAATCATAACCAGATACCTCCTCCAAGCCAAATAATTTGTGATCAAATTGTACTATTTCTTTCAAAAAATTATCTTAATTTCAGACCAGAAAGAACCCACTGGAAGAATGTTGTTTTGTATTCCAAATATCGTTACACTTACTGAAAATTCACACCTCTGATCCAGTGTGGTTCTGTTTAGTTTTTTCTTCACTTTATTAGACTTATTATGGCCACTTTCTGACAGAAGGGAGAGGGGTTACATTACTTTATGACTTTCACCATGCAAATAATTGGAAACCAGTATTAAATTACCTCTCAGCTGTCATCCTGATGAATTAAAACATAGGACTTTTTTTTGGGTATTAATTGTTGTAAAGTATATTTTCTGTTCCTTGAATTTCTCTTGTGACTCTCTGCTGAATCACATCCAAAGTTTCCATAACCTTTTCTGAGTATAATAAAATGGATTAGAAAAAAGTAACAAAATTCCATTTTTTTTTAACTTCTGAAAAACACGGTACCAGCCACCACAGTGTACCACTGTACTTGGATATTTTTATAGAAAATAAGCTCATGATAATCTAGTCATGCGCCTTCTCATTTTGCTGTAGATTTTACACTATTGTATGCATATAGTAGGAGTGTAACCAATATACTGCTGTTGGAATGGAGCCATTACCAAGTACTTCATCTCAGGGTGTACCAAGAATGCATCATTCACATTTTGCTTCAGGTTACTCTACAGTAAATACTAGATGTATTTACTTTTTTAAAAAATGAGCTGTTATAACACCTTCAGATCTTCTTAAGTTGTCACTAAAAAGGGTTTTCCACTCCTGAAAGCAAGCTAATCAGAGTTCATCTGCAGCTGTTAAACAGTGTCCCAGAAATTAAGTATTTAATAAGTTTGAAGACCTAAAGCAATGCAAACCTAACCAATATACAAACATTTTCAGCAGTGACTTGCTCTGATTGACAGCCACTGTCAAAAACAGCAGCATAATCATAGCCTAAATCTTCGGGAGTCAGACATGGAGAGCACATAGGTAGAATGAAAAACAGAGGCAGGTTTGTAATAGGTTTATATATAGCTAGATATGTCTGTGATTTATTCAGCCACTGACATATTTGATTTGAGTTAGGCAAATGAATTAAGATGAAACAAATAGAGGCTTTCCCCCATACTTCAGTCAGATTGAACCAAAGTTAAATCTTCCTCAAACGCAAAATATTTCATTAACTCTTTGGTTCAGTTTGCATTACAACTTCCCAAATAAACTACTACTGAAATATGATGACAGCCAACAGCAGGCTAATTCTCATTAGAATCAAAAGTTCTGTCCAAACTTTTTTGATCTGCACAATTAAGTTGGAATACTTGAGAAAAACTTTACTCGTAGATTTCCACATATCTACAGCCAAGCAGAAAAAAACACAGGCAAAACTGAAAGAAGCTAACAGCTCATCAGTAACTTTTAAAACTGACAGTTTGAGATTTGCTGTGTGAAGACCTGAGATCCTCACACTACTAGAAGACAGTATATTTGACACGAGTAGTTTTCCACATAAAATCCAAGTCAAAATGGTATATTTCACGCACATGCGAATATGATACTTTGTGGCTTGCACAGCAAGTGTAATTTTGCTCCACAGGTGACATACAGCCCAGGTTCATGCTGGAGTCCTATTAGCATGTCCACCTTTTTGCACAAGCAACTTATGTTCTGTATCTACAGAACAAGCCCATCTTGATGGGTTTCGTATTTGTGCATCTCAGCATGCTGAGGTGACCTTGTCTTCTAGACAGAACAGCACCAATTTCAGAATCAAGATGCAAAGAGGTCATAAACATCCCTTCCTGGATCATTTTCTCTGTTTATGAGTAATATATAAGTTCCATCCAGGGAAGCTACAAAGATTGCAGAGAAATTCAAAATCTCTCATGGCATCACGAAAAATACATCCCAGGAAGAACAGTGGGGACAAAAAAGTCATAAGGAAAATATAACTGTATTCCATATGTAATTTGCTAAGAATACAAAAGACATTACATGAAGTGACTGCTCACAATAGCAGGAGATTAATGTTCTAGAAGCTCCCTTTAGTCCCTATGTAAATGAATTTTACCTTAATTTAGTTAGGTAGAGAAGGAGAGGTGCAAGTACAATTTCTATTGGGTGGCCTCTTTCTGAGTTTTAAGAGCACCAGTTTTTCTGCCTGAGATGCATGCAGGCTAGCAGCTAGATAACTGCTTTTTGTGCTCCATTTCGCCTAGAGATCTCTGGAAGCAGAGCAACTGCTGTAGACTTTGACAAACATGCTAAAACAAGTTTATCTTTCTCCCTGTTTGGAGCACAGTGGGGAAGACTGTGGGTTTGTTGTTAGGGGGAAATCTTTTGGCTTATTTTTTTACAGTAAAAAGGAATATACTTTAATTACATTATTGTATAGTGCAATATTTTTTCTATCACGAATAGTTCCTTCATGTAAGCGAGAAATGGCAGGCAAACACTAAGTCTTAAAGCCACCATAGGGAGTCTCTCTGTATATCTTTCTGATGTGATAAAACCAGCAGGGAATATCCTCTCTGATTTAGTATTTGTCAGACTAGAGTCTCTGTCAGCAGTCTGAAGGCACTAAATGCCTGTTTGGAAAATGCATGATGACTTAAAAGTTCTATTTACCAAAGAGCTGAAAGCTACTTCTGAGAAATCTAAGTAACTAAAAAAAAAGCAACAGTGAGACAATAGTCACTAGTCTAATTCAACGATTTCAGAAAATAACACAGTAACTATCATGAAATTTTGATAATATACCAACAACCTGTTCTTTTTGTGTACCAACAAACTAATGCCATAAAGTGAGACTCCTTCTGTATAATCTGAAGTATAAGGAAAGCCTTCAGCTCTGACACGAAATGATGCAGTAGCATCTTGTGATCAGATTCAGCGGGCAGCATTGCCAAGCGAGGAATCAAGAAAAATTTTTAATGTGTTTCTTTTTTAACATGTCAATTTATGGAAAGGTCAGGTTTACCTTGCAACATAAAACTAAATGGCTAGGCCAGGTTTGACTTCTGGACTGTGCAATGGATGTGCAACAGGAAGAAAAGTATTTGAGCACAGGATCAAGGATAGCTCAGGTTTCAGGAGTTACACATCTCAGTTTCAAGCTTCTGAAATGTTTGTCACCCACAAAATATTTTTATGACTGATCCATGGAAAAAGTGCTCTGGAACTTATTATTAATAAGAATTACTTTGATGATGTAATAACAGCAGGGCCTGCTTCTGCTCCTACTTCCTCCCTGTCGTGGAGAATCAGACTTTTCGTTTATACTTTTTAACAATAGCTTTTCTATGCCTTGTTATATTTTTCTAATTTTTTATTGTATTTTAAAATCCTTTGGTGTTGCCGAATCTTCCCAAGAGAGATTACTTACAAGCATCCAGGCTGCTGTACTTCACTGCCTACAAATCCAAACCATCTTCTGTAACTTAATAGATTAAATATTTTTTCCTTAAATACCTCTGTCTCATCTGCAATCAAGCACCTCCTTACTGGTTAAACTATCAAGACCAGAAAAATTATTAGCCATTTCTAAAAGGGACTGCAAAATACAAACTGTAATTTATGACATTCAGTCTGCTATTAGAGGGTTTCTATTTTACTTTCTGTCTTTTTATTCCTGCAAAATTTGGATGTTCCCTGCCTCTATACTGAGTGAATATTTTTCCTTTTCCGTTCACACTGCCAGCATCTCTGTTTTGACCATTCATCATTTTATATGACCAACAAACATTTGCTGATCTACTATTAAGCAAAACTCTGGAAATTTTTATCAATTTTTAAAGAAAAAGTTAAGCTGATTATGCACATATATATTTAATTCAAGAAGAAAAGACTATGCCCCTTTTACAATGAATAAGCTTTTAATTTTTCATTTTTAAACTAGAAATCAGCTTCTATGGCTAAGGGCTAGCTTAGTCCTTTGACGTTGGCTAGTGAGGATTCTTGGAACATAAATATATGCAATAAGCCAATAATTCTGCTTCCCTTTCTGCTGCTTTTGAGGGTATCTCAGTTCTGGCAAACAGACGGGTAATGGGAATTAGAAAGAGGGGAAAAAAACAGCAATAAAAATATAAATCACAAAAGGAAGGAAATCCATTTGGTCCTTGGCAGCAAAGACACCGCTCAGCTAATCCATGCTGAGTGCAATCCAATACTCCTTTATATAATCCTGTTCTTGCGGAAGAAAATTAAAGTTTAATGCAATAACGGCTGACACAAATCACTTTTGTTGCCCAGAAGCAGATTAAAGAATAGTTAAAATCATACAAATCTAATTTCTTTTCTGTTGTTGTTGTTTTATTTTATCCAGTGACATCTTTATTCTTTAATCCACAGCATCAGTTTTTGATTATTAAGCATATATTCCCAATGTAAGAGAGATTTTGTGATGGAGAGAAGGGGAAAGACAATAGTGACAGCCAAGAAATGATTAGTTCTTAAATGGTACATGTTAAAGCTCTTTCAAAAATCCATAAATTTTTCATAAGTTCATATGCACCCTTGTCTTAAATCAATCTGTGTCAAGGGAACTTTAAAATAAGCTTAAAGGCAGTAGAATGCTATCAGTTATAATTGGAGCTGTACAGGTCACTCCCATTATCTATCACTCTTGTGTACATATTCATTTGTTGCTCTGCAATACATTTGACATCTGCCAACAGTGGAACAAACTGAGAATTTCTGCAGGAGAGACCACAATGTAAGAGAGAGAACAGTGATCCTAATCTTCCATTTTATTACTCCAGCCATCAGCCTCAACCTGCTCTTCACCCGCTCAAATTGGACTGAAAAAAAAAAAACCCACAAAAAAACAAACAAACAAACAAAAAGATTAAAGCTGATCCTAGGTATATTATGCTCCATACAGTAAGTTTCTTAATGACAGAAAAGGTTACAGTTTATCTGAAATTTTGATTAGATTTATAACTGTGTTGAAATAGGATTAGATTTTTCATTTTCTTTACCTTTGTCCCCAACTCCAACATATCCTTTCTCACAAATTCACTTGTGAAACTTCACTGCCTACACTTCATATTAGTGATACAACATAACTGCATGCATATGTGGAGAGAATGCAGGAGTCAGTGTACAGTTATAATCTTTCCCAATAGACCTATCAAAGAATTACCCAAGGCACTTGAGAAGTTTGTGAAATACAATATGGAAGTAGAAAGGTTGCATAATTTCTCCAGTATTTCTCTTCTCCACACGTATTTTTGCAGCAGTATCTCTGCAGGTGTATGGCCCCTGCTTAGAGAAGGGAAGGGCTACTGCTCAAAAAGAGCTGGGGTTTTAAGTATACCTTAAAAACCTTAAAAGATGTCTCTCATTTTCATTACATTATACTCCCCTCTTTCAGACTGTAGGTACAGAGAATCCAACATCTTGTGGGAGTTCAGGAACTCTTTGCAGTTATATTTAAGGGATTCTCTGGAACAGTTTTCTGAACAAGTTATTTGCCCTAGAAATGCCACTTTGCTAGGAACAAGAGAAAGGAAATAAATCACAAAAAACTACAAAGTATTACACTCTACAAGGACTCTATGGGAAGCAAATAGAATTAGTAGGGTTTTGCTGTTCCTCAGTAACACCCAGATAACTTCTTAATGGAAGCTATTTCATGTCATCTCAACATCTGTTCTTACCTACAGTAAGAGATTAGTCCATGGTCAGTTGCACCAGCAAGGCCAAAGTAAAAAGGCAACTTAAGAACATCTCCTTCCTGAATTTCAACGTGCATGCCTATTTAAAACTGTGGTTTTGTCTTATTGATTTATTAGTACTTGGGTTTTTTCACTTCTTTTTTAAAAAGACATCACTTGCAAGCGGGCGCATATAGCACTGATTCTCATTGCTAGCACATGAAAGCCAGTCTGTGGAGAGTATACAGCAGGATTTGTATACATTTATGAGGAAATGGTCCTAATAACCAAGTTTTAGGTAGAGACAATGTATTTAAAAAGACTAGAATATTTCCAGTAGAGAAAATGTAAGGGTCTCATTTTCCATCTTTACCTCTTCTATATTTTTGTGAAGAACACCACAAGAGCCCATTTTATCACCCTGCTATACTGTGATCTACTCTAATTCTATGGGATCAGTCAGCAGTGGCAACACCCAATCACTGGTCCCTGGAGTGCCATTGGATCTGTAGGTCAAGTCCTGTTTGGCAAGACCACTTGTACTGGCTTGCTGTGCCTGCTGGAAAACGTATTAAAGGCAGTGCAGAAGCAGGAGATACGTGTGGGTGGGTGTGTGAGTGCATGTGTGTGTTTTCTAATCCTTTTGCAGCCTGCCAGGCTTAAACTGCAAATGTCATCACTGTGAAGGCAGTAGTTGAATCCAACAGGTGGGGTAATAAACCATGACATTTCTAGCAGGTTTAATTGTACTGGGTGTGCTGGGATACCTTTCAGTACAAACATGGTTTCACTTGATGTCAGCAACGAGAGCACAGACCTGGTTTTTACTCCATGTCCGCAAGAACTAGGATATAAAGTTCCCACCTCCAGTACACTTTATGACCTTTCAGGTGCGGAAACCTCTGACCTATATCATTCCCATCTTTGCTGGTTCAGCTGCTGGGTGGTGACAACCTGCTAGACTCTGTGTCTGGTCTAACGGTGATTTACTGCATAACAGAATTAAAGCATTAGCATGGTATTCCTGTCCACCCAACCCTAAAGGGCTTTTCGGTGGTTGTAGGAGAGGCTCTCTGGAGGAAATTGCAACATACAGGGATTTGTTGTGAGTCTATTGCCAACTCATAAATTTATTGCCAAGTTCATAAATTTAAGTGAAACATGACATCTATGTTCCAATTTTTTTTTTTTCATTACAGCTCTTTCTTATGACAATTTAGTAGCTGTATTCCTGAATAAAAAGCTAGCCTGCTACTACAAGAGCAAGACATAGCCTTCATTCTACTTACATTTTTTCCTGATTTTAAACGGTAAATATTATAGTTGGGAAAAAAGATAAAATTAAAAGTATATATTTAAAGCTCCAAATTAGCATCTAATTTACATCACAATTACTCTATTGATGTCAATTAATCTATTTTGCATCCATACAAATTAAGAAAAGAGACCAAATGTGCCTGTTTTCTTTTCAAATTAATAATAATAATAGTGATAAATCTTTATCCTATAAAATAGAAAGTTATAAAAGCTTATTCTGTTAAATAATCAAGTACTAAGGACTGACTTCTTTGAAAACACCCTTCTTTCAGTCTAAGATGTGATCATTAATACTGCCTTAATATGGGATGACTATCAAAATGACATTAGTATTTGCACATAAGGCAGCAAAAGACAAAGCTGATAAGCTCTATTTCAAGACAGCTTTTTCTCAACACTGCAAATGTCAAACTGGTGCTTTTGGAGAAACGGGAGTAAAAAAAAAGGGTTAAACTAAGATTCAGAAAGAAGAATAAATTTAACATGCAAATCTGTCAGAATAAATTTCTAGTGACTTACTCTGGACAAAATATTTTTCTATTCTAGTTAGATACAGAAAGCAGTAATTTCAGTGTATGCTGAGGATTCGAACTTCATTTCTTTTTGCTGCTACAAACTTGCAGGTTTTCTTCTGGAATCTTACTTGGAATACCTCTTTCAATACATACGCTATTTAAAATAAAGCTTAACATATGTGTTTGCTATGAAACTAGAAACCAGTTCTTAATCTTGAAATTAGTTAAATTCCTTTCAACTTACTGCATTTTGCAGGTATAAAAAGGCATCTTTTTAAGTAAATTAGGTGTCCTCACCTGGCAAAATTAACGCCTTTTTTCCTTTGTCCCAGTTATTTCTGTCTTTAAAACTTCTGTCCTGCCAAGATATTACAGTGGGTTCCTCTGGAACAAATGAAACACTTCCTTGCCAAAAATCATATTAAATTAAAAATAAAACCCGTGCTCAGGCAAGTTTAACTATCATTTCCACTGATGTCAGTTTTTTGTCAGTTTTCAGCAAAGCTTTTTGCTGAAATTGTAAAAAAAAATTAAAAGGACGTGCCCATAGAGTGAAAATGCTCTAAGTACTCCCAATCTTTCCCTTTGGCAAGGAAAAATCCTCACAAAATCAGAATCAGCAGAAACATAGCAGAAAATTCCCCATGAAACTTAAGAAATCAACTCAAGCACTTTATGGCAGGCTACCTGCAGAACCCTCACTCACTTCCAGTGAATCAGCTTCAAAATAGGTGTGAGTTTCTGTCTGTGTGGTATTTGACTGCAAAGCCCCATTTGCTTCAATGGTATCAGTGTTGTCTAACTGTGCTGGGCGGCGAAATACTCTGGAAAGTGTATGTCGAATTTAAACTGCAGGGGGCGTCTTGTCCAGGTTGCAGGCAGCCTGGAAGATGGTTGGTAAATTATGTGAAAGGCTTCAGATGTGAGAACCAAAAAGTACCTGCTACTTCAGCCATTATGCTCCTGAATTCACTTCCTCTCTCTTTTCCACAGCTCAAGCACAAAGTCCTAACCCAGTATCTGGCTTCCCACTGACAAACCTAAAATGGATTTGTCTGTTGCAGATCTTCTGCAGGTCAACGATAAGCTGAAAATGTAGGGACATCATAAATATAGTGAATGTTTTGTAAAATTCAATAGCTAATACAGTAACAATACCAATTTATTTCATTTCATGCATTTTTTTTAAATAACAGAGCACAGGCTGGCAGGAGGTCACTAGGAATATGTGGCCAGAATACTGGATCCTATTCTTAGTTCTGAGTGACTATGCAACCCTCTTCTCAGCTCTCTGTGTCTCTGGTCTCCTCCTACACCCACAGTCCTCAGCAGCTCATCCTTCAACAGGTCAGAGCCATCCCAAATTGAGTGCTCCCTTGGTAGTGAGTGTGCAGACTCATCCACTCATCAAGGTGATGAGACCCCCAGAATGCAGCATGTGCAGTAGTGACTTCCCCTCTCCTGAGAATTTTAAGGGAGCCATCTCTTACACCCACACATTCATAATCAATACCAGCAGAAACCCTGTATAATAAAGCTAAAATTTAAGATTTAACACCAGTGACAGTTTAAAATGCCATCCGTGCTCTCAGAGGGCCTTATAGTACTCAGAAATAAAAGCTCTAAACAGCCCCTCCAACCTCAGACACAGGGCAGAGCACGGCTTGTTGCTAGAGATCATGGGAGCATGGCAGGACCTGCTGTTTGCGCCTATTCAAGCGTGTTACAAAATTGACTGTTTCTCACAGGCAGTTTTGCCGATTAATCCCATGCCAAAAAATGTATTTTAACTGAGAGGTAAAATATTAACTTGTAAGGGACGTGAGGGAGAACACATAGAAAGAGCATTGTTTTATGTCCGTTGTGTTGCATGATTTCTACTCTAGTTGCAATGGGTCCTTGTTTTACAGCTCAAACATATATTATACACTCACCGAATTCTGTTCAGTCATTTCTTGGGAAATTTGCATTATTTTTAGTAGTTCAGCCCCTACTAAGTAGAATGAAGAATAAGTAGAATAGCAGCTTACTGAACACCTGATCAACATAACCATATTGACAGAGTTAATTGTATAGATATAGTCCCTGGTTTCTGGTCTCTATCAGCAGCTCTTTGAGAAACCTGAACTCTGCTTTTAAAATGTGAGTACTGTGATATTTTTTATTTTTCTTTACTGCATGTTTGCCTTCACCCAATGTTGATAAACAGACTATTGTGTTTTAAAAAAATGAAAATAAACCAAAAATATTTTTAAAAATCTAAATTGATTTAATACGTATTTCAGAGAGAAACAGAACATAATATAATGAGTTATGAATACCTAGCCTGATTTAAATGGGCTATAACAAAAAAAATTACCAAGGAAGAAAGGAACGGGAAAAAAACCCAACCCTCAAATAAAAAATGTTCTGCAGCTGAAAAATTAGATGTTACGTGGACTGCCAGGTATAGGGGTGCTATGAGCCTTTTAAACAAAGAGCTTAATTTCAGCTCCCAGTGGAACTCCTTGGGAATTTTTTATTGGGCTCAAAGTTATTGCAATAATAAACTTTCCTGTCCATTGTTTTCTGTGTGCACAATACACATTGCTTTGAACAGCTCCTTTAAAGTGAGATTGATAGGTCAGGACATGTCTCCCTTGTTATTACATAAATGGGCCACAAGACCGTTTCAATCTCTTTGAAAGTCTGCGTAGCAGGGCACACTTTACCACAGTTCAGCTTAGTGAACCTCAGTTCACAGAAGGGATGACAAGACAATTGACATTACAAGTCTGCATAATGTAAGCAAAAGCTGTCATTAGCCCAACTAGTAGATAGGATTTGACCAGGAAATAATTAAGAATAAGCAGGCAATCTTTTTAACAGTATGCAGGAAGCAAGAAAACAGTAGCTTAGAGTGCTCAGACTGCTTAAAATGCATTATTATCCAGTATCATGTGTGCTGCCCTGCCTCTGAACTACAAAACTTCAGGAAATGGCTTTTCTACTCCATGAACACAAATACAAGCATATTCTTTGAATCAAATGTATTCAGACTACATCTGTAGAAACACATAGGCTTTATTAGGTACTGAAGACTCTTTCTATTGACAGAATTTCAGCCAAGAACCTCACTCAAAACCTGATGTGATAAGGAAAAAGGAGCAATAAAATTACAGACAACAGCTAAGACAATTTCATAAAGTACTGGTGAAACCCTACGGTAACCAAATGAACATATTACAACAAAAAGGGCAATGATAATATGCTGCTGATTCATTACAGCAAGCTTTGCTACATTCCCAAGAATGTGTCACCTGTGACATGCCATTGTTGAATTTCAATTTGCAATAATAATCTAAACTCTAATAATAATCTTTGTTCATTTTAGTCCATAAAGGTTTCTACAAACCCACTGTATTCCAATGAACTGCATAAATGTAATTAATCCCTAATTTATAAACAGAGGTATGTAAATAGAAAAGTTAAGAAACCTGATGAAGCCTGTATAAAAATCTGCTGCCAAAACCACTGTAAGAATGTAACCACTTGGCATGGTTTAATTCTGTGGCTGCAGCTGAAGTCAGTGGAAAAACTAGTTTTTAAAAATCCCACCCCAGAGTTCATGGCTCACAAGCCCTTATAGTCAGCCTTCTATAAAACACTTCAAAAATTAAACAAATATCCAAAGTTAAAAAAAGGTGGGGGGAGAGGGAAGGAGAAGAAAATTGGGTGCCAGATAACACTAAACCACTACAGAGCTCTGGAACTGTAAACTTCTTCCAAACTGATGGTATATTATCAAACTGCAAGGTATTAAGGACTCTGTTAGCTTATCTGCTCAACCATCTTGCTAGCACAGAACAGCACAGGAACAGCTCTGAGTAACAACTATGTGCAGACAGATATCCAGGGCCTCCTTTTAAATGACCGAGCTTTTATTCTCCTAATTCAGAGCCTAACAAACATCTGCCATAGGAAAATACACTCAAAGTAATCTAGAAAGAGGAGGCAAGCCAGATTGCAATGAGCAAAAAACTTCAGGCACAAGGAACCCCCATTTCCCTTCTCAGCCTTGTTAAAACATCAAAGTCATAAAGCTGGGAAAGGAGGTTGTTCTGTTTTTCTAGGCTATGAAGTCTCCACGTTAGTTCTTTCAAAGGGAAACGATTTCTGATTGTGACACAAGCTTAACCTGCCATCTATTGTGCAATGGTGTGTGAAGCATGAACCTGGATTTCACATTCTCTATTTATTATACCAACAAATTGTTACTAACTCTGGGGCAAATTTTGTAGTTCTCACCCAGATAAAACACAATCAAAGCCGAAGTGAACAACACCTAAGTAAAACCTACAGGATTTGGCAATTTTAGCCTTACTTTCTTTTCACCTGAGAAGCCAAGGCAAACAGGCTTTATTTCATTTTCTGCATACCATAGCGAGGTGTGAAGCAAAAGGGAGTGGGACAAGGAAAGAACTGGGAAGCAAAAAGCCTAAGTTTTAGAGAAGAATTATTCTTATCTTTCTTCCATAGGCCCTCACTACATTAAATCCACATGGCCAGGGGATCAGCGGTGAGGGTGTGTGTGCAGCTCCTGGGAGACTTCAGGAGACTTAAGGGTCAGTATGTTTCTTATGAAATTCATTGCTTACCCACTACAGTGACGAAACTGGAGTCACAGGGGTCTGTGTTCAACAGCACAGTAAGGCACAAGCCATCAGTGTGCACTTCCCAAGGCACAGCCAAGCTTCCCTGAACCCATTGGGCAGAAGTATGAGCTCAAGACTACACTCTATTGCTAAACAAAGTAAAAGTCATGTCATTAGTCTGTCACTGCCACTCTATTGATCTTCAGTATTAGAATAAAATTAAGATATTTCTTTCAAATGAATTTCAAGGAAGAGGATTTTATTGTAGGTTTTCTGGAAATAGCTAATCAAGCAGAAAATGTGTTTATAAGATGTATAAGAATAGTGATTTATTAAGTAATATTATTCTCATGATTTTACTGCCATATTACTCTTACATTGTCAGGCAATCTGTAGAAATTTGTTCTCCTTGAGGCAATCCTTACCCTTGCTGTACAACTGTTGTTATGTACGTTTTTCTCATTATGATAACTACTTTGATCTCTCAGCAAATGTTCAGCATTTTATAAACTGTAACATAAAACCTACATAGAGCAAAGTGATGACTAGAAAGATCATAACAATCACAACTGTGGTTCTCAGATAACCCTAAAATACACAACAGAAAAATAAGGGGGGAGGGGAAAAGAAATGCTTTGATTATCAGTAGACATTTAAAGTCTTTTAAGCATCAGATTATTTTCTCTTTTAATCTTGTGCCTCGGAGATCTGTTTTTTACAGTCATCAGAACCCAAGTTCAAGTAAAATACTTCCCTTGTGATAAAAAAGCAGCCTTTATAATTCAGAACTCCTCTTCCGAAGAGCACTAAGCACAACCTACGTTACTGAGAATATACCCAGCCAAGCACAGGTATGAACGCATAAAGCCTCTACTTCAGTGCCTTTAATATTACATTCTTAAGACAGTTATCAATTTGAAATGCATAGTTTAGTAAAATGTATTGTTAGCTGTAGGTCAGCCTTTTCTACTAATACAGTTTAATACAGTAGATGTATCTTCTCATAGAGAAGAGGCTTACAGCATGGCCAAGACGTGGATGTGTGAGGTCCTTTAAATAATTAGAAAGCAGTCCAGGAGCTCAGTCATTCTTCCATTATTTCATTCATTCATTTTCTTTCTGAAAAAACCAAAAAAGGCATTATTCCCCATGGCAACATATGAAAATTAGATTGGCCCAGTCTGAGCAGGAATCTCAGAATTAAAGCAGTTTTCAAAAAAGTAAAACTTGTAGTAAGGTGGCAATCCACTCTACTGTCATGAAAAAAAGCTTTGAATACAGAAAAGACAGAATTTCTCCGGGCTTGTAGACTACCACAGTCTAGGCTTGCTAGAGACATTGTCATATTTTTCCTTTGGAGGGATATTCGTTTCCTCCTCCTGCTCCAGCTTCCTGACTATTCCCTCCCTTTTTATGTCTCTCATCATTTCACCATCAGTAGGTAAAGGAGATCCCTGTACTTCAGATAAAGTCTTTCTATGCAAAAAGGCTCAAGGAAGGCCTATAAGCATTGTGAAAAGAAACTTAAACACAGGGAAGGAGAAACCACTGAAAGATAAAGAGGGAGCTAGCAAAAATCCATATGTTACAAGGGAAGGATAAATAAGCTTTCAAAAAAGGGGAGTGAATGAATTTTATCATTTCACCTACAAAGCTTTGCAGCTGGAGACAGATGTTGACACAGAGTGGCAAAGGCAGAAAATAATGTAACAAGAGTAAAAACAAGAAAGAAAATAACTTTGATCAGATGTTATAATGCTTAAGAGCACCCCCCCTGGCTTTTTAAATTGCTGTTTGCAGGGGCATTATGGTGAATCACTTTGTTTCTAGAAATAGTTGCACTGTCGCTGCCTCTCTCAAAGGCACCCATGAAAACAAACTGCAAATCCAACATTTACAACCAACTGGCCTAAACTGAATAGCTCAGGCCCTAACTGTAACTTCTGAGCTGTTTGGAAATTCCGCTTTCACTGAGCACCAGCTCTATGACTGTGTTTGGAAGATTGGTCACTTTAAATATTTCTTTATGTTTTTGCTGTCATAATTACAGAGAATAAAAGAGTAAGAATGGTGCTCATCACACCAGACTTGACTGCTAAATACCAGACACTTAAAACAAGGTCAACATGTTACGTAGGTTAACACAGAAAACTTTGTTGATGACAAACACGTTTTGAGAAACACTGACTTCAGCACAATATTCAGCATCTATATTTGAAAACAAACTACAGCCATTTAATTCTTTCAGGGAAAAATAAAATTTGACTTATGAAAGTGCTCACTTGTACTAGCCTGCTGTATTCTCAACTGTGCTGATTTTCTTATAGAAAGGCAAAGAGTTTCTCAGATTCACCATTTTTATTTTTAAATTAGCGGGTTTATCAACCATACTAGGAATACGGCTAATACTGAGGATCTTATACATTTAACTAAGGATGAACAGATTCGTTTCAAGGGCAAGCACTAAGCAAAAGATAAGTCAACATTTGGAGAATATTACCCAGGCACGTATTCCTCAATGCAACTGGAAATTGCTAAATATTTAATGGCATTGTAACATATTCACTTAATAAATACTTTGTTTTTTCAAATCAGAATCGGTGTAATTCCATTCCATAAACAGAATGCAAATCTATTCTTTCATAAACTGGAGGACAACATATAGAGAGAGGCATGAAAAGAGTTTTTAGTATATTGTCAAATGGTTTTGCATACAATGCTGCATATACATGGTGCAAGGTTTTCCCTCAGTCCAGAATCTGTCTTTGTTATCACAATCCTCTTAATATACATGTCATTAATGTTATCATCTTTCTTTAATATCTCAAAAGACCTGCAATGACCCCCTGTGATCTCTGGTTTTGGGTTAGTTTGTTTGCTAAACTGCACCAAAAATACTCCCAGTAACTACTATTAAAAGTCAACTTTTTCCAGCAAACATGACAACTTCCACCTTTCTAAGAACAGAAAAGAGAACAACATTTCAAGGAACCACTCTCTGGCTGTACACTAATAAGTTCGTATTGACAACATCCACTCCCAAATACCTCATGGAGGAAAAAAGAAAAATTTTCACAGAATCACAGAATGATATGGGGTTGGAAGGAACTGCTGGAGATCATCTAGTCCAATCCCCCCTGCCAAAGCAAGTCCACCTAAAGCAGGTTGCAAAGGAACATGTCCGGGTGGGTTTTGACTGTCTCCAGAGATAGAGACTCCATCACCTCTCTGGGCAGCCTGCATGCCTCTGCCACCCTCAAAGTAAATCAATGCCTTCTCATGTTTAGATGGAACTTCTTATGTTCAAGTTTGTGCCCGTTACCTCTTGTCTTGTCGCTGGCAACCACTGAAAAAAGACTGGCCCCATCCTTTTGACATCCACTCTTTAAGAATTTATAGGCATTGAACATGTCTTTAATATTTGGAGAATGCTTTGAAGGCCTTAATAATGGGTATTACACACACACACACAGAGTAGCTATGAAGGATTTTCTTCTATTATAACTACTCTCTCATATAGATCTGTATTTGGTTACATTTCACTTCTAGCCTTCATTTCAAAGAAGTGATTAAAGAAGGAAGAGGTGAATCCAGTTCTGGAAGCTTTGGATTTTTTTGAAAATGGAATTTTAGGCTTCAGGTAAGCATAGCAGAAGTGGATATAAAGAACATTTTATAAAAATAAATTTAATGTAATAAGAGAAAAGAAACATGCTTCGTGGAGCAAAATAAAGAAAATTTTCTTTCAGGGAAACAAGCAATTGGCAGTACAAGTTTCTCACCCAGCCTACACAGGTCCATTAGGGATGTATCCATGCAGAAATTTACAGGAAGACATGAATTTGCTCTGCCTATACCCCAGTCAGCTCAAAGCTCCAAGACACTTTGCTGCAGAGCCCAACCTGAAGTATTAGCTTCACCTGAGTGTTTACTAGGTCCAGCCTGGGTCTGTACTCACATGATTTCTTGCTGGTTTGGAGCACAGGCAAAAATGAGCTCATGTCTGCCTGAGAATGACAATCTGAGTGCAAACCAAGATTCAGAAAATGTATTGCTCTGCTTATGTCTCATTGGCATGGCACAGTCAACTAAGATGGTGAATTGTCAGTGAACTGACTGTCTTATTTGAAAAAGGCAATAAAGGAGCTGAAAGCTAATCTTTTCTGCATCACAATGACTATCATATTATTTGTATTAATGTAAGGGAGCTACATAACCTTCAACAAATTAAACTATCCCCATTTCCCCAGATGTCATTCTGACCGGTCATCATGCCCAAGTGTGGGATTATAATTAATCACAGAGAGATCATCTTTCCCTGCCATCACCTTGATGAACCTCTCAGCTCTTGGAGGGGAAGCTGTAGGCCATAAAGGTGGTATTAGTCAGGGTTCTTGCCAGTAAACACTAGATTTGGGAATACATATGTGATGTGCTTGAAGAAAAAAAGGACAAAAATGAGCTTCAGGAATGTTTTTCATTAGAAATAAAAATTGTATGAAACACAAAGCATAAGCTGTAATAATAGTAAATGTGAATGCTTCCACCTGTGTCCAAACATACACATGATACTACCGTCTGAATTACTCAGATCTGATCCCAGATCATCTGTCTGTCTGTGTTGGCCAGATGGCAACAAGGCAGTCCAGTCTTCTCTATGTCAGCCCTTCCCAGCTCACCTGGTGAGTACAGAGGGTGTGCTGCAGACCGAGCAGAAGTGGCAGGCTCGCCATGTCTTGTGAACTGCAATTCTTGATCAACAAGCCCACCATTGGGACTTGCAGTGGAGTCTGCCTACTTAGCAGGGTGAGAGCCCTACTCCTTCTACAGTCCACTACCGTGTTAAAAGCAGCTTGATCTGGCCATTTGATTTGATCTGTGATTTTTAAGCCCCAGCATGACACTCGAGAATGACGTCTGGGCCAGGAAGAGTTAACCTGTAAAATAGTGTTTTGTGAATTAAACCTGGCATAAGTTCACCATGCTTTCCTTCCAGGGGATTAGATCTACTATGCAAATTCTGACTGTAGACAGTCAAATGGATATGTTGGTATAAATCACACTTCAGCACCTACATTGCTAAGAACAGTAAGAGAATATAATACACCAAGCAGATTTATATTCTGTTGGGTAATCCTCTAGGCTTGCCCTTGCTGAAAACTCAGACCCAGTTTATGTCAGAAGCAGTCAATAATACAGAAAACTAATACATGGAATTGACTGTCAACTGCTTAATTCATGCAGGGGAAAGGTACCTTTTCTTTAGTAACCTCTCCTTCCTGAGAAGGTGGTATGGTATTTTTGCAGCAGGGGAGTAACAGAAATTTTATGTTTTAGAGATACACATTATCTAGGTAAGTAAACATTATAAAAGCGAAACAAAACCAATGGCAACAATTATCTGACAAGCCTGGCTTGCTTATGAAACAAGGTGAGGTCCTTCTCTGAACCTTGAATAGAAACATTATTTTTAACTCCACAAGAAGCCATCATCACTCCTTCACCAAAAGGAAGGTCACACCATCTTTCACCAAAGATTTGCCTGCTCGTAATTACCGCCTGCAGTGTACAGACAAATGCAATCTTTTAAAATGCTAACTGTGTTATACTTGTACCCGAGGGATCCAATGGTACAAATGTAATGTGGCCTAACCAGTTTGTCTTAGCAAGACCTTACAGTGCTGATTTGAAACAGCTGAACTAAATCAACAGTTACCTTGAGCCAGAGGCCTTTGGAGAGCAATTAGAGTCAAAGCTTGGGTTTTGAACCCAATATGCCCTGTCAGTCTCAATGATTTGTGTTTGTTGTACTCAGCCTCATTTCCTGCGTGAAATACGAGGCTGTATAAAGAGGAAAAATTCCCAAGATTAAAAAATATTTGACCTCAGTGCATTTGTGAGCATGAAAGTACACATGTCTAAATGACCATTTTGGTTTGTAGTACAAAGTTCTATTGATGTTGGCAGGCTGAGCTTCCCTGTCTCAAAGCCACATGAATGGTTTCAAGTTTCAGCCAAAAAATGTTTTCCACATGCTTTAGTGTGGGCCAATTTACACAGCAGATTTTGCGGAGACTGTGGCCAAGTGCTTCATAAAGGGTTGCCTTCTTTGGGATCAGGGAAACCACAACAGACACATTGCTAATGCAATCTAATTATCTGCTTGAATATTTTTCCAGATGTATCCAATGTCTAAAAATACTGCAATAAAAAAGGTATTATTTGGCTCCTTGGGCTGAAACAGTGGCATAAAGAACCTGCTTGTCTACAGGGAAAGTTATAACAATGTAATTCTGCAACTGCCTTTAAATCAGTCAGACAAAACCAAACATCCCAAAGGTAGGCTATGTGATGCCTCATGTTTGGAATTATCTTCCCAAATTAAAACATGAATAAAGAGGTGCTTTTTTGTCAAAAAGTGAATCTGGTTCTTACAAGGTAATTTCCTTCATTTGCAGATCACAATTTGATATTGGGTAGGTTAATAATAAATAACAAAGCATCTTTTCATGGAAATGAGCTGAAAAACGAAGACTCTGGGCAGTGGTATTTGGATAGCTGTGTCACGAGATATTTTTAGTTTTATTATTAAAGTTCAGTACAGGTAGATCATTCAGTATTGCAGTTTGGGACAAATGTAAAAAACCAAAGAGGATTTTTCCCCCACCGGATTTTTCCTAGATTCCCCACTTGCTGTCAGTAAGGACTGGTTTCTTTCTTCCTGTGCCTAAAAATCACAAATTAGCATAGGTTATTCAAACAGGAACTGACCATTCAATAGATTTTTCTGTAATTCTATGTTAAGACATAAGGATATAAATAAAAATACAGATGTCAGAATTTCCATAAAGAATAATAGCAGTTTGTATAACCTGCAATTCCAGAAGCACAGACCTATTTGTTCAAATGCTTTTACTTTGTATTTTAAAAAGGATTTAAATTAATGACTTTCATAAAGGAGATCCCCCAATAACAATATTTCTTAATGTCTACAAGAATATTTTATTTTAGGACATAATGAAAAGGCACATTTAATTTTTTGTTTTAATATTTAACTTTTCCTCAAGCTACTACCTATTGGGAAAATAGCAAAGATAAAGCAGTAACTTGCTATTTCTTTCTGAGTATTCTCCATAACAATCGCAAAAAACCCAATATGAACAAGATTCCTAATTTCCACCAAAAACCACTGGGATGAGCACTGGTGCCAAGGTAATGCGGCCTTAAACAGGCTGGAGCTAAAGCTGTGGCTGCTGAATCTGAACATAATAAGAGAAGAATGCTGAAACCCACATGGGAGATAATGACCAAGCAGAATCTGCTTTGGTATTTTGGGCATTTCAGTGTGGGTCTTGAATTATTTGAGTTATTTCCATGCAATGATATTTGTCAGATGTGATTTACGCGAGGCTGTGGTTATATGTGTCCCCTTAAATACATGCATCAGAGACAGCATTTGCCAGTCTTATGACTTGGCTTATTGGATAAGGAGTGGCAACTGTGGGATAGAGAGATCAGTCCAAAAACATAGCTGTCTAGAGACGTTCCTAGCAGTTTAAATCACTGTTTGCATATTTAAAAAGGAAAACAAACTTTATCCTGCTGCCTGCCTTCTCTCACCACATTGACTTGCCACAGCTCAGCATGCTTACTTTTATTTTTATAGACCAAATTTATGGCTTTGCAAAACAATTCCAAGAAGCTGAGAAATGGAGAATATGGAATCTATACTTTGCACAAATAATTGCAGTGCAATGGCATATTAAATATTATAGAAGAAATTTTACTGGTTACGTATAAGCACATTGGAATCCATCACTCCAACCCAAAGCAATTCAGGTCTGTCAAGTTGTTAGTCAGTATTCAAAATATGAATGTTTTAAACAAATTACATAGATTACAAATATCTTCAGTCAGAAGTGCTGACAAAGAGTAACTGATTGAGGAAAAAAATAAACTCTCTGACTCCCCTTAACTAAAATAAAGTTTCAAAAGTTCTGCTGTGGACACACTGCCTCAACAGCATATTTTTGAATTAAATCAGTCTTATTGTTCAACCTAACAACTCTTGGTCTTTTTTTTTCCCATGCTAGGACCAGCCTACCAAGGCAAACAGACAGTTCTGCAAGTAATATATACATGTCTATAACCAAGCTACTCTTGAGGCTTGAATCACACAGATTCAAGTGCTATGTGCATGAAAAGTTGAGAAAGATTCATGCGATTCTTGTTTCTTTCTCTCTTGTGTAAGAATAGCATTCTCATTTACGAGTGTTATCATCTAAGTAAGAAACTTCTTAGGAAGCAGCTCCTTGTGATATGTTTCTGTAGTAAGGGCCGGCTACAAGATGCATTTAACTGATGGATATTCCCCAGTGGATAAGAAAACAGGAGTAATGCACAGATTTTTGTGAAAAGACATAGCTATCAAGAAAGTAGCAGCCATGATAAAAGATGTCCCAGTGTTCCAGTCCACTGAGGTCAGTTGAATCTTTATAAACACCAGAAAGCCTTGATTATATATGATATGAGATGAACTCCTATCCTTCTAACATTTAGCAGACTCTCCAAAAGAACAAGTGACCTTGACATATGATCACTAAAGAATGTCATCTTTCTATCACTTTCTAAAATGATAAATCAACAAGGAGCTCAAGATTGATACGTGCATTTTAAGTAACCCAACGTTATGCCGTATGTACATACCACATTGGTCTAAAGTACTAGTTTTCAGCTGTTTTCAAAATTATGCAGGAGTACGTTTTGCAATTATTCTACACTAGACTTGCAACTTTCCAGCAAGATACTAGAAATGCTGAAAGCTAAGCTATCTAAAAAAACTGTTGCTTTCATTGCAGCTAGGCTTGGTTAGAGGTCACTGTCTATAACCGCACATAGAGGATGCTATTTCCTGAGATCTGTTAGATAACCACATACAAAAACTTCTGTCCAGACTTCCTCTGTCAAAATGACCCAGATTTTAAAAACACAATTATTTTAAGTGTTTAAACTAGCCTAGACCATACTGATACAATAAGAAGGAGTGACTTCACAGATAGTTATGCCAGCGGGTCCAGTAGTGAGGATCATGGGGAGTAACCTCTTAACCTTTCAGTTAGCATCTTCTTCCTCTTTGTTACATGGCCTCATGTCCTTTTTTCTTCTTTCATCACTTGTTCTCCTGTTCCCAAAAAAACATATCTTCCAGGCTTTCAAAGACAATACAGCTTTGCTGCTGCAAGCCATGAGTGAAATGAGGAATTCTCTCTAACTGTTTCATGAGAGAAGAAAGGAATAGAAAGAGGAAAGGATAACTGGGGGGTCTGAGGAGGCAACAAGGGCAAGTGGGAGATCAGTCTGCTGAAACAATGGGGTAGCATCTCTTTGGAAACTGCATGACACAACTGAGACCTGTGAGTATTGCCATAATGTAAACACTATCCTATCATTAATAATGTTGACAGTAAAATATCGGCTCTTTTTGAGTATCCTCTTTTTCACTCTTATCTTTTTATTGATATTCCTTTCTTGTTTGGGTTTGGCTTTTTTTCGGGGGAGGAAGTTGTCTCTCAGTTTCTTGTTATCTTTCCCTCCTTTGACCTTTCCATTTACCAGCTCAGTCTCTCAGAGTCTTTCTGCTCTTTTGCTTTCTCCCTTTTCCAGAAGTTACACTCTTACTAAAGGCCAGTGAATTTCTACACAACAGCAAGGAGCCAGCAAGCAAAAGCACAGCAGCAAAGGCCACAAGGGACCATGCAGAATGCACAGTTCTGCCATTATGTGGTATTACCAGATGAGGAAATACATTTTCCATGCAATTGATTAAAAATTACTATTGCTTCTTTTGGAGAAAGAAAGATAGGCTGTTAAATAGTTTTTGGGGAACTAGGTTTTTCTTTTCTCTCTAGACAAATAATGTTTCCATAAATCCAGATGCAAACTCTGGGCTTTCTGGTTAATTGCAAATTTTAATGAAACTGGAAATTCCCATCTAGCACAATACCAGGAAGTTATGTCAGTACCACTGGGTATTAGATACTGCTGTGGGAAACAATTTACCTTTTTTCCTTTCCACAGAGAGTAACCTGTAAACAACAACTACCAGATTCAAGTACGGGCTTGTTTTTAAACATTTAAAAAAAAAAAAAGTGCCTTGGGAGATCAAGAATAATAGTGAATAATTCCAAACAAAGCTTCAAAAATTTACATAGGACAAAAAGTCAGTGAGTCTGTTAACTTTTCACACTAATTTTCCTGGAGCCGCAAATGTTTCACTTTATGCTGCTATTTTTGTAGGTGTCACTGATCGTAACACCTCAACCCACAAAGGCGCTTGCAAACAAATGGAGAAAATCTAAGAGCACACATCATGTTAAATATCTCCATGCTGGTATCTTGTAGAATTTCCTTTCAGACAACAGGCTGTCAACCTCTTATTAGAAGAAGATTTGACATGATTCACACAGTTCTGTAAAACCTGTCAAAGAGGAAATGAATACTTTAAAGCACAACAGAGGAAGGCAGAAAGATCTTCAGACTCTTCAAGCTCTTTCTGAGGTAGCACTTGCTGACACAGACACTTATTTTCCATCTATGCACACATACTCACAACAAGCACCATAGAAGGATTTGACTTTTGTCAGGCTGTTTTTTTTTCCCCTCTCCCCATTCAAAGAAAGCTAGTCAAATAAAGTAATATATTTTGTGTTACAAATAATTCATAGTAATAGTACATAAATATATTTGGAATTCTCTCACTCTGGAAAAAGTTACCAAGTTCACAGCATTTACTTGCATCTTAGCAGAGTACATCTGTCATTTCATTCAAGAGCAGGCCTATGGGTAATCATTTAATCAAAACCACTGCTGTGATTGCTACTCGTACAGAAAATTACAAAGCAGCAGCAGCTTCAAAGCCAGGATTACAAAGATTAAATAGGAGCTGCTTTTTGCTAAGTGTTGGGTAAGAATAAATTACAGTGTCCTTAAATTTGACGGAAATTAGAGAGGGAGAATTATTCATTTGGCCTTACCAGTGTTTCCTAATTTTCATTTCCTCTCTTCATACTTACAGTAAATTACAAAATTGAGAATTCATGAAGGACTACTTAGAGAGAACGAGAGAGAGAGAGAAAGTCTAATTTTCATACATCATCATACAAGAAGACACTTTGGACTAACTTTACTTTTGTTTAAGTAATGAAGATGTTTTATTTTAATGTTGATTTTTTTTTAAAATACTAAAAAGACACTGTCCCCATCATTCTTACATTGCAACATATGGCCTGAAGTTTGAAAATGTACAACTTCATGTACTTTTTTGTTAAAAGATACAACAATATACACAGTACATAGATACATACCGGCAGCTCCAGGTGTAGGGGACAGGAGCATAAGAAACTGGGGAGGCTGTACTCCTGGCTCATAAATATGCTTATAGGGAACTAAAGAAAACTTGAAAATAACTGCAGACAATTTGTTTCATTTCAATAGACCAAGAACTTGGTCTAGTATCGCATTCATTTTGAAACAGAACACTTCAATACAAACAATAAAACAATTATTTACCAAAATAATGGGCCTCATATTGACAAAGGCACTTTAATTTACATTATCTCTTCACATCATGTGTATTATGAAGTGATTTTAATACAGTCATCTCATTCCAGTGACCTCCCAAATACAGTGCCCAAAGTTTTGGAATGCAAAGACAGTGAAAGGATGGGACACTGAGGCAACAGGAAAGCATCATACCTGAGGGCTAGCAGCACAGAGATGGAAGAGAAGGATACTGCTACACTGCGGTGATATTTTTTCAGCCAACTATTTTTCTTATTTAGGCTCCTTCTCCCAAAAGTCTGTTATCTGGCTACATGTAACTCCTATTCTCGGGATGGTTGAAACAGCTGTGATTGCAAAATGTGTCTTATTACTCTTAGTCTTTTATGTTAAAGCTAACATGAGTATGTAGCAGAATATCCAGGCTATGTCTAAACATGAATTTAAATTTTACCTTTTATAATCACTCTTTCCTTTCCCTACACCTCAATTTTATCATCTTATTGAAATCATTTAGAGAGACATATTTTAAAAAAGGAAAAATTTATCAAGAAGCAGTGCTAAAGACAAAATGTGCAATAGTGAATCTTAATAAGGCTTATTTTACACAAGAGACATACCTAGGTGTACTTTGTTACTAAACCCACTATAATGAAAATACGCAGTAAAGACCCTATGGCAGTTTTGGGAACCAGAAAAAACTAAACTAGTAACAGCACTTTCGGGCCTCAATAACTATTTCCATGCTTGAGTTTCTATTGATAGTAAAATATTGAGAAAAAAAAAACCCAACCAAACAGAAGTTATGTAGTCTTAATACCCTCTATCCTATCTATACTCCTTAAAGGTAAAACAAATCCTGTGGCCTAAAATAATTTTGAATTTTGAACCTTATTTTATATAGAGGCTGTACAGTCAGACTGCTCTATGCATTTCAGTAAATCCTAATTTTCTTACATCTTATCCTATGTACCCAATTCTCAGGAGAAAATTTCTGGTCTAAGTGGAATGTGACTTGCATGACGACAATGAAATATTCATTCAGTGTACTCTACTTCAATACCCACTAATTTCAGAGTAAGGCTCTTGCTTTAAATTCATTATTACATTTTCTTGTAACACACAAGTACAAGTATGACTAGCTCAGGATTACACCAAAGAAGGAAGCCAGAGAATTTGCCTTTATCCTAAAACCCCATAAGGAGGCTTCAACATCAAAAGAAATGCCTAAGTTGATTTGATGCTTGTCATCAACATTTCTCCACAGGATCAAACTAATTTTAAGTGGGTTAAATAATACTGACCTTTAATACTCCTTAATCTTTTTGATTTTCCTCCTACACATTAAGGAGTTTACATAAAAAGTAACATAAAATATGCCTCTATGTAAATCCATTTGTATTCTTAATTTTTAATAGCCAATGGGAAAAGGAAATGCCATACAATAAGCCACTGGTGATTGGTGTTTGGTTTTTTTTACTATTTTCAGCACACAAATAACGGGGTTAAAAGTAATTTACATCTAGAATTCTCATTTTAAAATGCTTATGAATTTACAGCTATGAAATCTGCTCAAACTTGCTTAATATTCAGATTGAAAGCAATTGAACAATTGCTGCTTTATTGTTCCTTGCCCCAGCACAAAAACATCAATTTAGATAATGTTATGTTGACATACTATGAAAAAAATGCAATGGTGACCACAGTGCTACACACCTATCAATACTAACTAGTCAAGCACATCAAGAGGTGTTCTTTCTGTATACATTACCTATTTTGTGTACTTGTCATATTTTGTAATATGTTAAGTATACAAAGACATGCCAAGGTACTATTTACATACCAATTTGATTAATCTTTGATAGCCACGGCATTCAACATTTCACTTATTTATCACAGCATGTCTAGACTCGCTGGCTAGGGAAGACTTGAAAGCTTTGGGCAGATGGAATACTAGCCCCACTTTTAACCATCTGGAAATAGGTCCACTAACAGTGCTTGAAGAGTTGTAAGCAGATTCTCTTGCACTCTCCAAACAATGCAGCAGCATTCTACTCAACTCAGCGCTGCAACACCAACAGCCTTTTAATTTCCAACATCCCTGAACAGCCAATCACCAATGCACACTGAAAGCTGCCTTCCTCCCTTGAATCAAATGGGTTTCTAGCATTATATGATCCGTAAAAGGTCATGCCACATTTTAAGTAGCCACCCTCTCCTTATCCCTCCTCCTAACAGTAACAATTCTGCCCTAGGCTAAAGCTACTGCTGTAAAAAAATGAGAGGATGTACCACCAGTCACTCACTCTTAGCACTGACTAAACACCTGGGAGAAGGCAGAAAGTTAAATCACACACCATAGATCCTCTCTATTCACTGCAACATGCCCCCAGGAGTTTTATCTTCTGTAATATCTGACTTGTAAGGACACTGCACATCCAGAAGGCCAAAGATTCACAAAAGCAGACGCTACAGGGTACAGCTTAGGTAACATTCATGATGGTTTTTTTTCTGTATATATAGAAGGGAGAAAACTTTCTTGCTTCTCCAAAGAGTGATTTACCTTGTAAAAATAAGGAAAAATCTTTAGAGAAGCAGAGTCCTGATCCAAAGTTCCAAAGATGCTCTATTCTTGGTGCACAAATTAAGTTGCCAAAATATCATGAAAAAATCAGATGAAGACCATCCTGCTGAAAGTTGACCAAGAAATTCAACTGTACCACGCTTTCACCTTTCCTTGGCAGATACCATGACTTCACTGCTCAGAAGAGTAACACATAGGGCTAACAATATGACTGGAATAGCATTTTTGGGGTCCATGTCTTTGTCCTGTTTTACTATTCACACTGCCAGAAAGATAGGGAAAATATTAGGAAGCCTGAAGAGGGACTAAAGGAAGACAAATATTATTATGTGAAGCTAAGAAGATCTCTCAGAGCACGGTCTGAGAAATGTCTTGATCACTGTGTGTAGGAGATCACAAAAGGAAAACATAATTGATTCTGGGAAGATTTTTAACCTTGCTGCCTATGGTGTAATAAGACTCAATGGCTGGATAGTGAAGTTAGATAAAACCAATTTTGAAATAATGTATGATTTTCCGACTGTGAGGGGAATTGAACAGAGAAACAGCTAACTATGAAAAGTCAACATGACTTGGCATGTTTTGAGATAAAATTAAACAGCTTCTAAAATGTTATAATTTATTTCTGGAAGAATTTTTGCCTTTAGAGAGTATAAATGAGATGACATCTAACTATTGGCTTTTATGGCTGTCCAGCTGCTTTCCTAACCCAGGAACCATTGAGTCAAGGAATAAATCCTTCACATTCCTGTGAAAAATGTTTTTTCTTAAACTTTCCGAATCATATCATCATCATCATTTTCAATTGTTTAAAGTCTTGAATCTCTAATAGTTTCCCAGGGAAAGAGCAAACCACATTAGTAGGTTATTGCACATCATATGTGACCTAGGAATTTTTTTCTCAGCCTTTTCAGAGCCTTTAGAAATGACCCACAGTGAAAGCCACTGCCACAACACTCCTTTATCAATACTAAACAATCATTATCAAACTTCAGGTGGTTACCTGTAGCACTACAGGCTTACAACATTCTGGGTTGAGAATTTTTTCTCTTAATTTTCTTGTCATGTAACCCTGCAGTTGTAGGAGATGATATGGTAAGGGTAGCAAGCAGCATCTGTGAGAGGGTACAAAAAATCCTTTTCAGAGATACTTGAGTATCAGTGCTTTTCATACCATAGAGTCAGCTTTGGAGTCAAAGGAAAATGTTTCTCATGTTACAAGAAATTTGGATGTCTCTCCCTTCCTTTGCAACTGGGAGGATGGTCAGTCTCCTGGCATCACCTGCACCTACCACACTTTCCTTTGCAGGGGTTTCAGGCACCAATGACATGAAGGTGTTTCTTGTTCACTGCCAGTGACATGCAGGAAATGTGAGAAAAAGCATGCACTGTGGACCTTCTATCATTATGTGGCCTGACACAGATGAGGAATCTGAAGCTGGGGCATTGCCTTCTAGGAGGGTTTTTTGTGTACAGGTACTGACTGACACCCTCCTTGTGAAAAAACCACAAAACCAAAACCAACAAAAACCAAACAAACAAAAAAATCAACACTGTATTCTTTCTTTAGTCTTTGTGACCTTACAAGCTACTTCAGAAAGTCATAGATCAAGCCATCAAGATGGATCTAGCATAAAGCAGAACCTGCCACAGAGATGCCACCATACATATTGTATGAAGGTGCCCAACCACAGTGTACAGATGAAGAAAGCAAAGGCTAAGCTGTAAAGAAAGATGAAGCCATGGAGAACTCCTGCATCTGATAAGCTCAGTATCCTAATTACTTGTTTTGGCAAACACTATAACTATCATCAACACAGTTTCATTTCCAAAGAAGTTAGACAAAAATTGTTAGGTCTACCATCTGATGTAGCTTTTATATAATTATATTTATCGTTAGCTAAATTGAAAAATACTGTGTCTGAAATCTGGGATCCATGGAAACAAAAGTTCAAATCCCAAAGTCACTTGATGCTTCTCACCAAAAGGACTTAATCCCCCTGAGTTTCCGTTCTGCTTATTGTATTTTGAAAAGGAAATTACATCATAAAGTCTCTCTACAGCGGAATTAAATACCCAAAGCAGCTTTCCCAAAAGCGAATACTTATGTCCATGTTCTCATTAAACTACTACTAAATTAATTACATTTCCATTGAGCTGAACTAGTCTCTAGTTTGACTTTGAAAAGAGTTTACAATGAATCCTAAAATGCTGCATGTTGCTTCTAATCATTGATAAATTGATATTGATAAATATCAATTGTGCTCGTGTTGCATTTCAGTGACAGATGGGTAACGGTTATATTAGTTTTCAAGGTTGCAATGAAAACCAAATACAAATATAAGTTTGTGGTAAAATCAGCAAGACTAATCTCAAAAAGCAAACCATTCAATTTCATATTATATTTTCTAATACAGGAATTAATTTGCTGACATTTTGGTACAAGCTTGAAGATTCCGTTCTGGTCCTTCATGTAGCTACTCTCCATTAAATAACTCATATCCTTCGTGCCCTTCATGGGCAATCATTTTTTGCACCAAGCTCTGAGAGGCTCAGGAAATTTCTTCACAAGTGGCCAAAGTGGTTTGGTGCCTTGGTGAGCAATCTGTAAATCTGTAAATCCTTAAGGTAATCCATCTATCTGATACTTCAATGCTCAGATACTCCAATAAAGTTGCATTGTCAGTATCTTATATTGAGAGGAGAGAAGGAAAATATGACCAAGATTTCTGGGCTAAACTAAGTGCATTACATTTACTTTTTGAAATTTCTGTTTCCTTAATATAACCTGAATAAGACACATTGAGTGCAGGGTACTCCAGCCATGATGTCCTGGTTTGCCCAGTGGCAGAATCTATATATAATGGAAAATGAAAATATTTTATAACCAACTCTGGACCATGCCCCCATTTTGTTCCTACCTGAGGACTGACTTCACAGCAGCATCAAAAGAATAAGCCCAGGTTTTCTCTCTTGGAGACTGCTAATTATAACTTCCACTAAAACATAGCAGCAAAGTTCAATGACCCATCTTGGCCCATACCATCATTTCTATTATGCAAAACTATTTACAAGAACAAATATAGAGTGAACAGAACTTATAATATGAACAAAAAATACTGCATAATTTTTTTTTCTTCAGACTCTGCATTAAGCCCACTGCAATGCACTATCTAATATGTCTAGCTCGGAATGCCATCTTATTCTGCCAAACTGAATACTGTTATCAGATAGTTTATTCAAAATAGTGAGAGTGCATATGTTCAGAGAAGGAATTGATTCACTTTGCATTCTTCTGAAGTAAATTTTCCATGTAATGGATAGAAACTTTCAAAATAATTGGAATACAATATGTAAGAGAGGTATCTGATGACGTTATTACTTTGTGAAAGAACATGATCAGTATGATGTATCCCGTATGTGTCAGGTAACGCACTCCAGCTTTTGGTGACTGTAAAAAGGGAACAGTTTCATTCAGCAATGCTGGTTCAAAACATTCCATAGGTACAAATTCTACATTCATTTGGCATTCAACCAAACATGGAATAAGCAGTTTACTGCAGAAGACACAGACCTTCACTACTGCTGATCAATCCACAAGCAATTTATGTGACACCTGCCACATCACTATTTTGCTCCAAACCACACTGACAGTTCTCTTCATGACAAAGCAACAAGCCTACAATGCTTAATAGGAACATAAGGTGTAGGAAGGTTGTCATGTTTGTTTACTATTTCAACATGACACTTAGTTACAGATACTTTTTTGAACCAGGTCACATATCGGTTTCCCTGTCCTAAAACTTTTTCCGATTCTGTCAAATGTTTGAGTAGTTTCTGCCTTTTCTTGCAGTGGGGATTGCTGGCTGAACTCCGGAAAAAAAAAAAAAAAAAAAAAAAAAAGGTAGATACAGGGGCTATTTTACCTTCTTCCTTCATTCCCCAGGCTCTGTGGTGTAGAAGCCTAGACACAAACCCATAATAGCTTTCCCTTGATTGTTAACCACCGCAAGGTGCAGGATAACAGCAGGAATATTAGCAGTATGGTCAAAAACAGCAAAAAAAAGGACCCAAAAGTGTCCTTGTGGTCAAAGAAAAAACCTGAAAGAGAGCTATTCAACATGCTTCACAATGAGACAAACTATTTGATGTGAGTAACCACATTAAGAAGTCTTCCAGTAACTGAGCTAGGTACAGTATCTCATGGCACACTACTGAACAACCACACAGGCTCTCCTGTTTGTAACTTGCAGACAAGTGTGTTCATTGTTACGCTCTGAATTCTCAGAGCTGCACAACACTTCCTTTCACAGCTCCTTCTGACTTCACAGTAAACATGTGGCTAAAGACATAACAACTTTTTGCAAATGCAGCAGTTAGCCAAACAAACAGGAAAAAAATCAGGAATTTTAGGTCTCACTGTGACAAGCCATAAACATGAAGTTCCTTTCAAAAGCACCTCCAATCAGTGCCATTTGGTGTAAAGGAATTCCTACTAAGTAATCTCCCAGGCTTTTTTTTAAGGCATGTTGATGCCAGCTGCCAGTCATTACTGGACATGTGCCTTCCTACATTGTCAGCAAGCCCATAAGTCAAAAAAAATCAAAACCACCCTAAGATAAAAGACAGTGAACACGGTAATAATTTGTTTATATAAAAAATAAAGAGTATATTTGCATAATTTTTTTCTGGAGAAGAGAAAGCATGTACCATGGTTGTATATCATACAAAAATCCACATCAACCTCTCAAAGGGGTCCATAAATATATTCTGAATCACAGGTTTCCGGTTTGAGACATGTAACTATAGGGCAAAGAAGCAAAGTATCATAGAATCCTAGATTGGTTCGGATTGGAAGATCATTGAGTTCCAAGCCCCCTGCCATGGGCCAGGACACCTCCCACTAGACCAGGTTGCCCAAGGCCCCACCCAGCCTGGTCTTGAACTCCTCCAGGGATGGGGCATCCACAGCTTCTCTGCGCAACCTGTTCCAGTGCCTCACCACCCTCACAGTAAACAATTTCTTCCAAGTATCTAGTCTACATCTCCCCTCTTTCAGTTTAAAACTATTAGCCCTCCTCTTATCACTACACTCCCTGATCAAAGGACCCTTCCCATCTCTCCTCTAGGCCCCCTTCAGGTACTAGAAGGCTGCTATAAGGTCTCTCTAGAGTTTCTCTTCTCCAGGATGGACAACAACGACTCTCTCAACCTGTCCTCATAGGAGAGGTACTCCAGCCCTTTGATCATTTTCATGGCCCTCCACTAGACCCGTTCCAACAGGTCCATGTCCTTCCTGTGTTGAGGACTCCAGAGCTGGAAACAGTAGTCCAGGTGGGGTCTCACCAGAGCAGAGTAGAGGGGCAGAATCACTTCCCTGGACATGCTGGCCATGTTTCTTTTGATGCAGCCTGGGATGCAGTTGACTTTCTGGGCTGCCAGTGCATATTGCCACCTCATGTTGAACTTCTCATCAACCAACACTCCCAAGTCCTTCTCCTCAGTACCGTTCTCAATCCATTCTCCACCCCGACTGTATTTCTGCCTGGGATTGCTGTGACCCAGGTGCAGGACCTGGTGCAGGACCTCTACTATGTAGAGCCTTTATCAAATTTCATTTAAGCTGTTGAATTACTTCTATTTTCAGGTACAGCCTATTATAAATTATTGTATTCCATGACAATCTTCAACGACAATGAGAAAGCTGTTGATGTTTCTCTTAGTTACTAAACAGAAGCTTTTAACATTGTACTTGTCTGCTCTAATCTGCCATGGAAAAATTAAAGATAACTACAACATGAATTTTCACAATTTCTAGATCCACCACACCTCACAATATTCAATCATTTGGTCTAAAAGTCCCTTGAAACAAAAATTATTAATTTTATGTATCCTCAGTCAGTTTGTTTACAACATTCTTGAGGACACAAAGCCAGGATGTTTAGTATTCCTAAGTATTGAACAATGTTTGTAGCTCTATGACCTCTGCTTTGGAAAGACATCGGGAAGAAGCATGTTTCATATGAAAATTCCTGCATTAAGTGATCCAGAGAAGGTAAGAGTATAAGCAGTAGCTTAAGTCCTACGCCTGGAATCATGCTTCTGCCAACATTGCATAACCCTTAATTATAATTTGAAGAGACTTTTCTCCCTGAATTATATTAGAGTCTATTCAACCACATCCATCATTGACGGGGTGTTCATCCATTGCCAAAATGTCACAAGGTTTCAAGGTTAAGCTTCTCCTTCAAACGGGTTTCCTTTCCTGCAGATCCTGGAGAATATTTTCAATTGCTGTAGTGCTTTTCTGTTGGCAAGCCTGTCCTGAACATCTTTTTCAGCTATTACTGCTTCTGCTGGCTTTGAAATATAGGACGTTCCATATAACAACCTGCAGCTATGCCAGAGACTGCTTCTCACTCTCTGATTTGCCATATGATTAGTACTCATTAGCAATGCTTAACTGTTCCAAAGGTGATGCTGTTCCCAACTTCATCTTTGAGATTTACTGCCATCCAGAATCCGTCTGAGCTACATCCTGCACACATATAAGAGCTGATATAAAAATGCCCCACTAATGTGAACATTAACTTTGAGTTCCAATGCTCCTACTGTTTGGAAAACTGGGACAGGGTGTTTTCCTTATCTGAACCCTGTAAATTTGTTGTGAATGTGTCATGTTCACAGGGCCTTGTTTGTAAACTAAAGAAAGAAAAGTAGAAACAGATCCTGAGTGACAAGCTCTGGATATATATCCTCAATAAATTAAAAGTGTGAGACTAATATGGAAAATTTAAAATGATGCAGAAACCTTGTATATCTCTTTAAAAGGATTAAAACACTAATAAAACAATCCTTAACATTTTATAGTTTTTACTGTGCCATGAACATGTTAGTGATACAGTTACTTTTCTAAGGGACACAGGGCAATGGGCCACTTCATTTAAAGCTGCAAAATGACTTTCAAACAAGCCACAGATAAAGTTACTGACTTACAAAAGCTTTTATCAGACTTATGATGGATTTTACAGAAGTGGAACTCTATATGACCCATGTGATTTGTTTTCATTTACAAAGGTGGAGAGGCTTTGAATTTAAAAATGGAACTTTTTCTTCTTGTGCCAAATGTAAACAATTTAACATCCATTTCCCATCCACAGATTTTAACAGTTCAAAAGACTTTATATGAATCTTATCTGTATTATATTTCCTGCTGATTGGCAGTGCCTCATGCTTCAAATTGAAAGCCAAAAATGTGTTGGCTCTGAACAGAGACAGGAAACAAATAACAAAGAAAACTGGGAAATAAACATAATGAGTAGTTATGAAGTGCTGAAAATTATACTTAGTGTTTGAGTTCTTGTTAGTTTTTTTAGATTCAAATGCTGCCATATTGATTTATGTCTGGGAAGCCTTGTTTAGAAAAAAAAAGCATAAACAAAAGCCTTTGAGTATTTTGTCAACATGAAAAAAACAGTTTATATTATCTTCAAAGCTCACAGCTATTCCTGACTTGACTGATTCCATACTCCTTACTGTGGAGCACTTTGTTATTTCTGGGAGAGGTGCACATTGCACACAGTAATTACTGTTCCCAGGGCAAGTTCATGAATCTATTACTCCCAGTCAGCCAAACGGTTCAACAAGACCAGTGCTCAGCTCAGTTGAAGAAACCTGTCCTGGGTGTCATTGTGGTTGGAAGCAGAGCTGATGCACTCTCCTATAGCAGACAATGAGATGTTGGAAAAAAGATAAAATTCATTGCCCGTAAAGGAATTTCTTGGGATTCTTCTTTGAAAGCCATGGAATCCCAGTTACCTAAAAAAGGTATTTTTTTTAAGGGGTTTTTGTGTTTTTTTCCTAAAAGGGGGAAATATAAGAAGAGAGAGAGTAGAGAACAAAAACCTGCTTTATAAAGAGAGATCTAGCAATTACTTCATACATTGCAACTAAGTTTTGTACCATTTGCATAACCTAATAATAACTATCATGACTCAAATATAAAGCACCAAAGATAACACAGTATGGCAATACTTCAAGGAAAATCCATACCTTTCTGCTTTTTAATGAGGGACTTAACCAACCGTAAAGAATTATTAAACTTTAAAAAAGGCAAGCCCTGCCCTGACAAGCCAACATTGTAAAGTCCTAAACAGGTGGGCAGATACAAAATGCTTACCAGCCTTGTACCTGGTACGTTGTACGATACAGTGAAAATCAATTCATTTTAGTGTCTTCTTTGTATTCTGTGTTATTGGGAGGTGTCTTTTCTTTCCATCCAGTTATTTGAAAGAAGTATAATCCAGAATTCTTATGTATCCTCTTTCAAAGTTCCAGACATAGGCATTTCCCATCTTTTCATTCTTCATATGCAAGTGAACTGGACCAGATACATATTGTATTACTGCTATTGTTTCCTCTGTCACACAACAGAGATTCAAAACTTCCAAATGGTCTTTTTTAAGTATACAGTGAGAGATTAACAAAAAAACCCGCTATGAAATATCACATGTTCTCAGTCTGAAGAGTCACTACACAAGCACAGTCCTGACCTCACCCACCATCAGTGGTAGTGAGGAGTACTATTAGTAGAGTGGTAGTAAAACATCAACTAACACTGGCCATGGACTCACAAAAATTTCTTTCAGTACTCGTGAACACTACTGCTCCCTGCAACACAGAGGAAATAGACTTTTCTGTCCTCATGACATCCATCCAGTTCCTTGCAAACGCAGACAGCTTATCTTCAGTAGCAGTTTACAGCCTTTGGTTCTATTTCAGCAACATCATCACATAATGAATGCTGGACCAAATTTGTAATGGACATAGAAGAATTACACACACAACTTTTATCTTATCAATATTAGCTTTAGTACAGCCAAAAATGGTGTAATTACAAGCTATGAGATGTTACAGAGGCTATATTAATTCTTTTTCTTCTTAGAATCACAGAATCATAGAATCATCTAGGTTGAAAGAGACCCTTGGGATCATCGAGTCCAACCATCTACCCTACTCTACAAAGTCATCCCCTACACCATATCCCTCAGCACCAGATCCAATCGTCTCTTAAACACATCCAGGGATGGTGACTCAACCACCTCCCTGGGCAGCCTATTCCAATGCCCGACCACTCTTTCTGTGAAGAATTCTTTCCTAATGTTCAGTCTAAACCTACCCTGTTGGAGCTTGAAGCCATTCCCTCTCGTTCTGTCATTAATTACCTGTGAGAAGAGACCAGCACCAACCTCTCTACAGTGTCCTTTCAAGTAGTTGTAGAGAGTGATGAGGTCTCCACTCAGCCTCCTCTTCCTCATACTAAACAGTCCCAGCTCCTTCAGCCTCTCTTCATATGATTTGTTTTCCAGGCCCTTCACCAGTTTCGTTGCCCTCCTCTGCACTCGCTCCAGCACCTCGATATCTCTCTTGTGTTGAGGTGCCCAAAACTGGACACAATACTCCAGGTGTGACCTCACCAGTGCTGAGTACAGGGGCACAATCACCTCCTACTTCTGCTGGTCACGCTATTTCTGATACAAGCCAGGATGCCGTTGGCTTTCTTGGCCACCTGGGCACACTGCCGGCTCGTATTCAGCCGCTTGTCAATTAGAACCCCCAGGTCTCTTTCTTCCAGGCAGCTTTCCAGCCCTTGTTGAAACTCATACCGTTGGTGCTGGCCCAATGATCCAATCTATCTAGGTCTCTCTGTAGCGCTTCCCTATCCTCCTGGGAATCAACACTCCTGCTTAACTTGGTGTCATCTGCAAACTTGCTGATGATACACCCTATGTCATTGTCGAGATCATCAATAAAGACGTTAAACAGAAATGGTCCTAACAATGAGCCCTGAGGGACACCACTTGTGACCGGCTGCCAGCTGGATTTAAATCCATTGAGCACTACTCTTTGGGACTTTCCAGTGAGCCAGTGCTTGATCCAGCAGATCGTATGCTCATCCAGGCGTGTGAAGCCAGTTTTTCCACGAGATTTGTATGGGGGAGAGTATCGAATGTTTTCCGAAAGTCCAGGTATACAATATCCACAGCCTTTCCCTCGTCCAATAATCTCGTTGTCTTGTCATAGAAGGAGATCAGGTTCGTCTGGCAGGACCTGCCTTCCGTAAACCCATGCTGACTAGGCCTGATCCCCTGGTTGCCCATTGTGTGGGTTTTGATAGCATTCAAGATGACCTGCCCCATGACCTTCCCTGGTATCGAGGTCAGACTGACAGGTCTATAGTTTCCTGGATCCTTTTTTTTTGCCTTTCTTGTAGATGGGTGTTACATTTGCCACCCTCCAGTCCATTGAGACCTCCCCAGTTAGCCATGACTTCCTGTAAATGATGGAAAGTGGTTTGGCAAGCATGTTTGCCAACTCTTTCAGCACTCTTGGGTGCAGCCCATCCGGTCCATAGACTTGTGTGCATCCAAGCGGCATAGCAGGTCCCTGACCTCTTTCTCTTTAATCACGATGCCCTCATTCTTTTTCAGTACTCTTTTACTCGTGTCAGTTCAAAAAGCTTCACTTTGTTTTTACAGTACCTGCATTTTTTCTCCCTCAGTTCTGTCAGTCTAATGCAATAATTACCTTCACAATGTCAAATTACTAGCAAACCTGAGTTTGCATCTGGCTAAGCAGAAGTCCAGTTGTCCCTTTTGAAATACTCTATCAGGCTTTGTGCAAGGCAGAAAGGAGAAAAACTTCTTCTTCAGCTGTAAAAGAGTCCCATACAATTGATCAATGTTTTATTTCCACTAAATATTGTTGTTTCCTGGACTTGGCCTTTAGCAGGAGCAAGTCTGAGGCTGGTAGGCTTCATTCTCCAGGCAGCTAGACAGACTATTTCTTTGAGAAGTTGTAAAAATCCATTTGTAAACACAAACAACACGTAAAATGTTAAGGCATCGATACAAACAGGTTCAAGGACTGTCATTGCCCTGACACAAAAACTGTAGAACTAGTGCAATGACAACAACAATACTCTACACCTGGAAAAGATAAGCAGAAAGCTCATGGATGGGAAGGCATATAGCAGAAGATGGGTGTCTCCTTTCAAATGGCCTTCTTTCTGCTGTGTGCTTTCATACAAGAGAATGTGGAAAGGAATCAGATGTTTTCTGGTGGAGAATGGTGCCAGTCCTTCATTCATAGCTCTAATACAGAATCACAGAATCTTCTAGGTTGGAAGGGACCTTAAAGATCATCTTGTCCAACCATCAACCTAATTCTGAAAAAAATAAACACCCACAACAAACAAAAAGCAACACCATCACTAAACCATATCTCCCAGCACCACAACAACCCATCTTTTGAACACCTATACAGTTGCTCTCCCAGTCACACAGAGTACCACTAAGGACTGGGAAAGATCAGAGTACCACTAAGGATTCAGTCATCCTTCCCAACACCAATTTTCTCTTTGTAATGTCCTTCAGCCTTCAGCAAGAAAGGAAAATATACCAGCCCAAAGGCTTACTGGCTATTAAATATTGCTACCATGTAAAGGTCTTGTCATAAGGGTTATATTTAATTCTTTGCTGAACGGGTCTCAAGCAGCTTTCATAAGTAAATTATATTTAAATCCTACAATTCTAGTTATATCAATGGATATCTCATGACATAATAAAAAAAGGATGTGATTGGCAAGAACAGGGAGAGAAGTGCAGATAAGCATCCTCTGTACGGCTCCTCTCCTTTTTTTTCAGTCGTACTTCTCCTCAAATAATGCAGATTTAGAGTGGTTTGTGTGCTTAAATATTTGTACAAGTTATATCACTGTACTCATACCAGGAAACTTGAAATGGTCTACCACCACCACCATCATACTGCTACTCCCATCAGGGACAGATTTTTTACTGGAATAGAAGTTCTACAAAGACGTAAGTGCACAGTGGTGCCTTACTTTCATGCACATAGAATTGCTTCTACATTATAAACTGTTCACTGATAAATATACATATATATTTATTCATTTCAGGTTGAACAAAAATGGTTGGACTCATCTTTATACATACGGGGATATAGCAGTTATTGAAGAAACAAAGTGTTTAATTTCATTAGGAGGTACATAATTTAAAAATATGCATTGAAAATATATTCAGTATGTCAGTAACTAATCGATAGTATTTGCTGGAAAACAAAAGACCCACTTCAGTCAACACAGAACTGTTTAACTTCTTGAAAATTTCTATACTGTAATAGTTCATAAGGTTTCTATACTGTGTACTGTGCAGTGAGAACACTGTTCAAGTAAATAACAGGCCTATTAATTATTTAAATCCAGAAATGTTTTCCATTGAAACCTGTACCAAATAAGCTCTTGAATTTGTTTGTTCTCAAGGTTTTCAACATTTTGCTAGATTACACCTGTTACAGTTCATAATCACCACTCCAGGTTCTGCTGGAGAATTGTGAATTACAACTCACAACTGACGTCTTTGCAGAACAGTGCAGTCCTTGGCTCTCTATAAGGAGAAAATAGCTGTGTTTCTGCCACACAACACTCAAGATCTACACATCTCTTACCTTGTCTCCTAGGAGTCTCAGGCCTGGGTGAACTTTTTCCAGACACCATGGGCAGCTGCTTAAATTTATGAGCACTTGAACTCAGTTTAAAGATACAATAAACAGCAAGTAACTGTTTTGTGTTCTTGCAGAGGCATTTTACTGTGGAACATGCCACTGTTTATCTGTAATTACGTTATGTACTGATAGTTGTTTGTTTTAGCCTAAAAAAACTTTCTCCTTTTTACTGCACAAATTTCGTTTCAGAAAGTCATGTCATTTTCAGTTGCCCTATATTAGAAAATTCTACACTTTGAGGGGCAAAGTCATACCTTCAGTCTTCTGCTTAATTTCAGAGAAAATTAGAAGTTTTCAACTTAGCAAGTGGAAAACCCACAATAAGAAATAGTTGCTTTAATAATGTTTTTTTAACAGACCAGCATGTTTGTAAGAAGCAAGCTCTGAGTGACCTAACCTTTGTCACTGAACTCTAGGCAATTATGTACTCTCCTGATCTGCCCAGTAAGCAGAGATTTAGCCAGATAAACTGTTGTAGTTACAAAGCAAAAACTCACATGCAATGATTCCAACAAATTACTTGACTAGAGACCAGAAAATTTCTCATTTTGACCCCATAGTTTGAAATGTGAATTTTAAAATGTCAGTGTTCAGTTACCATATTTCTAACAGAAATACAATCCTTGCCATTTTAAAAATGCTGCAATAAACAATACATCTGATTTTCACAAAGTGCTTAGGTTAAAAACATGTTATTAGCTGACAATTAATAAAATTAACAACCCAACTAAGCTGGTAAAGTTTCAAACAAATACTACACTCCACAGGAGAGCTTCTCTTCCTTTCATGAGTCCAACTTTATCAAATGAAAAATTTCAAGTCATTGTAATCTTTTTCATTGACAATCTGCGTACACTGATTATAGAATTTCAACATGTGATTCTTACAACTATTCCACAATTCTGCATTTTTCACAAGATCTATTAGAAATCCAAGTTGGAATCATCTTGGAAACAAGAATCAAATTATTTCTCTCTGAATTTCTCTAATCCAATTCTTTTACTGACTAGATACCCGCTTCAACCATCTTCAATGACAGGTAAGATTTAACTAGCTACATTCATCCCAGTAATTAAGCTCCTTTTATTTGCCATGTCCCAGAATTATCAGGGTGGGCATATGCCTCAGCTGTGTTGCACACAGCCCATATCATATAACTGAAAATACATAAATTCTGTTTCAATATCACACCTCAACTTTATCACTGGAGAATACAAACTTAGCACATCACTCTACTTGCATTCATTATTTGGATATAAAAAGACCAAATACAATGAAATAGAACAACCGTGTTTCTGAATTGTAATCTTTAATAAATGGGTTCTTCCTGGATTGTTCACTTTTCAGTTCCCAAGTATAATCAAGGCAGCTATATTAAAGAAACTAGAAGATCTTCTGCGAAGAAACTTAATGCTTTTTCTGACATTAATCTTCTCAGATGGATCTGTCCATTTTTTTAAGACTACACTAGAAGAGGTCTTACTACGGTTAAAAGCTCAAGACAGTTAACATCCCTCTTTTGAGGATCGTGTTGTGTCTTAGTTTAATATTCCGGGCCTGTCTTCTAGGAGCCCATGGTAGTTTTCATGGGGCTTGGTAACTTGAATACACTCATGGATTTTTATTTAGGTACAATTTCTGTGATTATGACACAGGTAATCTTTTGTTTTACCAAGCTATTCCCAGCACAGAATTGACACAAAATCCTTCTCGTGCTCTTGTTGTGACACAAGACTTGTTGCAGACAGTTCCTACCATCCTTTGTATCCTGAAGACAGCATTAAGAGTCAATTTCCTGGCTACAAACAAAGGGTCACCTAGGCCCATATTCTTTCTTGGACAGCATCTGAAATAGACACTTAGAGAAGATTAAGAACAAGGCAAACATACGTAATATTTCTCCCCTGGTGTCCAACTATTTTCAGGATGAGGGGATTTCCTCGACTTAATGTGAGCCACGTATTTTGTAATCCCCAAGGGAGCTATCATTCAAGTTCTTGCCCACTCTCCCTTTGAACATATATAAACTCCTTCACTTGTACCTAAATATTATTTTAGATATTCCGAAAAGATGAAATTTTAACCCCAGCACAGAAGGAGGAAAAACTTAGCAATACCAATAGAAGCCTGACATAACCTATTTTCACACAGTAATTTGCTATAGTTAAAAGTAAACAAACAGTGAGATATATTACCTTATTTCAAGACCAGGAACTTGCAGCCAAGACTGGACAGAATTTTTTCAAAATATCCCATCTCTACCATCCCCTGTCACATTACCTCTGGGGTGGCCTAACTGATAAGCTCAGCCAGTCATTTGGAAAAAGACATCCTCCAGTTAAAAAACAAATATTGAGTGCTTATGATTTTGCTGTTGTACCAAAGGAGAAAAAAAATGAAAAAAATCTCCAACAGTAAAAGCTCAGAAACTTTAGGAGGCTTTTCAATATTTGCTTTGTTTCTCTTCCTCAGAGAAATGAGTAAACCAGACATTCAGAGAAGCCATTACTTATGACCTCCTGTTTAATTTTCTCCATAGCTCAGTATTGTTTAGATTTGTGCTGAGTGGTACTATCAGATACAGCTCCAACTGAATACAAAACTGTCAATTACACCTCACCCCATTATACATTCCATTCTTCACAGGATTTTATTTCTAGAAAGTACATTACGAAGGAGAGAGCGCCTTTAGGGTACAGTACATTTCAAAATACAATTAAAATAAACTCTTCAAGTGGAAATGTGAAATGTATTTGTATTCTATTAAAGCCCTTGGCCTTATCAGCCACAGTGCACTATATAACAAGGTCATTAGTAACAAGCCACATACAATGGAGAACATACATCATCAGCAGAAAAACAAACATGAGTCCAAAACATCACAATAACTTCCTGTACCTGTTCTTGTTTGCTTGCTGAGCTCTCAAACATTCTGAGTCTCTGAAATACATAAAAGCGTAACAGCTTGAGTCAATATTTGCCAACCAAAGTGAACAATTTTATTTAGCGTGATGACTGGACCCCTTGAGCTTTTAGTCAGCATAACAACTGCAGGCCAGCCTGCAAAACGACCAGAAGTGTCCAACCATTCAGAACATACACTGTGTATGGGGAAGGCTCAGCAGTTACTCCAAGCTTCTCCTCACAAACAAAAGATAAGGTGATTAATTTAGTTTTCCATCGAAATCCATTATGGTATACAAACCAGAATGATTTTACAATGAACTTGTGGTTTCCTCACTCTTGCTTTGAAATGGTTTATTTTAGTTTGAATTTCAGGGAATGAAACATTTCTGATTCTTGCTCATATAAAACCTTTCCAAGGGTTTAGGTATCATTTGGACTACAGGGTCTGACTTTTTAAACAAGTTCATTTGGGATGTGGGCTGAGAGGTACATAAAAAAGTATTGATTTCATACCAATTACTACAGGAACCAAATTGTGGTGAATGGGGAACTGCATCTGAAAATCAATACAAGGAAATGTCCCTTTTGCCCATGGAAGTGCTGCCAAATGAAGTAATGTCTTAATCCAATCTTTCTTTTTTTTCAATAAATACATTCTATAGTTATGATATGCACCAGGTAATGATTAGTCCTTCTTTTTGTTCTGTGCTGCCATTATGTAGGATTATAAAAATACTATTTTTTTCTGAATTGAGAAAATTCAGCTTCCTTTCTTTTTTTTTATAAACAAATACTTGGGTCAAAAAACCTTGTACCATATGAAAGTGCTGATACACAAAAATGCCTCTCAGTCTGCTGAAAGATACCTCCAACAACATGTGTCACAGATGTGCAGCTTCCCAAATGCAGAAGAATCTAGGAAGATAAACTTTTGTGTGTATGTGAGCAAGGTTTGAGGACCAAGTTTTTGTTTGGCTACCACACAAAGAGCCATGTGCTGGGACTACTAAATTACAGTTCGTTTTCACTTGCCTGCCGGCTGACGAGGTTTCCACTTCATTCATTAACCTCTGTCAGAGGCCATTTCTCATGCATGCAGACCAAAATCCAGAATAAGAACATTCCCCTCCCAGCCCCCTTGAAAATTCAAATGTTCTTGTTCAGGACCAAACACGAACAAGGAATATGAACTCCTATTTACTACCAAGCTGGATTTAAAAAAAAGGAGATCTTCCAGTATTGTGTGCTTATTATAAATGCTGCAAGGAGTCTCTAAACGGAGCAACAACAGAGTCAAGACCAATCTAAGGGTGCAGGTGGTTAAGTTAAGGATAACATGGTGTGCTATTAGTAGACTTACAAGAAAAAACATAAGTTTGTCAGAACTGATGCTTTTTATGGTGTCTAATGTATAACAGAGGAAATAAAGTGTTTTTTAAATTGTATGGTATTATTAACATATGTCATATATTAGCGGATTGAAAAACTCCAGGGTGTCAAGTCCTCAGTTAGTACAGAACTACTACCTCAAAGTATTGAGTACAAAACCCGGCTTTGAGGCTTAATATATGAGTTCAGGCCTCTGAAAGGAAGGTTGATCCATAAACAGTCATTCCCTCCATTTTCATCTGAGGACAGATAATGTGAATATCCTGTTTCATCTAATAAATAGTAGGTTGGTTCACTTGAACATTCAGTGGCAAGTTAAATAGAAACACAGACTACTCTTGTTTCAGAGCAATCTGTGACAGAAAACACAGCTTCATGTATTATACAAAATGTGAGGAGGCTTTTGGTGTCTGGTGGCACAATCACACTCCTGTGAATAGAGTCCTATATGTTTTGTTGTCAACTTAGACATGGTACCCAATCTGTAACTTGCCACAAATGAAAAGTCAGCCTTGATTTCTTCATTTATATAGGTGTATTTCCACTGGGCTTTTTACTGATTTGCAAACTTTTTATCTATTTAAATTGCCATTTCTAAATGAAAGATTAGGAGTAGAGAACTATTATTTTATAATAACTGGACTGCATACAATCAGTTAAATCTGAGAAACTAAGTAATGGAAAGGGCTGAGTAAAGATGCCTAAGCTATTTCTACAAGTCTATGCATTCAAATGAGATAAAAATACAGATCAAGAGTATTCATTACTTAATTCCTAGAGTGTAGATATAATATGGGCATTTTTTTAAGAGTAGTTGAAAGCTCTTCATGATCACAGAATCATAGAATACTAGGTTAGAAGGGACCTCAAGGATAATCTGGTCCAAGCTTTCTTAGCAAAATCATGGTCTAGACAAGATGGCCCAGCACTGTGTCCAATTGAATCTTAAAAGTTTCTAATGTTGAGGAATCCACGGCTTCTCTGGGAAGATTATTCCAATGGCTGGTTGTTTTCACTGTGAAACATTTTCCTCTTGTGTTCAATCAGAATGTTGATTCAGGAACAACTTGAACCCATTATCCCTCACCTTTTCCGTGTGACTCCTTGTAAAAAGGGAGTCTCCATCTTCTTTGTAGTCACTCTTCGAATACTAGGACACGATGATAAGGTCTCCCTTAAGGCTTCTTTTCTCAAGGCTGAAAATATCCAGTTCTTTCAGCCTTTCTTCAGAGGGCAAGCTTCCCAGTCCTTTGATCGCCTTTGTGGCCCTTCTCTGGACCCTCCAGTGTGTCCACATCTTTTTTGCATAGCGGGGACCAAAACTGAACACAGTATTCCAGGTGTGGCCTGATAAGCTCTGCGTAGGGTGGAATAATGACTTCTTTATCTCTGCTGGTGATGACCTTGTAGATGCAATCCAGCATCCTGTTGGCTTTCTTGGCCACACTGTTCACTCATTTTGAACTTGTTGTCCACCAGAAGCCCCAGGTTGCTTTCCACTGAGCTGCTCCCATTACTATTTGTTAACATATACACAGTAAAGAGGCTAGGATTAAGCAAAAGTATCCTAACTCCTCACAGTAGGGGAAGGGAGAGAACTCAGAAGAAAAGCATGGCATAGGATGTATGTGTTTATGCATAGCTTCATTTCCTCAAACAGCAAGAGCCGAATCCTTCTGTTTAGTAGCTGACCACTGATTTATCGATAGCCAGATGAACACAGACAGCAATGGAAACACAAAAAATTCCTGAGATAAATTTATACACTTGCATACAGATACACCAAATTTTCAAAAAAGTTTTCTTATGGAATTATTCTCCTTAAAAATTGTGACATGGCTGTGTGTTCATAGGACTCACTGTAATCTGTGACGCTGATGGTATTTGAAAAGTGTGGTACACGTTCCAATAATAAACCTGGAAATCACAGTACTGAAGGCTCCCTGTTTGATGTAACAAGCTATTTATTTTTCTTTGAAAACTTCTAACTACAGTCAAATACTTATTTTACAGTTATCTTTTACATTTTTCTTTTACATTTTAAAATTATGAATGTGTACCCATTATCAGGACAGACACTGAGAAAAGGCTTCAGCCCAACAAAGTCTTTATGAGCACCTTTTTAAAGCAGGATTTGACACATTTAAGATAAACATAAGCAAAATACTTAGAAGTCTTAAGGTTTCAGTTAGGAAATGCCACTGTCATGCTGAGATCGCAAGTCATTATTAGCATGCTATGTACTGGACAAGCACTGTTCTTCTACTATGCCTGTCTCCAAAGCTATCAGCCTAGGTCGAATAACTTCACATAAACACTTATATATACAAGCTGTGCATATTTACATCATAGGAAACATAAATATTCCTCCTTTGACGATGTAAAGTAAAATCGCGTCTATTTCACTGGTGCAATAATGTCAACTCATCAAAAGTTTTACTTGCTTCAAAACCCATTACTCCCCTACTTCCCAAGAGTTCTTAATCTTCCATGCCTGTCATCTCAACCCATTCTAGTCCTGAAGAGTGGCATGCGGAAAAGAATACATACATTATATATTACACCTGATGAGTGAGCTGTGTTGCAACATTTATCTTCATATGTGAAGAGAAATGGAATAACTCAGGAGTGGTACAGCTGGCAATGCTGTTCATGAGTTATCCACTCTTGTCCCGGTATGTGAAGACAAAGGGCATAAAAGAGATGAGGCATCACACAGTATATTGTTCATATGAAATATTAAGGTTTTAGCTTTGGAAATGTTCAGGATCTAACTATAATACATAATCCGATAATACAGTAAAATCATGATTGGGCAAACAAGCTCTTCGTAGAAAAGACAAGATACGTCTAAAACAAGAATTTAGAATGATCAAAATTTGAATCAGGTCCAAATATATGAACAAAAATTGATCTTTTGCAGATGACACTGTGTTGTTTCAGCAAAATCTTCTTTCTAGCTTTGAACAGAATTGTTTATTCTTTCATTCTTTAAAAAATGTAGAAGAAACATGCAATAAGAAGAAAAGGTTTCTAATGCAGTAGAACTATAGATACATTCATGGACTAAACCATAAACTGAAAGAAGTCAGGAGTGATTAAACACTGAAATAACTATCATGCACATTTAAGGATCCCAAAATCAATTCCATATTTTTTATAAATGTATTAATAATTTCCTAAGAAGATTCTGACACTAGCAGGTATTTATGTGTAATATGTGATAGATTATGAAACTCTCAGAATTTTTAATATGAAAATGTATTAGTTAAAAATTCATCTACATTAAGTTTAGACATAAGCACGTGTGGTTAATCAACGAGAAAAACGTCTTTTTTTATTTATTTATTTTTAATTTTTAATTTGATTCCAATAGACCAACCTTCTGTTTATTACTATGGTTTATGACCTCCTGTATATCTTCATACTGATGTCCCTATGCAAAAGTCTCTTTGCCTGAAATACAACTTCATATCTACCAGACCCTCACTATCTGGTGAAAGGAAAGATAAGCACCTGAACTTCGTCTTGCTCTGCTGCAGCTATAAATGTCTCTGCTACTCTTGGCAGCGTGTCTGCCTACCATACCGCAAGTGCCAAACTCAGGCACTCAGGAGGAACCCCTATGGGAGTCCAGGGGAAACCAGTCCCCACCAAAGGAGGCAGCTGCCTGTGACAGCACCACTGGCAAGAGGAGGCAGAAGGGTGGGAGAAGCCCAAGCACCAGCTCCCCCCGGCATGGCATATAGCAGCTGTGCCAGGTGGCACCACGAGGAATAAGAACAGGAGGAGGGGGAAGCATGCCAGCTGGCAGGGCTGCACAGTGGGCAGGAGGGGAGGCAGGTAGAGGAGGAGCAGCCGAGTCAGGCAAGACAAGCCATTTCTAACATGCCACTTCAGCTCACACCAGGCTGAAAGAAGAATAATGGGAGGGAGGCAGGCTGTGAATTTTCGGGCCTGCTGGGGTGATTCAGCTGGGTTTGTTTGTCAGCATTGTCTAAAGAGACAGCTTTATCTATTTGCTTTACACATACCATTACCACAAGCATAAGCACATCAATTCCCTATTCTTAGGGCTCACACGCGTCATTCTGTCTATCTTCAGCCTCTCTTCCTCCTACCTATTTTTTTTTCTCTCTTTGATTTGTGCTACAGGGAAATACTCACCAATTGAAGTTCAACATTTTGATTGTGTCAAACTGAAGGTTCAGTTCGCCACAAGCCAGTACTCTATTTTGTCCTCCCAAAATGCAGATTTAGCTCTCTGCCATTTAATGAGCAAGATCTTCTGACAAAATACCTAAAAAAAAAAAGTAAATCACAGTCATATTTGTTATGCAGAAATCTGAAAGACTTGGGGGAGTGGGCCTCAAGAGAGTGGGAAGTAAAACCAGACTTGCTTCATTCTCCAATATTCTGTGTAATAGTCCAAGCTATTACATATGTGGCCTTTGTGGTGCAGTTTAGGCAATATTTTCACTGAAATGCATTGAAGTGCCTCCAAACTGCACATGCCCACACATTCACAGTCTGGGAATCAAACCCATGGAATATCTTCCAAACAATATTTAATTAATTCCCATGCGCCTTTCATCATTACCTGGACTCCCAAGTTTTCCATGAGGAAAACTGCTGCTGTCATGTGGTCACAAGGTGTCTCCTTTTGGCAGGGCAGCAGCTCTTGTTATTTCCAGAGACTGTCTTAGGCAAAGATTGCCTGTATGCCCGCTGACATGTTCTGCCTCCCACCCAGGACCTGTGGAAATAGTGCCTACTCCTTCCCAGTATCCCTTCATTGGGAACAGGTTTATGACATTACTGGATACTCACTTGAGGCATCACTAGTATTCGCTGTGAGCCACTTCCAGAACATCGTTTTGCTGTATGTATGAATTTCTGTTTTATGACTCCCTTCTAATACCTTTATATATGTGCACACACTTAGTTTTATTAAGTTAGTTTTAAACTAGAGGTTTATGTGCTAGGCCGTGCTTATGTCGTCAGCCTTGACGTACACGTGCATATCAAGTGTGGAGGATTTTCAGCTACAGGCTAGCAAGACATTCTACCCAGATCGTCTCCACTCAAATAAAAGGATCATCTACATAAATGGTGCTCCAATACTAACATCAGTTACTCCAATACTAGTAAAATTACTATTCTTAAGACTCAAAAAAACCAAACAAAAAACCAAGCCAGACAGTGTCTTCCTAACGAGGTGGTAAAGGTGATCACTCATTTATTCACTTTGTTTACGGATCCTCCTCAATCACAGCAATACAGTCACCACAGAACAATATTTGACATTAACAACAGCTTCCAGAATAAAAACACTTTTCTGATGGGGAACAATTCTGCTATTCTAACAATACTCAGTTACAAATTCAACAATTCTAACATATTCAGTTTCCTTTGGTCCAAACACAAACAGAAGTCTTGTTTAGCCAATGACATACTGCTTTTCAAAAGATTACCTGGTCTATACACCTGTTTATTCTAACCACTAAGAGTGACAGTAAGCATGCTCGCTTAGTCTGGTTCTCATCTCTATTGAGTATATCAATGCTGAAATCTCTAGATGCCCTGCAAGATACACTGACCCACTTGCATCATTGCCCTATTAGACCAATGCTTGCATCTTTGTAACTCAGCAATAGGTACTATTTTCCCCGGTAGTACTACAACTTTCCCATGTGCTCTTCAACTTTTAATTTTTCCTTTTCATTAAAATAATGTCACTATAGCAAATCCTAGATTTCCTCCTTCATATTTATCCATGGTTTTACTCTTAAAGGTAACATTTTATTCTAGAAAAATTAGCATGTTCTAGTTACTTTTCACCATCATTTTCTCCTTCAAAGAAGCCCATTGCTAGAAAGAAAAATTCATCTGAGCACTGTGATTCTCTTTGTACTTGTAAGACTGACTTCCTTAGCATTGAAGAATGTTAGTCATAATTTATTCCACAATCATCCTCAATATTCCCAGGACTCTCTTGACTTCCAGTGATTATCACAGAGCCCTCCAAGTGCAGATTTAGCTTGACTTTGAGATCCATATATTTTATTGCCTTGGATCTCCTGGATCGACAAGCTTCCAGCAATACACATCCCACATAAAGATAGTCTGGCTGAGTTGATTCATGAGATGGTTGGAAAATTCAAAGGCTTGGCTCTTAATCCTCCAGCAGTCTGTTCTTGAGTTTTTTGTGCCTGATCAGAGAGCAAATCATTTGAGGGATATGAATTCAGTTAGCTTCTCCCAAATTGGCATCAGGCTGCATAAGTCAGTCAAAAACCCTTCTCTAATTTCTGAATTTCTTCTGATTCTCTAATTTCTTCTAATAAATTTAATTGTTACAGAAAGTGCTACCTTGCTCAGATTCTGCTAATGATCTCGTAGTTCTGTTGGGTTTTTTTGACTAGTCAATGTAAGTTTTAGTTCATTAAGCATGTCAGGACAAAAGACTGTAAGAAAAAGCAGCTTTCAGATCATCTTTTCTATGGCATCCCCTTCTCACAAATGCAAAGAGAAATGCTGTGCGTATCTCTTTCAAGATATCTCAAGAGAACGTTAGCTTGGATGAAGGTTTTAGCTTTTTTATCCTTCTGTTTGTTTGGGTTTTTTTGCAATCTGCTGACTTCCACTTCTAGCAGGGATTGCTCTCGAGAAAGGTTAGTAGAAAAGAGTCTCTTTACTCAGTTCCCAGCCTCTTATGTGTAATATTGCATATGCTTCTGTGGTAGCCTGGCTTCCAAATGACTGGTATCTACCAAATCAAAATACTCAAGATTACAAATACCGCTATCACAATTTGTACCACAGAATCCATGTCTTTCACAGAACTTGAGCCAAAATATTCTTCTATCCAATAAAGCATAAATTATAACAGCTTGACCAATTTTGTTACTTCTGTAGGACTCTGGCACGTGTATGTGACTTCAATCTGAGAATCAAAGTAGATACAAGGACACAACGACGCTCTGTATATCCATAAAGTCCTCACTAAAGAGATAATATTTTCACAACTGCATACAGTTCATTTAAGCTGGTTCTCAGAGAAACTAAGATTTTCTTAGCTTATTATGACTGTAGTGTGTAGCATTTATAAAAATTTTAAGTGAGCTAATTCACCTGAGTCACATTTAAGCTCTAGATCAGTGAAGAGGTTGAGTTTAGTACTGTACAACTGGTTTGATGAGCTGAACTGTATGTTTTTGAGACTGTGCTTTGATTAAAACATAAGAAACAAGCCAATTAAAAAACATCTATTTAAAACTGAACTCAAGCCATTACATTTGATCAAATAAGGACCCTACAATATTGCCAGTTTTCCAAGTGGGTTTGGCATCTGACAGAAAACAGAGATCTGCCTACAAGTCACCCACAAACAAGCCAGTCCAAAGGAAAATTAAGGCTCAGAAAATATTCTGACTCAATAAAACATTTGGTTCACAAATGTAAGTGCAATATTATAATGTTTTTTCTTTAATATTGCCCATTTGCCATAAGTAGAAAGACTAATTTTTGCAAAGGCCTTTATAAACCTTCATGTACCAGATGAAAAGGAAGGATTTATTCTACCCTATCTTTTAATTTTACTCACCGATCTGTGAATTATTCTTACAGCTGGCATTTCAAATGTATTAGTAAAATTTATCACTCAAAGCCTTATGCAGGGACTAAATTACACTAATGAATTGACTATGAATTTGAAGCTGAGCACAAGGCCAAATATTTTCTGGCTGTGTTTCTGTATCTCAGCAAACTGCTTAATTTTCTCCCTACTTATCCATTACTGCTAAATTGTTTTGCTATTATTGTAGAAAATTGCAGCAAATATTGGCTTGCCCTTAGGCCTATACTGAACGAAGCAGAAATCAGGATGCCTGCAATGAGACTGGCAAGGTATGAAACCTTGTCCTCCACTAAATTTGCTGAACTGAAAGAGCAAGTGGAAGATAATGTTCAACCCCTCTTTTTCAATTTTATTAAACAGTTGGTGAATTATTCCTATAGTTGGCATTTTCAAACGTATTAATAGATTTTCTCACTTAAAGGCTTACACAAACCTAAACTAGATTAATGAAGCAACTACATCATCTGCTGATATGGATAAGGGAAGCCTATTCTAACTTCAGATTTTATTTGGGCTGCGGGGGTATGGTGGGGGAGGTGGTGCATTTTTTCGTTTGATTTTTGGTGGATTTTTTTTTTGGTGTGAGGAAGGAATATAAATCCACTTGCAGCTTAATCTTATTCTTACTCAAGCATGATTCTGACATCTGGAACAAATGGTATGGTTAAAAGCCCATATTTTGGCTATTGAAAAGGGGCCAAGATGTTTTATCTAGAGATGTTAAAAATGCATTAAGAACTGCTGTTCAAGATCTGTTTCTTGGAGATAACTTTTTCTCAATAATTGATGCAAATGAATTTTGTCCACCTGTAAACCACAGACAAGTAATTTTTGCAGTGTTCTTCCAAAAAGCTGAGACTTTGCACACACTTGTCTATTCAGAAAGCAAAGAGGTAATTTAAGGTGATGATTGATAGATAGATAAGGTAGGTAGGAGGCAGATAGATAAGGTAGGTAGGTAGGTAGGTAGGTAGGTAGGTAGGTAGGTAGGTAGATAGATAGATAGATAGATAGATAGATAGATAGATAGATAGATAGATAGATAGATAGATAGATAGATAGATAGATAGAATAGACAGACAGCTAGATAGACAGGCAGATAGAGAGAGAGAAAGATAGATCAATTGATCTTTTAGGTCCAAAGTCAAAGCTCCTGTCTAGCCCTTCAAAATTCTAACACACTGGCTGCATATACTCTAAATTTGGGAAAGTAATCTAGCACACAAATATTATAAATTCCCCAACTTCTTTGTAGTAATAAGTAATTCTATTAATGGCATCACAACTTTATGTCAGTGTTTACCTTCACTCATTCTCTGGTTTATTATTGTCCCCACCAGAATCACAGCCATACATGACACAATGGCATTCCTCCACGATTACTGGCCACAAAACTAACCATAATCTGGGCTGAGCCTTTGAAATATGATTATCAGACATCTGAAAAAGTCTGCTTTTCCTGACAGTATAGTTTATAAAAGGATTAAATGCAACCTCTAGCAGGGAATTCACTTCAGAAATTGAAGACTTTACTACACCAAAAATCACTCATTAAAGAAGTCCAGGCAACCATTTACCCCAGGAAGTCACAATTCTTACATTTACAAATTCTAAAAGGCATACCTCATGTTCTGTATCTCAAGTATTTGGATCATCTTATTAATTTTCTTTCCATTATTTTCTCAGTACCATTTGAGGCCCATGCCTTATTTCTCTTTCTCTTGACAAATGTTCTTAACAGTCTTTGAAATCAGTGTGTGAGCTGGACACACCACATTAGATGTTGTTACGTATTTTATATCAAAATGTTTCATTTTACTTTGCATGTATGCACAGAGGCCCTTTAACAATATTGAGGTCTTGGCATCATACAAATACAGACAACAGTGGATTCTGTCATGAAGAATTTTGGATTGATGAAGTTCACTTTACCAAACAATTTTATTTTTTTTACTGTTTAGTATCTGTTATAAATAATTCTATATTATTGCACTGGTTTTGCACATACATTGAAGATCATAAGTACTATCTCAAGGAGTCTATCACACTGTATTGAGGGGGCAATTCTCCCCTTTTAGACTAATTCCCCATAAAATTAACAATCCAGACTCTTCTGTTGTTGTTGTTTACAATGGGGAATTTAAAACAACATTTTACTAATTCAGGCACAGATAATGAACAAATGATTCTGTAGTCACGTCTACCATTTATTACCCTCTATCCTTCCAAAATGGGTACATAATGCTGCTAATTCAGAAGATGAACAGTTTACACCCATTTAATACATTTTTTATTCCACTAAAATGACTGTGTGCACATGCTTCCTCTAGTAACTACCATAAATAAAATGCTCTGAAACAGTGCTATTTAAACTAATCTAGCACTTCTAGGTCAAGAACCAACCAATTTCAGGTATTCCCATATGCCTGAAAATCACAGGCAACTCATTCCAAGTTGTAGGTTTAAAATAGTAAAAAAGCAGTAGATGATATCCATGTCATAGTTAGTTATGCTTTAAGGATGCATTACATTATATTAAATAATTTGTCCTTCATCAGTTTATAAATACACATTATAATGGTTTTACACTCACAGTCAAGTAGGAAATAGACTATTCCAATGCTGATGACAAGCACCACCAGGGTAAGCTACCATAGGCACTGTGCACTGATGTAGTGGATCACAACATATTGCATTAGATCAGAGTAATGCATATATTGAAATCAGAAAAAGATTGCAAGTGGAAACTATCAATGATAAACTCTTCTGCAGTGTTGTCTATTTGTCCTACCTTTAAAATGAATTAAATAGCACCCAGTGATGTACAATTATGGCATTCTAGTCATGATCTGCAGGCCCTGCTTGTATCTTCAGGATTTCTGGAGAAGGTAAAGGATAAATATTAACTTCATGAAAAACAAAATATTTTTAAACAGCATATCAAAAAATAGCAGGAGACACATAGACCCTCATGGTACCAGGACACATCTGCTAAAGTAACAGCCGTTGCCTTGCTTCAGGCAGTCTCCCTTCGAGCACGTGTCAGAGAAGCACCAAGGATTTTTTTTTAACTATGTCTGTGTAATGATAATTCAGAAGGAGCAGGTTGCAGGCCCAGGGAAAGCGAAGTGGGCTGTATTAACAGTACCATAGCCAGCATGTCAAAGGTAGTGACTATTTCCCTCTCCTCAGTACTTGTGAGACTAAATCTGAGCACTGTGCTCAATTTTGGGTTCCCCAGCACAAGAAAGGCATGGACATACAGAGGTAAGTCCATTTACTAAGGGAATTAGGTTGTTGAAACAAGAGAAGAACCTCAGAGAGTCTGGTTTTATTCAGCCTGGGGAAGAGAAGGCACAGAAGGCATCTGATTGTTGTCTACAACCATCTAATCAGAGCACAATGAGATGTTAATGGCATGTGCATAGTCACAAAATAAAAGCCAGTAGCCAGAAGAAGGGAAACAGTAAATTTTCGTATAAGCAAATTTTTTGCAACATAAGAACAGTCAAACACTGGACCAGGTGCACAAATAAATTGTAGAATCTCTATCCTCACAGATGGTCAAAGCCCATCTGAACAAAATCATGAGCAGCCTCCCCTCACTGGACCCTCTTCAAGTAAGAGGTTTTACTGGATGTTGCTTAGAGATCGCATCCAACCAAAATTATTCTGTGATAGTGTCAACTGACTGCAGAAGGGAAAACTTTGAGGAAATTCACCTGTTAGCTTATAAGTTAGATTCAGGGTTGCTAAAAAGCTGAAATCATAGAATCATAGAATGTTTCAGGTTGGAAGGGACCTTAAAGACCATCGAGTTCCAACCCTCATGTTCTCGCTGTCACATGTCATGCTCAAGACAGGTTAAGTGCAGAATTATGCGCTATTTATGCTGCAGAAGTAGAAAGACACTGTCCAGCTAGGGGGACCTAAATCTTAAGTGTTTCCTAGTCTCATCTTTAGTATAAGGACTACATAGACAACACAGTATTTTCACTGCGCTAATCACTAGCAACTGTGACATTATACCAGTCACATCGCACAGTTGATTGACAAGTGCTTAGTACAATTTAGGCAGCTTAGGGTTTATTTCAAAAAGTTTATTTAGGTAGTTTAGGGTTTATTTCAAAAAGTGTCTCTTTGATCAGCTTTGTATTTATTCACATTTTTGAAGCACTGTTTATGTCATTCTTTATAGGGCATCTCTCATCTCTCCTTTATTATTTACCGTCTGACACAACTTACTATGTCAGAATAACCTATGAAAACTATTAACTTTTTCCCTTTTTCATCAGACTCTTATGAACTAATTTTTAGGACAATTTAGAGAATAGTTCGTTAAGATCTGTAAAACTTTCTTATGATGAGATCCACTAGTAAGCGGTCAGCTAGCATGCATAGACCAAAAGGTAATTTCTTCTGTAGTTTTTTAGCTTAGAAAAGTTGTATCTCACAGTGTTCAATTACTGAAGTATACCCCACTACAGCACCTTTCACAATTTGACATCAATCATTAGGAGAATTTTTTTAAAGACCCTCTAGAACAATATTGTCACTTCTCAGTGTATTAACTGAACTCAGTACATGCCACAATGTGTTGCAACTTGTGAAAACTTACCACACTTCTCTAATGACTGCATTAGCGAGATGGCCCCGTAAGCCTAAAACAGGTTATTACTGGACTTTCAGCTCACACAAGGCAACCTGAAGTTGACTGAGAAAAAGCAGTTCTGAAAACTTGCTCATAAATTGTGCCAGGGAAGAAGTAGTTTTATATACTTTAGGAAAAGGCCTGTGTATCAGGAAACATTGGCTGGATATACATCTCCATCACATATTTCTTGTGAATCTGCGGACACAATTTGAAAATCTATGTCTTTGTTTTCCATCGTGTAACAGAAAATTGTTTTCAGTCATTTCTTTACCCTGTGATGTCTTATGGGCAGATACTTTTATCTTCATAGATAGATGTTTGCTTAAGACATAGGAAATGGAGTTCCCTACCTCACCTAAAATGCAACTATCCTACAGTCTAACAGTCTAAAGAAAAAAACAACAACAACAACAACAAACCAACAAAAAAACAGGCCCAGGACTTGATTTACAGATAGCTTCCTTTCCTTCTCAACAACAGTTTTGAATACATACAGAACAGAACATACAAAGCATGTCACCAAGAGTATAAAATAGTTTTGTTTTAAATGCATGAACTAACTATTGCATTTAAATGTGTTAGCTGTTTTCTTGTGCTTTGTACATCCCCTACCTCTTTAGGGCACAGGGGACAACAGAAAAAAGATTCAAAGGGATAAGATCTCAAATAAAATATCATGCATGCTATAATGTGTAGCCTTACGGAATTGTTAGCTTAACATACATGTCAACACCAGATTAACGTGTAGCCTTATTATGAAGCAAATCAATGATAAAGAATTAAGTAATTTAAAAGGAAGTTACGTTCAATTCTTACAGTAATTTTGATGTAGGCAATAAGGGAACTTTTTTTTCCTCTCCAGTGCACTGGAAAGCAGAAGCAGTATGTTGTTCTACTTTCAACTGCAAAATCATGTTCTACCATGCTCTGCAGGTAGTTCTAGTCTTTCTTTGTTTCACTCATCTACATGTGACTAATCTTAAACAACCTGGGCATATTGTGCAAGTCATTTTTTTCCTTCCTGTTGTATGTTTCTTATTTCTAAAAAGTGCATATTATAACAGCTACCACACTCTTGAGCAGATAAGAATTAACTAAGGTACTCTAAACTCCCAAAATGAAACCTGCAATGTAAGATTAAAGCCCTTCCTTTTCAATGTCAGTAAAGTTTTTCTCTGAACAATATGTATTTACAGATGTAGAGCATTCCTTGCATTGTCAAAGTCTAATTGCTAATTTAAGTGATGTAAGTGAAGTTTTACTGCTTTTGACTCCCGTTAGATCAAGCAACAGAGAGCCTTTATAGCCAGAAGTGAGAAAGGTAGTTTGTATTCAAACATATGGGATGCCTGTGCTTTGTGTGGCATCAGGAAATTACCAATCTAAATCCAGTCACTTGGATGGGTGTTAATGACAGGGTGTTTAAGGACTGAATCTAATATGACCTGCAGAATTTTTATTACTTCTAGCGATGAACAAGACAAAAGAACCCTTCTTGCTCTCCAAGACTGAGGTAGTTGCACAAGATAGACACAGGAAGGAAAAAAATAGTCTGTTATGTATTTGCTTATGGTATATACTTCGTTCAGAAAGCATTTCAAACCCAGTGCTGTACCTGATTTGAAAGCTGATGCTTTCATTGATACCTCATTGAAAGATTTTACAATGCTATTTTTTCAGACTGGAATTGCAGTTTAAACTTTTCTGTATAAACAGTACAGAAAGCTCTTTTGCTTTCCTTCATCACCCTAGCAAAGGTCTGTAAGAGGAAACATTTCACTCCAAAACTATTAATCTCTGTGTACAACCAATATCAAGCCCAGACTTAGTATCCCTCCAAATAATCTAGATGTTTTTCAGTTTCTTTCTTGTTTAAACACTGCGTGCTAAGGGTACATGGCTGTTAAAGCTGAACTACATCTGAAATGTTATTAAGACATGAGACTCTTTCCCTTTACATGCTCAATAAGTGGTTCCACTGATGTGAAACAAGTTTTCTGTTATCCTTCCCAAAGGCCCTCCTATCACCTTTGCTGCCTGCTACTGCCAGTGCCATCTACTAACAGTAAGTATTGGGGTTGAATCGTTTATAAAAAGGTTTATCTGAGGGTCTGTAATGCCTAGTATTAGCTAGGTAAAGTCCCCTCACAACAGAAGCCCTTCTAATGAGACCTGAGTGTGTACATGTGTGTGTGTAAGAAGACATTTCACTCCTCAACAAACTGTTTACTGTTCAAACATTAAATAAATGTAGAACTGTTTTAATCAGCTGAACAAATATTTAATGTACACTCGAGTGTAAGAGCTATGCTTAAAAATATCGCCTTTGCAGCTAAGACAGAGAATTTATGGAAACTAATGCTCTGAAAGGTAAAACAAACACTGTCTAAACAAAACTTGCACATAAAACCAAAAGTCATATCTTGTCAACCTCTACCTCATGTAATCTTCATTATTGACACTGTCACTCTTTACCATTGAAATGTTAGAAGGGTTGGCTTACTAAAGAAAATGCTTTGGTTTTCAAGAAGTCATAATTGCTGTGCAGAAATAGGATTAGTTTCTAATAAACCAACTGAGAAGTGTAATGCACAGTAATGTTAATATTCACAGCAGGGCTTCCTCTGTAGATTAAATGTTTGTTTACTCTCTGGGATCCAAACACTGAAGGTCATTCATTGCAGGAGTAACTGGATTTCCGTCTACAGCTGTTAGAAAAGATTTGTAAAAAATCTGACAGGAAATTGCAACTTCTTTGAAAACACATGTGCCTGAATAGTTTCTATGTAAATACAGTACAATGCTGGCAGACAGCTTATTTTTTTAGAGATAATCTCTTAAAAACACATACACGAACTTCACCTTGGTTCCATCTATTTTCATACAGTTTGTAGCTGTCTTCTTGTCTTTTCTTGGAGTGAATGTGTGTCAGCAGGAAGTTTTTCAAATTATTATGTAGTGACAGAGGGGTTTTTGTTCCCATTGTCCTCACAGCTCAGAACCCATTACAAGTTTAGCACCTCTATCCTCTACTCAGGTGCATTTTGTGAACAAAGAGTATTCAAACCTGTTGCAAACAGTTCTCTCACCAAATGTTTGCTTTATATTAAACAAATGAAGATTACCTTTATATTACTTTTAAAGAGTACTAGTTGGCATTCAAATACAACTATAAATGTTTGATAGGCTTAAATTTAAATGCCCAGAAGAGCAAGAAACAAACAGGCAGAAACATGCGTATTTCAATTAGACATGAATTGAGCTCACTCTGCCCCTTGCATGAAGCACTCAGCACAAATAATTATTCTGCTACAGCACAAGAGAATATCTTGAGGTCACTCAGATATCTGTTTTCCAAAATAACAGCACCTTCAGGTGCTGATTACTTTGGTTCAGGACGAGAAGGTTGTAATCATCAAAAGCAAGAGAAAACCACAACTCAGTAGGACTTCAATAGAAGTTACGTTGTCTAGATACAAGCGTACAGACAGTTGTATAGTCTGGGACTCCTCGTGTCCTCAAAGAATGTGGTGAAATCCACCTGAAGGAAGCTAGGCCTTTCAAGAAGGAGTAATTCTGTTTTGAGCTCTAAATTATAAGTGACTGAATTTCTCACTCCATTTTTTTTATTTATCTGGGATGTTTGCTGTAAGAATCAGAACTACTAGCACTTGTGTCAGGGGAGAGGCACAATGCTTGACAAAAAATCCACAGAAGCATTTTAACTATAACTTTTAATTGCCTCTGACCTTGTGTGTAGTATAAATTTTTATTTCAGTATTACAGGACACTACTGTAGCATTATTTAACATACATAGTATGAGAGCTTCACTTTTGAAACACAGGTCTATTTTTAAATAACTTTCTCAGACCCAATAGCATTAATGTAAAGATTCTGGATAAAATATGAAGATAGGTGTGTTTATTCTTGGAGAAACAAGGAATTTTTCTATTCCATACACACTTGATCAGGATATATCTGGAAAATGGGGACGTACAAGGTCTTCATCAAGGTCTTCATTGGAGATTTTCTCCCTCAGAGGCCATTTGGAGCAGCACTGCACTGAAGTGTATAGACACGCGGAAGGAAATATTCCTCCCACCAGCATCGCCCTTCCCTGCATTCCTTCTGCCTAGCTGATGCAGTGGTAGCAACATTACTGTGCAATATGGCATATAGCCATGGTGTTAAGCTCCTTTTCCTGGAGCGGCAGCAGGCCAGGTGGAAGAACCTTGGGTACCAAATGTGGCTCTCCAGCTAGCACTTGGATCACACACTGAAAAAAGCCCAAAGATAGGAGCTAATACTGCCCTAGCTGCCAGTAAATTATACCTAATTGCCTTCTTATCCTAGTTGCCTTTGTTGCCCTTGTTTCTGTCTGGATTCTTACCTAAACAGGAGGTACTCCATGAAGAATAATCTCCGTAAATGAAAGATAGCAGAGTGGTTGCATTCAAATTACACACTTTTCTTTTTCACGGAGCCTGTTCAGATGTTATGTATCCCTAAGCCAAGAGGGTGTGTTTGCATGGTAATGAGCAAAGGCAGATATTTAATTTCATGGCACATGTGAAGTATCACAGGAACAAGAAAAGACAAAGGGCTACCAAATCTAATAATTAGTTATTGCTAGAATTTGCATGCTAGAATTTACTTACCAGAATAAGCACATCAGACCCCATTCTAGATTTCAGACCACTGTCCAGAGCCTTTTTTTTTTAATTTTTACTTTCTTCTCAGCTGACATTAGCTCTGTTTGTTTTCAGATGCTATTGAGCACACTTATACAAAACTACAGTATGCACACACGTGTAGCTCAAGATGAGTCAATAATGCGATGATGTTTGGGTTTGAGGGGCTTTGAGGTTTTTAAAGTATATTTATGATGAATTAGTCTAAATTTTTACAGCTTGCTTCATTACTTATATATTTTAAACACTATATCAAAGACACTACTGAAAAGCACAACTATTGCCCAAATTAAATCAAGTTTAAGTTACTCGGATAGGAGGGAACTGCTGAAATGTTCAATTTCAAATTTGGTGAAGATGAAGCAGTAATCAGATATACTGTTTCTACATCAAATTAGACCAGATTACGTCAATGGTAAACCAATAGTATTTCACCACTAATTATTAAAAAAAAAACAAAACCAAACCAAACCAACCAAACAAAAAAACTCCAAACCCCAAAACATACCACAAACTTTAACCTTTGCAGAAACATGTGACAAGACCTAAATACAGCTTTTCAATAGAAACAGTACTTGCACTTGAAGACTGGATTTAGAGTAAATGTAGACTACTCTGGAGTTTTTTGTGTCACTGAATAATTGGAATTCTGTAAAAGCATTCTAAATAAGTAAGGGTAAGTCTTCTGAACCAGGTACATTCATAATTAATTTTACCTGCAGTGTAACAGGACAGGTGATGACATTAAGCTTCATTGAATTGAGGCATAATTCTAGAAAAATGAATGTATCTACTGATTCTCACTCATCTGAGGCTAGTAGAACAGATATACACTTTTCAAGATTCACAGCACTTCTGTATCTTGCTATAAGGGCAGGCACATTATAATTACTGCTACTTGTCACAATGAAGTTGAAGATAACTATGATGGTATACCCTACAATGACACATAAAGAGATTCCATTTCAGAAGGCCTACATAATAGATAAAATATCTGGGACAGAAGGTCAGGCAGCAAAGAGAAGTCTAGGGAGAGATAAAGTGATATATTGAAAAGGTTAAAGGGCTGGAGATCCTGGTCCGCATTAGATAACATTTCAGGTCCCTGGAGTTTCAATTAGACATTTCCTAATGGTTCCTTTCTAAATTTATTATTATGAATAACCCTAAATAAATGGCCTAATTTTAAGAATTCTAAGGACACATCAGATTTCCCTAAATTCAGTGACCTTTTTTTCAATAATGTCTGTAGGAGTAAGATAAATCCCTAAATGGTTTAATAATTAATCCTTCTTGTGGTTTAACCCTAGTCAGCAACTAAGACCACACAGCTGCTCGTTCATCCTCCCAAGTTGGGATGGGGGAGAGAATCAGAAGAGTAAAAGTGAGAAAAACCTCGTGGCTTGAGATAAAGACAGTTTAATAGGTAGAGCAAAAGCCGAGCATGCAACCAAAGTGAAAAGAGGAATTATTTCACTGCTTCCCATCGGCAGGCAGGTGTTCAGCCATCCCCAGGAAAGCAGGGTTCCATCACTCATAATGGCTATTTGGGAAGACAAATGCCATCACTCTGAATAACCCTGCCTTCCCTCTTCTTCCCCCAGCTTTACACACTGAGCATGATGTCATATGGCATGGAATATCCCTTTGATCAGTTGAGATCAGCTGTCCCGGCTGTGTCTCCTCCCAACATTTTGTGCACTCCTAGCCTACTTGCTGTTGGGGTGATGCAAGGACCAGAAAAGCCCTTGACTGCTTACCAACAAGCAAAAACATTAGTGCACTACCAACCCTACTTCTCTTCTCAAATCCAAAACATAGCATGACACCAGCTGCTAGCAAGAAAGTCAACCCCATCCCAGCTGAAACCATGACATTCTTCATCACTGAAACCCTCACACTGCTATTCAAGTGTATTAAAAACAAGAACAGAAAATATTTTGTGTCTGTAGAAAGTCACATTCATTTTAAAGTAGATGCATTTGCCAACATGTTTTCTTGAGTTGGATAATATGGTTGCAAAAAAATTGGCAATGGGTCGTTCATGCAGACTAGTCTGTACATGCCTTACATGGTATTCGTAATCCTTAGATCATCAAAACTACTGGACATAAGGCATGAAATATTTGTAGGCAACGTTAATGTCTTTTATTTGAACAAAGACAAAGTTCAGCGAAAAATAGGGTCACATGAGCCTTTATCTGCTGAAGTTATCTGTTGGCTGAAGTTATCTGTTGGTGAGTTTTAAGATTACCGCAGGCACCTTTAATAAACATTTGTACAATCATGGATGCTCACTTATTTGTCATTGATTTAAAGTAAATTACTACTTTTGGAAACATCTGCAATCTTTGAAGTATTCTTTGATAGGTAGGACTAGAAATTCCTATCTGGGGTATACGCATTCCAGAGACTCTTTAGAAATAAATTACACCCTTTAACCCTAAGAATCTAATGTTTTTTTGAGTTGAAAACACACACACATATATATATATATCTCCACATTTCTAAAGCTTCAATTGTAAAAATTGGTATAATTCAAATAGCATTCTAAATATCTACTCCTTTTATTTTACAGACAGATGAGAAAGTTCTCCTGCCAAGCACACAAGTAATTACCCCAAAGGTTAAATATAAGCTCTTTAACGAAAATGTATTTGGCTCACATGAAACGTGAAGTAAAATTTACTGAGTAATTTTATTTGTGTGCAAATTTTACCTCCATTCTAACCCTTAGTAATGATGTTGCAGAATGCAACAAAACCTCAGCTGTTCAGAAAACAAACAGTCCCTTACAATACAAATGTAACATAATTGCAAGATAAATAACATGTGATGCATATTTCTGTACAAATGCAGTGTATGTTAAAAGTGACCAGCACTACGGCTCTTTGAAGACATTTACAAAAAGTTAGCTCTTCTTCCCCTCCTCCCCAAAAACACAAAGACACCATATATTAGACTACTGTTTTGCTGCTAAGTGCACATGATAATGTCTTGGTTTATGTATATGAGTGGATCTCTATCCCTGATGGCTTGCTCTATTTGTCCAAAGGTAGAATTTGGTGTATGATATCTGGTTATCACATCACATGCAACTGTAATATATTGTTTGAACTCCTTGTAGCATTTTTGCATGAAGAAGTAGGGAGAGGTCACAGTCAACTATCAGTCTAAGTTTGCTCTGGTAAACCCAAATCAAAAGTTTCAATAAATATTCTTCAAATTTAAAAGAAAAAATAAGCATACAAATTTCATCTTTTCCTCATATTTTGTTTACTGAATTTTATCCCGATACAGCCAGCCAACAACGAAATTCTGATAAGGTGGGATGTCAGGTGGGATCTCCATTTTAGTTCGATAACATAACCTCATCTCAGTTCCACCTTAGAAAATTGCTTCTGCTTCGCAGATTTACCCTGTGGCATAAGAATTCTTATTCAACAGGTACACACTGCCATCTAAAGGCCAGTGTTTGGACTTTTCGAGATCATTTGGATTCTGAACTCTCCACTGATGCTCTTTGATGTGGCAAAACTAAATTTGCAAAAAAAAAAAAAAAAAAGAAAAGAAAACTGAAATTTTGGAAGAAAATACAAGGAAAGGGCTTATAGCTGAGATTCAGATAGAAAGATGACACTGATCAGGCACTGAAGACCTACTAATGACAGCTCTGCTTCTGAGTATTGAGAGACGACATGACTAGCCAGCCAGTAGCTGCATCTTGTTCTGCCTGATTCACACTTCTTTAAATGAAACTTTTCTGTTCAGTTACCTCATTGCGATATTGCTGAAATGTAAGAGCCATACCTTAGTCTAACCAAGGCTATTACCATGGCAACAAAAACTAAATGGAGGCCAGAACTGCATTTCACAAATCAGAATAAAATATTCCAACTTTACATATCACTTTTGAATAACAGCAAGTTATTCCTCCATGAAAACGGATTATTTTCCTTCTCTAAGTAGATTATTTCTTTTATAAACTGTCATTAAAGGAATAAAATAATTTAGATTAGATATATCATTCCCAGGAACTCTAGTTTCAGCTGTCCATTTACACGTCTGTAAAAATTTTATACTACAGGTCTTCACACTCATCTTCATCAAAAAAAGCTAAGGAGAAAGCCCAGTAACATCTTTTCTTTGAAGAAACTCAAGGATGTCACAATTCAGGTTATCTTCTCGATGAACAGTAATGTGTGGCTGCCTCCAAATATTCTCCATTCATTCCCTGGGGAGCAGGTGGCTAAGTACATTCCCATCATCCTGAAGATCCTTTGGGACTTACTAAATCTATATTCGTTTTTCAGGGTGACAAGGCATGAGAACAGTGCTGACACATACTCTTTACTATTATTTATTCTGAGTCAATACAAGTAGAAGCCAAGGGCCTTTACAAAGCAACATTTGACCAAGGCCTACCAGGTGACAGTTCCCACGCATATGATTTGGCAAGGAAAGTTATCAGTGTCAAATATAATCTTGCTCTGGATTTTGAATGTAGAAACTTTAAATAATAAAACATCCTCCAGCTTGAGATAAATGAATCCACATGATGTGAATGTAAATAATGATATTGCTACAGCTCAAAACACAAAGGAAATAGAGATTTCTTTTCTATTAGAAAAGAATTTAAGATACTTTTCTCTAACTATAGAGCTGCCTATATGTTGATCTGAAAGGAAGAAGATTCTTGTCATGGGAGAAAAAAAAAAAAGACAGGGTATTTCAGTCAAAATAATATCTCACTAGGATGTGGAGCCTTCAGTTTCCTTACTACCTTTATAGCAATTAAGGGGTACAGAAAAGCATCACAGAAGACTTAAAAAACTTGGATCACTCCATGGGACTGAACCATAGAATAAATCCAATAAGCAAAATTCATCTGCTGGAATGGTTGTAAAGATAGATTAGCATGCTGGCTATGGGAACACTAGTGTCTGCAGGCATTAGCATTTTAAAAATAGATTCCTGATGTTAAGTCTAGCGCATCAGTTTCAGAGTCATAGCTTAGGTGCCTAGAATCTGAGATTCAGGAAGGTAGATAAGATATGACCAGAGAAAACTTCTTTAGAACAGCACACAGTATCTTGATCAATAGAGCAGGTATGCAAAGCGTGCATCCACCCTCAGGCTGACCAAAGCACAAGGAACATAGCAGGTTGAGTGATCCTGTCCTCTTCTCTCAGTCCCAGGACTCATGGCAACAAGGATAAGCACCCAATTCTTCAGCACAAACTATGAAAATAACCCAACTTTATATTGTCTTTAACCCTTGCATCCTGCTGTTGTGGAGCTTGGTCAGATTACTCTTTATTACAGTAGTACAAAACATATGAAATTAATCTGTGTCATGGAAACAAATGGTTGGCCTAGAAAAGGATTTGTAAGATCCTCAGCCTTCTATATGGTATTTTGGATAATAACGTGGTTTAGACTGTTTATTTTTTAGTCACATATTTTATTACTTGTTTTAACAAAATACATCAATTCCATAGTGTAAAGCACCGACCGCTCACATTCAGTGTTAATAAAAGTAGTGCAATAGACTGATGAAAAACTACATATTGCCCTATTTGTGCTGAATACATGTAGTTCCTGCTTCCTCATATGGCTTTGCATCATTGATTCTATGGTATGGTGCAGATAATTTACAGAAGGGACATTTCTAAAGGGGTTGGTTGACTAGTTTCCAGCAACCAGATACGGTTTATACACTGTTCTATATCACCCTGTCACTTTCCCTGTTTACCAAAAAAGTTAAGAGTGGTGAAAGTGAGAGGTGTTTGGAGTTCCAGTTCATCTTTCCTATTCTCAAAAGTCACTTTACCCCAGATTTTCTTTTTGACCAATTTTTTGTTGTTTACCTCTACATGTGAAAACATAGAGCAGTTGTCTACTTTTTCTGCAAGAAACATGATATATATCAGCATAATTTCTTGGGGTGAATCTCCAGATGGTTTAAATATATGAAATCTATAAATTCTACTCTCTCCCACTATAGCTAAGCATTTTAATTACTATGTTGAATTGCCGATACACCTTTACAACCGTTCTTTTCTACAAGAAATCTTCCATCCTTCATCTCTTCCCTCAAGTCTCTGGTCCCTATTTGCTCTGGTCAAGAACAAACACAATTCCCAGAATATGCACAGTCTGGATTAACAATACTTAATTTTATTTACCTCCTTGTTTACAGGAAAGTTTATGCTGTGAAATTTCGTCTTTCCATTAAATCCACTGAAGGACACAAGTAACTAGCTCCTTTGAAGATCTCAGACTTCATTGTATGAGTGTGAGAGCTGAAGCTTCTAATAAATGCAGTAAAATACTCCTTGTTCCAAGCAGAGGGCATATAGAATATGAAATAAAGCTATGAACTTTTTACATTAGATGTGTGTGCATGTTTCATACAGAGAGAAATAATATGCAATCTCCAGGGAAGAGAAACCTGATCGAAAGTTAACTTTCCAATCATCAAAGAGCATTTATGAGCATCTATCTTTATATCTCAACATATCTGATTGATTTCCTGCAAAGTTATTCATTAGTCTACTAACATCATGTAATTGTTCTTCATTAGCTGCAGCATTACAGCATAGATGCAAGGACATTTAAGTTTTTTTTAGTTTGTGCGCGTATAGAATTAGGATGGGGTGAAGGGAGCATTCACATTTGTTTAAGAAATATAAAACACTTTTGGAAGCAAGTTAGTCCCTTTTTGTATCATTTTTCTTTTCTAAGTTAAGAAGTGGCAGTTCAGTCGCATCCATTACTTCAAATTTTGAGGAAATAGTGCAGAACATCCAATATGCAATCCAACAAGAGTCTGAGTCCTATGAAATCTTAATGACTTATTTCTCAAAACAGAATGAAGAAATGGAGGAAAAGTACATGGGAGGAAAAGTATTGTTCCTTTTCTTTAAAAAACCTTGAAATATGTTCAAAAACATTTTATGAGGTCACACTAAAAAAAGAGTAATTGGAAGAAAAATTCTGCTTGTCTAAGCGAAGAGCACATTTGTAGCGGTAGGGTAAATGTTTTATCGATTGGGAAACTGGGAAACTCAAGTCATTACTCACCATGGGCTAAAGAATAATTGCTAATGCTCTGGCGGAAAGATTAAAAACAGTTTCTGGAAGTATTTCTTACAATGATCAATGGTGTATCATCCCAGGCCATTGGATCTTCAATAACATTTTTCCCTTTTGGGATACAATCAATTTTTATAATATGATTCATTTGCCAGCAGGCATGCTTTCTTCATACGATGAAAAGGCACTTATGCACCTTATACTGTTGAAAAGTAATCTTATACAGCCAGAACCCAAGCTCTGATATAAAAGATTTCTCCAAATTCATCTCTATTTCTAAATGGGTTTGGGAAATAGATGTGGTGAATGGCTGCTAGCTTTTGTATTGTTTTCCCTCTACTTGGTTTCCATCAAAGTCATTTTAAAGCTTTTTAAATAATCATCATTATTGCAGCACAGATGTGCAAAAGGAATTGAACAGATATGAAAGTGAGCCGTTCTCTGACCTGTGGGTGGCTTAAGTAATTTATTGTGTGCACATTAATCGTAGTGGTAATTCAGGTCAGGGGTAACTATAAGGCTACTCTGGCTCATTTGGAAAAAACTTCTACCACTCTAGTTGAGTAACTAAATGCTTCCCACTACTTTAAAATTGTCTGACTTAATGAATAACTGTTTAAATAATTAAAACTATCAGGATTACAAAATTAAATATGTGTGCAATATAAATAGGAGAAGAGCAGCTTCACCTCTTTGTCACAGCAGACCTGATCAATAAATTAGACAGACAGAAACCCAGACTCATTCACAGTTCCAGCTATGATCAGAAAACTCCTCACAGGAAAACAGAGTATCTATGAAACAGTGATACAGGTGTGATCAGAACTGCCTCACTCTTTTTGCCCAGTGCCAACTCTACTATGCTAATGGCGCTAAAAAATTTCAATCAAGAAATTCTTTACTACATTTAAGTTTTACATGTCAAAAAATTTCACAAGAAAACCCTATTAAGTTTTTCTGTCAGATCTTATGGATATAAGAAGCTCAAATAAGACTATCAACATAACTGGTTACATCCCATAATCTGAGACAGTTCTCACAATTTCTGCTGATTTTAGTTAACAGAAAACTGTAAGCTAAATTGGCTAACAAAAAGACTGCATAGCTTGAGTCCTTATGTTTCTTAACAGTAGCAGAGAATAGCATTGCCTAAAAAAGTTCAAAATGCAAACTCAGAATAAGAAATAAACCATCGGGTTGAACAATAAAGGAATGCCTCAGCTATATTAACATTAGTGGAAGACCAAAGGGTGGGGCAGTTGTCAATCAGCACACAAGTGTTTCCTCAGTCTTTTTTGATTAAGTAGGTTTAAGTGAGTTTCACAGGAAGGGTGGATGTAACACAGGCTATTGACATTTTCCTATCTGTGCATGTATTGGGTCTGGCTGGGATGGAGTTAATTTTCCCCACCTCCAAAGGCCAGTATTCTGGGGTGGGCAAGAGCTTGGGAGGGGACATAGCCAGATCAGCTGACCCAAACTGACCAAAGGGATATCCCGTAGCATATGACTTATGCTCAGCAATAGAAGATAAGAGAAAGGGGAGCGGGACATTCGTTATGAAGACATTTGTCTTCCAGAGCAACCACTTCACATACTGAAGCCCTGCTTCCCAGGAAGTGGCTGGACATCACCTGCTGATGGGACATAGAGAATAAATCTTTTAGTTTTCCTTTGTTTCCATGTGCAGCCTTTGCTTTTTCTTTATTAAACTGCTTTTATCCTGACCTACAAGTTCCTTTCCGTCTTATTTTCTTCTCCCTGTCTTGTTGAGCAGGGCAGTGATAGGGCAGCTTGGTAAGCAATGGTAGCCAGCCAGGGTCAACCCACCACAATGCATCATGCAACTACTGGATTAAGACTCTTTTGATGCTTCAGTGGAGTAGGAAAGTGCACTCATTTTCAAGGACAGTACTTAAATGAGAATCAGGCTGGTAAAGGTCCAAACAGAGAGAACTTCAATGCATAGCTTCAAATTTTACATCCTTCCTTAATTTAGGAAATTATTGAAGGTCACATATCAAGATTTTCTACTGATGATGTACATTTGATCTGTTAGTACTACAGATATCTATTTACTCTTGGTGCTGGTGCTGCTGCTGTAACCTTTTTTCTTTAGACAAAAGAGGATGTTCAGTGTTTGAACTCTTCCTATCTTCACAAAGTAGCCCAACCAGCATAGACTAAAGGTCCTATCTTTTCTAAATTTCTAATATATCTCCTGTCTTAACATTTTAGCAATAATTTCCTGATTCAGGTGCTGGGGCAAGTTGATATG
>JAHREE010000067.1:6763740-6779544 GCA_033628505.1 Tringa tobata
AGAGGAGAGGAGAGGAGAGGAGAGGAGAGGAGAGGAAGAAACACAAGACCTCAAAGGGTAATAAATTTAAAGTAATTTTAAAACCTTCTATTGTATTACAACAGCAGAGTCATGGGGGAGAGGATTGGAAGCAATATATTCCTACATTGCTGCAGACAATCCAATCCAGTTTGTAACAATAACCCACTACTCAAATCACTTTCAGTCTTTAAAAGGAAACCCAATTCAGATATTTTTCTTAGACTCAGCAATTTAAAACTTTCATGAGACAGAAAGCATTTTCATGAACAGACTGTCAAGTATATTAGAAAATATGTGTTTAACAGCTAGAGTTAAACAGAGTGCTCACAATGTCCACTCACATCCATCAGTTCAGAGCCAGCTGCAGAAATGTAGCCACTCATAAATAAAAAACTTAAAATCTTCTCTGTCTCCTGCTCATTCAGACTTTTAAGAAGTAACTTACTGGAAGACATTCAAAGGTGGAAGCCAAATTCAAAACAAGCACTTTAATAACCCCCTGATTGGAAATAAAAATACCAACTGAAATCACAGAGAGTTTTGCCATTGGTTTCAGACTTTCATATGAAAACCTCCATTTCTACAATGACTTAAGAAGATGGGCCTGGTTATCTCCATAGAAAACTTATAATTTAGAAGGGCCCATAAGGGACACCATTGTCTGCACAAAGAGGTTCTCTATAAAATTTGTTAATACCAACATACAGAGCATATTTATATGGGCCAGCATAGTGAATGAATAGCCAGGCATGAAGCTGAAGTTGGCTTTCCCTCCTAAAAATAATTTTAGTTACTCTAGTTCCTAAGAGCCTAGGCACATCCAACTTTTCTTTCTAGTATGAGGTATTTTATCAAAACAATTCACCATTAGTCACAATTTTGCCATTGATAATATGCTTTCATGTTTCACTAACAAATTAAATCTTCCTCCTTTGATGATATGCACTTGCTCCACTTCATTGAAAAGCACTTCAAACAGGTTTAATCAACAACATGCACTTTTCCGCATTACCTGTCTACTCTAAACCCATGACTTGAGGATATTAATTGATGAGAAGCTCAACACAAGCTGGCAATGTGTACTTGCAGCCCAGAAATCCAACCATACCCAGGGCTGCACCAAAAAACCCATAGCCAGAAAGTAAAGGGAGGTGATTCTGCCCCTTTACTCTGCTCTTGTAAGAACCCACTACACCGTCCAGCTCTGGAGCCCTCAGCACAAGAAAAACATGGACCTGTTGGAACACATCCAGAGGAGGGCCATGAAGATGATCAGAGGGCTGGAGCGAGTCTCCTGTGAAGACATGCTGAGAAAGTTGGGTTGTTCTGCCTGAAGAAGAGAAGGCTCCAGGGAGATCTTATAGCAGCCTTTACAGTACTTAAAGGGGGCCTAAAAAAGGTGGAGAGGGACTCTATCAGAGAGTGAAATGATAGCAGGAAGGCCATGTTGCCTTCTTGGTGTTAGAAGAACACCCCTTAGTTGTTTTTAGGTATTTCTTTGTTTTTTTCCCTTGGCTCCTACTACCTCAGGAGCCCCTGGTTCATCTCCATAAGACTTCAAATGTGCTGCAGTGTAACCAGCGAGTCTCAGACCTACAGGATGAAGACCCTCACTAGCACCCCATCCCTCTAAAATTTGTGTGCCAGCCCACAGCTTGTTACAGGCAAGTATGATATCATCCCCCCCTCCCCCTTCAAGCCTAGTTTCAAGATGTGTCAATAAGGCCCATTATCTTGTGAGCAAAGACACCTTTGAGAAAGGTGAATCTCACCTGACCGTAGCGAGCCTGGTGTCGTGTAGGCCATCCCATTATCAAAATCACCAATATTGTGCCCGTGACACCCTCCACAAAGACATGTATTGATGGAGTGGGCCCATCTGGTTCCTCCTATGTTGATGCCTGCAACCAGAAGGAGAGAGGAAAAAATAACCTGCGCTCCAGATTCCCTTACCAGCCATCCCAAGACCCTGAAGTCTCTTGGACTATGTATTGCAGCTTCATCACCACCCGACAGATGGAAAAACAATATTGGGTAGTATTCCAAGGGCTGTACCGGGCTAGGAAGTTTCCTAGTGACGTCCTTATCCTGGGCCACAGGAATTATTCCTAAAAAAGTACTTATGATACTGGAACAATGAAGATCCTAAATGATTGTCCATGGGGAAAGGGACTGTTCACAATGCAATGACTTTCTCTATAAGCCCTCATGAAACAGAGTCAGCAGAACCCATGATCTCCAGAGTCTGTTAAACATTAATGTGTGTTTTGTGTGTGCCAGCAATTATAATCTATTATAATATATGAATCCATGCCCTAATTCAATAACTATTTATGCTAGCCCAAGCCCACCACAAAGCAACATAAAAATTACTTATGGCATTTACTACCAAGAAAAAAATTCTACCGATTAATGTAATGCTATTAATTTTTCTATTTTATGTTATTTAAAACTGAACTGTATTGTTTGTTTTGCTGACAATGGCAGTTTAAGATTTAGAGTATCTTGTTTAATCTCTTTTCTGTCAATGGTATCTTAAGATTTAGAGGACCTATATTTTTGTCTAAATATTGTTATATGCATTCTTCCTCTTCCCTTTACTTAACATGCTTCTGTGGTACAGCTCAGCTCTCGTGCCAGGAGCCTGCGTTGCATGGGCTCTCCATGGGCTGCAGCTTCCTTCAGGACATGTCCACCTGCTGCAGCTGCAGTCCTTCACAGGCTGCAGTGTGGATATCTGCTCACCATGGTCACTACCATAGGCTGCAGGAGAGTTAGGAATTTGGTAAATCAGAAACAGACTGCTCCAGCACGGGTCCTTTCCACAGGGTACAGTCCTTCAGGAAGACTGCTCTAGCATGGGTCCCCCATGGGCCCACAAGTCATGCCACCAAACCTGCTCCAGCACATGCTTATCATGGGGTCACAACCTCCTTCAGGCATCCACCTGATCTGGTAGGGGGTCCTCCACAGGCTGCAGGTGTATATCTGCTCCACCGTGGACCTCCAGGGGCTGCAGGGGGACAGCCTACATCACCATGGTCTTCACCAATCTCTGTTCTGGTCCCTGAAGCCCCTCCTCCTTCTTCTCTGACCTGGTTGTCTGCAGGGCTGTTTCTGTCACATTTTGCCTCACTTTTCTCTGTTGAGCAGTGTTTTGCACTTTCCTAAATAGGTTTTCACCCCAGCGCCACCATATTGGCTGTGGGGCTCAGCCCAGCCCTGTGGTGGGTCAGCTGGAACCAGCTGGAACCAGCCATGCCCAGCCCAGGGCAGCCCTGGCTGTGCTGCACAGGGGCTGCCATGCAGTTCCCACTGCCAACACCTTGCCACATAAACCCCATATTTTCTACCCCTCATCTCTGTGAAACACATAATTAAGAACTGTTGTTACAATATACATTCATCACACACTCTTCATAAGCTGCCCTTACCTCAACTACAACAAAATGTTCTCTTTAACGTCTTTATCAATGATCTGGACAAGGGGATCCAGTGCACCCTCAATAAGTTCACAGACGACACCAAGTTGGGTGGGAGTGTCGACTTGCTGGAGCATAGAAAGGCTTTGCAGAGGGATCTGGACAGGATGGATTGATGGGCCAAGGCCAAAGACATGAGGTTCAACATGGCCAAGTGCCAGGTCCTGCACTTGGGTCACAACAACCCCATGCGGCACTACAGGCTTGGGGCAGAGTGGCTGGAGAGCTGCCTGGCAGAAAAGGACCTGGGGGTGTTGGTCGACAGCAGGCTGAACCTGAGCCAGCAGTGTGCCCAGGTGGCCAAGAAGGCCAACAGTATCTTGGCCTGTATCAGGAACAATGCGGTGAGTAGGACTCAAGAGGTGATCATCCCCCTGTACTCGGCACTGGTGAGGCCCCACCTTGAGTACTGTGTCCAGTTTTGGGCAACTTATCACAAAAAAGACATTGAGGTGCTGGAGCAGGTCCAGAGAAGGCAACGAAGCTGGTAAGGGGTCTGGAGCACAAGTCCTATGAGGAGAGGCTAAGGGAGCTAGGGTTGTTCAGCCTAGAGAAAAGGAGGCTGAGGGGAGACCTTATTTCTCTCTACAACTACCTGAAAGAAGGGTGTAGAGACACTGGGCTCGGTCTCTTCTCCCAAGTCACAGGCGACAGGACTAGAGGAAACAGTCTCAAGTTGTGCCAGGGGAGGTTCAGATTGGATATTTGGAAAAATTTTTACACTGAAAGGGTTATCAAGCATTGGAATGGGCTGCCCAGGGAAGTGGTTGAGGCACCACCCCTGGAGATGTTCAAAAGATGGGTTGTCATGGTGCTGGGGGACATGGTTTAGAGATTTGTTTTTGACAGTCACGTTGATGGTTGGTCTAGATGATCTTGAAGGTCCCTTCCAACCCAGATGATTCTATGATTCTATGAAAAAGATTCTCCATACCAAAATCAAATTAACATTATCTCAAAAGCGGCAAAAGTGGATGATTTACACACACAGGGAAACTCCACCCTTCTTCCCTTCACCACTTTACAATAACAAATGCTCCCCCCAATTATTCCACTTTCCAGCAGCATCCAGTCCAAGTTTTGCCTATTACCTTCTCCCAACTGATGTCCTTATCATGAATTCCTTGAGCCCCATATTGGGTGTCAAAAAAGACCACAGTGAGTCATCCCTGGCCAGCAGCCAAATACCCACCCTGCCTTTCACCCAATCCCCTAGGGGTATAGAGGTAAGTAGGAGGAAGGTGAAAAGACTCGTGGATCAAGATGAAAATGGTTTAATAAGAAAAGTAAGAGCAGCACATGCAAGTGAAACAAAAAGAGAAATTAATTCACTGCTTCCCACAGGTAGGCAGATATCCAGCCTGGAAAAAAGGGCCTCAGCACACCTCATGGCTATTTGGGAATGCAAATGCCATGACCATGAATGTCCCTCCTTCCTTCTCCTTTCCTTCAGCTTTTACGGCCAGGTATAATGTCATAGAATCTTAGAATCATTCAGGTTGGAAAACACCTTTAGGATCATCAAATCCAACTGTAAACCTAACACTCTAACACTGCATGCCCAGCACTAAACCGGGTCCCTAAGTCATAGAATCATAGAATCATAGAATGGTTAGAGTTGGAAGGGACATTAAAGATCATCGAGTTCCAACCCCCCTGCCATGGGCAGGGACACCTTCCACTAGGGCAGGTTGCTCAAAGCCCCATCCAGCCTGGCCTTGAACACTTCCAGGGATGGGGGAAGTGTTCAAGTGTTCATGTCCCACATCTACATGTGTTTTAAATACTTCCAGGGAAAGTGACTCAACTACTTCCCTGGTCAGCTTGTTCCAGGTGTATCCCCTCCTAAACTCTTGCCCACCCCCAACCTACTGGCCTTTGCAGGGGAAGGGAGCAGAGAGAGAGAAAGGCTTTGTATTTCCCCTTCTATTCTGATACAAAGCCTGTGCTTGAAAATGGAGCTCTGAAAACATACAGCTGAAATTATCGGAGTTTATACCAGCCCAATTTACAGCAAAGTTCCCTTGGGTGTGGGGTTTCAGATGGCTAGTCTACAGGGGCATGAAGAGACTGAGAAACCTTTTCTGGGACTAACGATGTAGGTGGACAAACCCTTAAATAGGTGTTGATTCAAACATGAATCTGTTCACTGAAAAGCCACTGTCCTGTATAGCTCCTGCAAGGTTCAAGACTAAAGTGATATTACATGGTAAATTCACATTACAATCTTAATGGGAATTTACTAAATTTACTAAATGCTGCTAAGTGGAATTAAAATTGGGACCTTAGACGTACAAAGTACATCTTCTGCTATCAGAATCCATTTGCTCAGAAGTATGTATCAGTGGAACATACCTTAAATTTTACTTGCATAAATTACAGCAAACATCCAATTATGCTAAGATGTCATTACACATATTCATCCCTCTTTGAGTTAAGATTAAAGACTCCCAATAGGAAGCAAAATATTTGCCTAACCAAATATAAAGTTCTTCCTGCCTAGGTATGAAAGTTCCTATAGGTTTTCCTGAAACATTTGCACCTCCTGTCTTGATTGCTCACAGTTACTTGGCAAGCCCACTGAAAGGAAAGGAGAATTTAGGAATCAGATAATTAAATTCTAATATCTTGTTCAAAATCTTTCAAGGAAGATAAAAGTAATTTATTTGTAGTGTCTCTTGTTTACCCAGAGTATAAGTTACACAGTACTGAAGAAAAAGATAATTTAATAATTCTCTGCTAATCATTCTGGCTGATACTATAAAACTCTTAATTGCCTTTCATTTACATGTTTATTTCTCATTTTCCTCTGGAAAATGTATATGCTGTTCTGGGTTTGATGCAGAGGGTTTGTGGACTGACCTACTTTTTATTACTGCTGACAAGTATTTTATTTTCTTTGGTTAAGGGCAAACAATAATGAAACAGGTAATCAGTGTGGATGTAGGTCACTGAAAGCATCCCAGTTTTGTTAGAGTTCTCTGTTAAGAGTACACTAATAATTTGGAAAATTTTTAGGTATTTCAAGAACAAAGAGACACTCCTGATCCTAACACCAAAATGAAAATTAAAATCTCTGCCTTTGACAACACGCCATTTTATAATCCATGATCACAGAATTCAGAGATACATTCAGATTTGTCAGCAGCTAGTTTTAGTGATGAAGAGCAAAATACAATCAAAGAACATCAGTACATGCCTTAAATAACTTCTTCCAGGGAAAAAATAATCTGAAATATTACTTCAATCTCATTCCACTTTTATCCCAATATTGGAGAGCAATCCTCTTTTATGGACAAGCTCTGGATAAATAGGATAATAACTTGAAATGGTCATGGTGCCTGATTAGACAAGCTATACTTAGAAGCAAGACAGACAGCAAGAGGCAGAAGTAGAAAAGGTGAGAGAGATACTGTTAGTATCCTATGCCTCCAGCATACACATACAGGCCATGCCTTTCTGATTTAGCTGTCCCTCAGTCACACCATGTTGCAAGCCCCCACAAGTATAAATACAAGTTTGTTTTCCTTCATGCTGTATTTTGGATTGTTTGACAAGTAGTCATAGTTCTCAGCCTGCAACGGTTTACACAATGTTGACAGGAAAAAAGTAACGATTTTTGTCCCTACAGTCTTGCCATTCCAAATTCTTATACAATCGTGATTACAAAAACTCATTTAAACACCATGTTTATAAATAGGAAGTTGTGTGGGATAAGCAACTTGGAAAAAATATAGGCAGAGCCACATTCATATGGCACAGAGACACCATAACTTACTTTATATAAGTCAGTAAGAGAAATTCAACTCAATTTTACCCCAGGGACGCTAACACAAGTTAGTGTCCCAGCCGTGTTTAAAAGATAGGAAAGCTATGCTGATCCAGGATGTGTTCAACTTCTAGTTAAAATCCTTCTTAAGCAATGGTATTTCATTTTAAAACCTAATCTCAACTTTTCAGCATTAGGAATATAAGGGTTGGTCTGTAAAAGTTCAAAATGTTCCACATGTAAACCCCTAACCCAGCATCAAGTCCTAATGACGTTTAGATGGGACAGGCCTCTCTGCAAAGAGAGGTTGCCCATTTTTAAGGCCCAAGTCAAAATATATGCTCTGAGTGGTGCACATTCACTGCTAATCTTGCTCCATTTTATCTCAGAGATCACCACCAGCAGGTTGAGGATTGTGATTCTGCCCCTCTACTGTGCTCTGGTGAGACACCATCTGGAGTATTGCGTCCAGCTTTGGAGTCCTCAACACATGAAGGACATGGACCTGTTGGAGCAAGTCCAGAGAAGGCCATGAAGAGGGTCAGAGGGCTGGAGCACCTCTCCTATGAAGACAGGCTGAGAGAGCTGGGGTTTTTCAGCCTGGAGAAGAGAAGACCTTACAGCAGCCTTCCAGTACCTTAAAGGGGCCTACAGGAGAGATGAGGAGGAACTCTTTATCCAGGGGTGTAGAGATATGACAAGATGTAATAGTTTTAAACAGAAAAAAGGTAGATAGTTTAGATATTAGAAGAAAATTCTTTGCTGTGGGAGTGGTGAAACACTGGAACAAGTTGCCCGGGGAAGTTATGGATGCCCCATTCTTGGAAATGTTCAAGACCAGGCTGGATGGGGCTTTGAGCAACCTGGTGCAGTGGGAGCTGCCCCTGCCCATGGCAGGGGGGTTGGAACTCGATGATCATTAAGGTCCCTTCCAACTCTGACTGTTCTGTGATTCTATGAACACATTAGAGATCAGTTTTCAATATAAACTAAAAGCAACAATATTCATATTTAGGATACATTTTATATTAATTTAGTAACAATTTCCAGATTGTTGTGAAGCACCATTTGTATATTTGCCAAACTAATTTACTTAAAATATTGATCATACTCATTAATTCATCACTTCTTCTGAAGTTAAATCAGTTTATCACTTTAGCCTGTTCTGTGATATCAATCAAGCAAGAAAACTCTCATGTACTTTAGAAAGGCAACATAAAAAGCATTCTGAGAAAGCATATTTCACCAAATTTACGTAGGCATCTAAACCCTGCTTTTATGAAAGAAAATATTATTTTAATTATCAGTCTGGTAAGCATTATAATTTATTTCAGTAAGGCAGTGAGAATGAGCTGTAAAATTTATTAGTCAGTTCAAAGACTATCCATACTTACATAATATTTTTTAAATAAAAGGAATATTAAAATAATGGATAACAATTTGTGATTAATACCTATCTCAATTTTCAAAAAAATTCTGCAAGACCAGTTGATCAAAGTTATCATCACTAAATAAATTAGCACACATGGTACTAGCATACTGAAAGAAGAAAAGAGTTTTTGTCCCCAGTCCTTTTCTCAGGTATATTATAATAAGAAGGACATGTATGCAATCTTTAGAGCGTAAGACATAAGACTAATACAAATTTAGTCAGGGTAAATAACTCCTAATAATTGGTTTTTGTCCCCATTTGTCACTGCTTGTAGATGGAAGATTTTAGATGTACTGACAAGTTTTTTCCAGGGATGTGGGGCGGGGGTGGGGGTGGGGTGAAGGCGGTAAAATTAAAATAAAATAAAATCAATAAGTTTGAAATTTTTTTCTGATGACAGTTCTTGATCTGCTACCAAAGCTGAAAAATCTCCCTGGCTACTTGAAAGCTATAAAGAAGATGGACTATGCATGGTTTTTTTGGTTGCAGAGGACAATTGCCACCATCTACTCGACTCAAATGTGTCCACACATCCATTTGACTTAAAACCTAAAAATTTTGAAACTCTGCCTTGGAATAGTATAGGCACGGACATCTCTAAAGGGGATAGCTGACTGAAAGCTAACTCACCTTCTGAACAGTGAAAACATGTATTGCTTGCCTACTGAAGAATTTTTCACAGGATAAGGAAGGCTAAACTCTCAAGGAAATAATGGCAAGTTTTCAGTATAGTTGAACAAGCTCCAGTCCTTCTTAGAAGCTCAAGTTTTTAATATTCTCCCACTGATTTCTAGCAGCGCAAGAATGAAACTAATGGCTTTAAACTGCCTTGAAGGCTTCCTCAAGCTAAATATAGAGCCAGTTCTTAGCCAGTAGAGTCCAGACATAAAATCATTTAGTTCCAGCAAACACATCATATAACATACAACAGAAAGTCTGGCCAGAGTAGGTCCAGAATGAAGAGCTTAGAATAAAAATCTGCTTTACGGGTCTTGTGCCCCAGAGGAATAAACACAACAAGATAGCAGGAGTAAACAAAAATTAACCTGAATAAAATCCAAAATTAAAAAAAAAAAAAAGCTGAAAGTTCCATAGAAATTAGGCCTTCTGGAAACCACATAACACAAGAAAATCTAAATCAGATTTTTCTCTGTTTCTACAAGCAATAAATATCAGCTTAAGGAAAATCTTCCAAACAGCTGCCTTTTGTTCAAAGAGGTTCAGATGATGATGATGACCTATTAGTCAAGCAGAGTGTGTGAACTATGAAACTCTTTCACAGAAATATGTACTTTGCTAAAGAAAATGACAGGGCAATATCCTAGGTATATTCTTCTTTAAAGGCCAAAAAAACAGAAGCATGAATACCCAAGGAAGGGAAATGGCAAAACTTTACAGTGAGCTATAAATTTAAAAGCCAGTCCTCTGTTTTGGGACAGTTACCAAGATTGGTGTAAAGAATAAGGTTGTAAATTGCGTGGAAGAAAAGATTCAGAAATGTGACTGAAAGTCTTAGAAATAATGCTATTCAAGTAACAGAGGCTCAAGTAAGAAGTCACAAGCAGCAAGTCACATGAGAGACAAATAGCTGTGGGACACTGTCACCATGATTGAAAATTTGACCTACTCAACAGTTTCCAAAACATAAAAATGTATAGGACTCATGAGTCCAAAGGCTTGCTTGACCCCTTCAACGAAAAGCAGCAAGAAGCATCAAACCAAGATAGTAAACTGTAGAGAAGGATAAGGTTATGGATGCACTACAGCACTGTTAGATTTAAATGCCCTGACATACATGTAAGTGTTTAACAGTAAGCACAGAATACAGTTTTCTATGAACTCTCCACGAAGAGTAGCTCTCATACTCTTGTCCCTGGTCAAAATCTGCTGTCTCCTTCCTGATACATATAAAAGCTGAGTTAGTCTACATAGAGGAAATGGTATTTTGCCTGTAACTTATCCATGTAAGAAAATTACTACCTTCATAAAAGTTCTTAGGGAATGGCAGTGTCACTCGACTCCTATGTGTAAGGCATTTAATGGCATTCTCAATAAAAAACATGGTGAGCACAGTCTAGATCCTGAGAACATACCTATTATTGTCCTTTTCAGTTACCAGAATCTAATTCAAGGTTGATTAAAAATAGCTTGGCTTGATGAAACTGAAGTTGCATTGCCACAGCACTTAAAGATGACAATGTGGAGGAACAGGGCCTCTTAAGTAATGATGTCTCCGTTCTGAATAGGTCTTTTAAAAGCACCAGGATAGTAGCAGAAAGTGTTATAGAAAACACATTCTAAAATGATTTTTCATTTAGAGATTAAGAAGCTAAAGGATAAGTGAAGTGCACAGTGAACTGAGCTGAAACATTCTTCAGTGGCACTGAAGAATTTTTCAAGGTTTGGTGTGTCAGAGAAAATGGAGGCAAAATCACTAAGGAAGTAACAGAGAAAACTGATCCCCTTCCAAAAAAAGTTTGTAAATCTTTATTTGACTAGAAGAAGAATATTTCTTATAAATTACTCTCACACTTCTAAGATAGTTTTTCTAGGCAGAGCTAAAACAAAACAGTGGACTATGCAAATCAACACTATTTTTGTCATTAAGCTATATATGTATACATATACTTATTGTAATGACAAGGGTTTGCCACACGGATGTTTTTATGTTTCTTATTATAGCTCAGACAGAGCCTAGTCTCATTATAGCTTATTTTAAAACCATTGAAGTTCCATGCCTCGGCTCTCTTGATCTTGGATTTCACAAACCTCTGCTTTCCCAAGGATAACAGTGTATAATCGCCGCAGAAGTTATGCTTTCATCTTTGTACAGTTAAGATGGGCTTGCCAAAGATGGTAGCACTGTTTACAGATTAAGACATTAGTGACACTAAAAATCAGCTGTCCTGGGCTCCTATCTCAAATTAGTCCCCAAATTCTGTACCCTTTTCTGTTTTTAGGATGCAGGGTGAAAAAAGTGCAGAGTGCATATTTTTCAGACAGATAATTTTTTCTATTTGCTTACCATGTGTCCTTACAATTCTTGTACCTTTCCAGTGCAGGGAGAAGGGGTGCAGTGGTCTCACACAATAGACTGTTGAGGAAGGTGAGACAGGGAAGGGCTTTTCAATTAGTAATAACAGATTATGTATGCTTATGCCGAAGACCAATCTTTTTTTCACATACCTACATTATTGGGTTGAGGACCCAGGATGCCTTTGCGAGATTTTTTTCTTAGTTTCCCTGCCAAGCACATCATCTTGGAGAGAATACCCATTTCTCAGTCTCATTAACATCAATCTGCCATGCACAAGTTGGCAAATGAGTATCACTTAAAAATGTCTTCTGTAAAGTTTTAACTTCAAGTTTAGGAGACAGCTGAGAATTAGCAAAAATGTACATCCTTGTGATTGTGCAAATGACATTTAGAATTATCACGTACCGCTAAAAGAGGCCAGTTTCACTATTCAAACACCCTGCTCCTATATACCTACTGTGGTTTTTAGCTCAGCTTCTAGCTTGTGACCTCTTCTACCAGGAGAAAGAAGGCAGATAGAGGAGGCAGACAGACCTAGAGACAAAAAATAGATTTTCTTGAAAATGGATTGGTTTTTTCCCCATCTCCTTGCCTTGCAGTTTGGGATAGAGCAGAAACCCTGGTTTTCTCTTCTACCAACTGTTAATTAGGCTCCTACTACAAGAACCTCCACCTTAGGAAACTGCTCAATACAGATATGAGATTGTTTGTTTGAATATTCTTTCCTCTATCAAGCTTATTTGCCTGCCTTAGTGTCAGTGGATTTTGGTGCATCTGTTTGTGAAATTCAGCTTTCCTGGCTACCTACCTCACAGAACACATACAGGAATAGTTACTAGAAAAAAAGCCCACCAAGTTTTCTTCTACCCCAAAATCTTGTCTTATATTTCAGAGATGCAAACTTTTAGTTAACTGAACAACAGTGACATACATCTCCTTCTGCTCTCAATACCCAGACTAGATCAGCGTAGAGACTTGTAGACACAGCTGAACTGAAAAAGACCTGTGATTTTCAAGACAAAAATTCTCCCAAGAGACAGAAGGGGTTTTTCTAGGAATTCCATCTGCTGCTTGCAATCTTCATTACAGCAGAAACTGCCTCCCAAAGTGTACCATTTGCAAGCTGTTTTCTCTAGTTTATTGTCAGCCATAGAAAGAAAACACTGGCTAAACTTTTTTCTATTACCTTTCTATTATCCATTATTGCTGTTTTCCATCAGAAACAAAAAGCACTAAAAAGATGTCATAATACCATCTAACAAATTGAACTGTGAAAAAAATAATTAAAAAATAATGATTTAACACCCCTGTAACAATGAAAGACCGATCATGGTAAAATACAGTAAATTGCGAAGTATCACTGAATGCAATAGAAGGTACAAAAACCTTCTTACAACTTTGAAAGGAGAAAGTTTGCATTTTTCTAAGTTTTCCAGTAATGAGGCAACTTTAGGTAAAATTACAGTAAATAGGAAAAGTAGGCAAGAGTAGACATTAGATCACCCAGTCAGTAAAAATCTGGGATATCCTAACCCTCAACACCCATTACCTTTTCTCATCACTCAACAGGAAAATGAGAATGCATTGTACCTTGCAGAACCAGTAACTTAGACAGACATTGTTTCTTTATATGGCCTATACCTTTGAATACGAACATAATTAAATCCATAACATATGCTTTAGAAGCTACATCTGTAGTAAACCATATATCTTCTTTTTACTATACACTGAATTTGAGACACATTTGGCAAGTTGTCCCATTTCTTTCCAAACAGTATTCCTAGTTTAATGATGCTCTGTTATTCACTTGCTGCCTACCCACTGACAACTTTGGTAAACAGCTCTATTCCCACAGAGCCTCCAACTGTCCCTCTCATGGATGGCACAGCTGCAAGGCTGTTCTGTATCTCCTACATGCTGTGATGGCAGAGACAGAGGGGGAAAGACGCTCATAGGTAGGACGTTATAGAGCTGTTTTTAAAGGACAATGATTCTAAATCTTGAGTTAGAATCTGTATGTTAGGACCATATACACTCATGCGAAACGCATCTGGTGCACATATAATTCCTGTTTCTATAAACTGAAGTACCTGTGGTGAAATCTCTGGGTATGTCCTGATTGCAGGCTGGGAGGTGACAAATACCTGAAAATTTCCCCAGATAACACGTGATTAGATCAGCTGTGTAGAGGAGAGTGTCTTTCACTCCATACATTCCGTCATACTCAACAGTTTACTTAATGTTCCAATACCACACACATTAGCAAAGTACACACCAGAAAATGCAGCCTTTCATGCATTGCATGTGATCAGAAAGCTGGGACCTCATTTCCTAAATGTTCCATTTTATTTTCTAATTGACTATCAGAGGAGCTCTGAGCAGGGCGTAGGTTCTTTGGCAATTTCACATCTCTCCGATTCCGTAGCAGCAAAGGGTAGAGAAGCAGGCACAAGTTCATCAGTATATATCTGACTCAAATGCTTCATTAATCTGCACACAGTTTAAGATCCCTCCTGGTAACAAATGGATTAAAGCAGGTAGAACTAACATATTCCCCCATCAGCCTTTCTACCGTATCTTCACTGCAGGCTTCATTTCAGATGATTTTGAGAGCACTTTTTCCCCCTATAAACTTCTTTAAGCAGATCTGCCAGAGCTAATTTCAAAATTAACAATTCTTCTATAAGTGTAGTTCTTGTCAGGCATCATTTCTCTAATAAACTCTCAAAGATAGTAATAGAAGCTTCCACGCTCCTCATTGCATTACGCTATGAATACATTGACATTTCATCCAAGTCAGGTTTCAAAGGCTTCAAAATAGATCAAAGCCTCATTGAAAGGGCTTGATATATTCAGGACAGCTACATAAAATCTGTATTTAATCTGTGTTTAATCCAGTAAGATAAAAGACACATAGTATTTTATAAGATTAAAAATAGAAAATTTAAAAATCAAAAAAGAAAGATGCTTCCCCAAGAAACCAGAGTACTTTTATTAGCCATATTCAATACTGAACCATTTCCATCACTGGAAATATTCACTGTTTGTTTGGCCTGTACATTTCTGATCAGAAATAAATACGAATTCTCTTTCAATGCCCCGTTGTCAATATGTACTTTTATAGCAGTCTTTTGGACATCATCTTCTAACTACAGAGGATGTGACTAAGACCACATTCTGCTAAAGCTGTTTGAGCTCAATATGTCCGTGGAAAGCTTTGCACAAATCCTCACTTCAGCAGGGGGTGAGAGTACATCACATCTTCCACAGAAATTGAAGCATATGGAATCAGGCCCATAATGAATTCTAGTCTGTATCATATTCAGAGAAGAAATATGACATTAAAAAGAATTTTTTCTCTCCTCTGCATCCAACAATGCGTACTTCATAAAATTTCCAGCAACTACATGTAGCCCCCTGCTACTGACTAAATTGAGAGCACCTTGCTCTGTGACCCCTTTTTATTAAAGCAGGTGCACTTCATAGGGAAATTGATTCAAATTCCTTCACAAGTAACAAGATTATTTTTTTTTAATCACAAGCAAAACAACAATATGGAAAGCACATAACTTTGTCTAAGAATTTTAAAGGCACAAAAAGTGGTACTCTGAATAACACATATTTATGATGCAGATTAGCAAAACGTGAAAAAGAGTGACTGGGGAAAGGAATAAATCAAATACATTGAGATCTACATAGGTAGTTCTACTCCTAAATTGGTACAGTAATTTAAAGTCTGTATTAATTTTCACTATCTAACACTGTTTGTCATAAAAAAAATTTTCTGTACTACTCTTTTTATTTCTTTCAGGATGCTAAGTAGTCGGTGAGCATTGGAGAAGAAGGTACTGGTCTAATTCAAAGAATGAATGGCTATTTAAGGTTCATTTTTTGTATTTATCATCATATATTAAGCTGCCCTTCGTTCCAGCATTTTACTTTACTTCTCCTTCTCCATTCTCATCTTCAGAGAATGAAGATCCGCCCACAGTACAAGAAGATGAGGTTCGAGACCTCTTAAGGAACCTGAAGGTGCATAAGTCCATGGGACCTGATGAAATCC
>JAHREE010000067.1:6779605-6934742 GCA_033628505.1 Tringa tobata
CACTTTAAAGATTCAACTGGAGAGCATGACTTGCCGTTTTGCCTAGACCTTGCTTTTGCCAAGAAAAGTTGGACCAGATGATCCTTGAAGTCCCTTATAACCTGGTGTTCTATGAATTTTTTGAAGAACCCATCCTAGGGTTATATTTCAATTTGGTACATTTTATGTAGTCCCTCCTCTGTGGTTTCTGGTCTTATTTTCATTTGAAAACATAAGACATTTCTGACAGAAGTAATTTAAATATTTGGAAAAGTAAATTTTTCAGTCATACCAAATTTTTTTTTGAAAGGCAAGAACCAATGAACTGGAAAAAAATCAGAAAGTGTTGGGACTTTTTTTTTTTTCACTTGGGACTTAAAAAAATATATTCTCTTTTTTTAATTTTTGAAGACCAAAACAAAGTTCAAGTCTTTAACTGAAAAATGAAACCACAAAACCACACAAAGATTTAAAGGCAAGTTTTTTCTCTGGAAAAAATATTTGCTATATTTTGGTTGGCTGCAATATACATGCCCTAAAATCACGTCTTACTTACACTTTATCACTTAAAGCTGTCATTTCAAAGATAGCCAAGACATCAGCCTGTCCGTGTAAATCTTCTTTCATATGCAAACATGAAATTTCCTTAGTGAGTGTGATCACATTTGTGCAAGAGTTCATTTATGCTTGGAGGCCAGTCAGGGCTAGATTTTCATCTACACTGGTAGCTCCTATACAGCTTTTCGATACACTTCCTTCTCTCTTCATAAGCCTTGTCTGTGTGGAGCCTGGAACCTCAAACATGGGTTTGTTATTTGTCATGCTGTTAACACCATGTATTAGGCCGCAGTTTAGTTCTTAGAATAATTGCTCTGTGCTGCCAACCAAATTTTTTTTCTAGAATTAACACTAAAATTTACCAAAAGAGTGTGATACAATATTAGCTTTTATTTACCCTTCTATCTCTTCCTCCAGTCTCTCTTGGACGAAGACCCACATTCCAGTACTTGGTGGCAAGAAGTGAGAACACTTGTTGTTGCCTCTTAGGTTTTCCATCTTTTTTTACCCAGTTCTTTTAATCTCAGAAAATAGCCCAAGTCACGTTCCAGTTTTTGCTGTTGCTCATGCTTTCATATCTATCAGCTGCCATGTTTAAACTTCATCTCTGTTGAAAGTATAGCACGTTAGCAGACATATGGTTAAGACAGTGAAGGTTCAGATTACGAAGAGTAATCCATGGTTCTTTACTGTTTCAGTGGGCAAGATTCATTCTCTTTTTCTCTTCTCTGTTGCCCCAGCTCACATGTTACACTCCACTTACACTGTAATTTCTAATTCTTATTTTCTCCCACCTTTGCACTCCAGAAATAGTCACAGAATCACAGAATGGTACAGGTAAGAATGGACCTCTAGACACCATCTGGTCCACCCCCACCCACTACTGAGATCAAGGGTCAGAGATCGATATCTTAGTAGAGTTTAAAAAATAACTTTTAAATGAGGCACTTTTGTTTGGGCAGGTCACTTTCCCTGGCTGCAGCCAGTCACAACTGCATGTCTGAACAGCAGTAGCATAAGAAAGCGATGCTCTGGCTTTCTAAGAGGTAATTTGGCTCAGCATAATGCTTTTCTATAAAATGAAAATAATTTTCAACAAGAAAAAGAGGTAGGTGGACAGGAAAAAAGTAAGATACTGTACACAAATATTGATTGCAGCCCCATTCCTTTAGGCCAAGAACACCACCTAGGAAGAACAGAACTGAACAGATTTGATTCACTTAATAGACTTTAAGTGCCTCAGGACACAGTACAAACTTGTATCACATTATCAGACAGCCCCCCTCATGGCGTCAATGTTTGCAAAAGCTCATGAATATGTAAATACTATATGTATCTTGGAAACATGCTTGACAAGAGAATAGCTAAAATGAACAGATCCTAGTTATAAGCCATCAGTATGCCATTCTTTATGTTTGAACAGGCAGCCTATTGCTAGGTGACAGATCATTAAGGCTATCTACTCAGTCAGCGGAAATGAAGAAATAATTTGTTCATAATAACCTTCAGATGACCTCCCAGGCAAAAGAGAGTCTTTAAAGAGCTATCTCTACTGATACATGTCACTCCTCTATGTGGGGTTCTTCGGGCCCCACAGTAATAGCAGGGCTGCTGGTGAAACAGAGCAATAAACACCTACTGACAGGGCTGTAGCGTGAAAAGATCTCATCACCTGCCATTAACTGGCTGATGAATAATTCAGACCTTTCCATCAGAACATAAGGATTTTAGGCTGTGCCATGTTACATGGAGAAAGCAAGCAGAAGGAAACTGATTGCTAGCCCACTTATAACACTATATTGCTAGGCAAAATAAATACACATGCATCAAATCATGCCCATCAACAAGCTTAAGTCTCAGAAATACTAGGGGCAAGACCTACTCTTCAGAAACACACCTCCCACTGTAGATGCTGCTGTTGGCCTTCTTTCTGTATATGGCATATTTAATTTCCAGTCTTTTTCTGTAGCCTGCTTTTTAATTCTTTTTCCACAGCTGTACAGCAGAGGCTCCTATTGCCCCTGGAAAGCACATGCCCTAGTGTTTCATTCTTGCTCCCTTCAGTAAATTTTCAGTGAGGTGATACCTTCCTGAACTTCTACGCTATTTATGTTACTGTATAGGTGAGCACTCTCTAGCCCACTCATTTCTATCATGAGACACAAAACGTAGTCCTCTTGTGCGCAGAGTGCAAATAGAAAGGGAGGGAGGAGGCTGGTCTTCCATACCATTATCATCCTGATAAATAAAAAATTAGAGAAATTTTAGAACATAAACTTTACTTTTTATACCTGTTTTCTCTTTCACAGAGAAGAAATTGAAATGTATTGTAAATTCACATTTCTAAAGAGAATCACCTAGGAGATATATCTCCCACAGACTTGTTTTCAGTATTTGAATAGACTTTGTTGACTAGCACAAGTGAATTAAATTTATCCATCCTCTTCAATTCCTTAGAGGCAGATCTGTTGAACAGGGATTGACATGGTGATTGGATGTTTTCTTCTCCCTCATGTCCTTTCTGTTTTCCACTAACTTCCCAAACAGGAAAAAAAAATAAAATCCTCAAACCATACAAAAAATCTTAACGGGAACTTAGTGCAATCAGGAAAATGCTAATAACAGGTGCTCCTGCTCCATTTCATTTTGACAGTAAGGCTGGGAAAGACAATGTACCACAAGTTTCTTGAAAGGACCTAATGTGTTTTTTTTTTTTAAAAGAAACCCTCCTAACTTCTCTATCCAAGGAAAAGGAGCTCTAGATACTTGCCTCAGCATTCATTTACAAGTAAAAAGAATTATGACCCTTCCAGGAATGAGGGTAAAAGCAATGTTTTAAACTCTTTGCACTGCCTAAACACCCAAATGATAGTTTTTATCTTGTCCCGCACCTTTTACCTCACTTTAACATTCCTGACTATTTTGGTTTATGGATTCCTGCAACTACAGCGTAAACAAAATGACAACACAAAGTGTTAGGAAGGGAGGATGCCAGGTGAAGAATAAATGAGACAGACAGTACTTCAGAGAATGCACTCATTCCAACACAGACAATCTCATTCTATTAGTCCTTCCCACTTATTATGTACTCCAGCAAAAACAAATGACCCTTATATTACATATATTTAAATTGTGTGCCCACTGAAAATGAAAGTAAAGACAAAATGGAGTACTTACTTTGCTTTGAATAAAGAGGTAAATAGGAAAAGCAAAAAAAATGCTTTAAGGTAGTCTAGGAAGCATAGACAAGATGGATTTGCAAAAGCCAGATGTTCCTCCCTTTTGACAAAATGCTGTACTTAAACCATCATTAACCACATATTCACAGACTTTTGTCTAGACCAAGTGGAATTATATGCATAAGCTTTACACATACCTATAGATACGTGTTTATATAATTTCCTGCTTGTATAAATAAACAAACTAGTTAAATCATAGTTGAAGTGCTCCCAAATCCAGATATCCCTCTAATAGGTCTCATAAGGCTTTACTCTGTACCCACTATCCAAACTAAGAGATGACAGTTCAGTGAAGGAAAAGGTATGTTTACCTCAGGAAAGAGTGTCTTTATGACACCGATCTGCTCTGATGAATCCACTAATGTGAAATTTCTGACCCAATAGGCAGTGATTGCACAGCACTGAGACTCCTCTCATTATTCATGAAATATATGCTGTACAGTGTCAGCTCTCTCCCTGCAGACTTGCTGCCAAGCAATTACTCATTTCCATCACTTAGCTTTTCTTCCCCTCCTACCCCCCACCTCCACCCCGGCCTTTCCTTTTTATTTTATTATTTTTGGTGGGTGTCTATATATATTCAGCATACTTCAAGAAGCAAACACACAGTACTGGAGTGAAAATTATGCCTGTCTTGTTTGATTTTAAATAGAAAAGCACTTTCAAGTCCTTAAAAATTGATGTTGTTTTAAACTTTTCAACAGGCAATAAGAGAAACTAGTATCTGCAGGAATAAATGGAAAGCAATCAAAAGTATTTCCACTGTTATACATATTTGCTCCCTGAAAGAAGCTGTGAAAACTATCTTCTATGACCTGATTCATTCATCTCATTCTCTGTGGAGCATCAGTAGCAGGTATAGTGAACAAACAAACAAAAAAAAAAAGAAAGAGAGAAAAAAAAAATTTATTAACATGTCCACTTTGGTTTCTAAATGAGGAACACTGTTTGAAATAAAGGATGACAATCTTGATTTTTTTCTAATTTAAATCCATTTCTACATTGTGAGTTCAAAAGTTCAGTTTAGAGTAGGTGTAAAAGGGATTCTGATGAGGCAGAAACAGGAATCTTAGAGAAAATAGCACCATTATAATGTGTAGGTGACACATTTGTGTCAAATTGTTTCTGGGTGGTCTGTTTTGGACCTGCACGAGAACATTCAAACATTAGTGAGACCTGCAGAAAAAGAGCCTGCCAATGATATAAAAGACCCATTACCCTATTAATCCTCAATTTAAGCAAAATAGCTGTCTGGCCAGGAAATGTGTACAAAACTTGGTCATCTTAGATAGAAAATCTGAGATTTTTATAGTAACTGTTGATTTTACATGATTTAATGTTTGATGTTCAACCTGACAGGAACATTCTCTATTTCAGAAAGTGCCCAGCAGCCTACATTGAAAGTCAAGACATTGTAGTCCATTATAACATCCAGACATGATGGATGGGAATAGGGTCAGAAAGCCTTCAGGAAGCCTTATTGATGTTGTTCCCAGAAGTACAACATTCTGGTAAGAGGAGGAGATGGGGGATCCACATGTATTTCACTGAAAAGCTTGTGGAAGGCCTCAACTGTGAGGGCTCTTGTTTTTCATGTAGCTCAGAATTCAGGTTTTTCAACATGCTTCTTAAAGCAGAATATTTGTGGATACCCCATTATTTATATACTCTTTCCCCTGTCTCCTAGCAGCCTAAATCCCATCCTCCAAGGCCCTTCTCTTACTTCAAAAGGTAGAAGGAGGAGGAACATGCACACAACTTTCTTCCTATAGCCCATTTTGGGAGTCAATCCTCAGTAAATTTTTATTGGGGTCTGAACGTTCTAATAGGACACAGTGCCAGGCTATTTGGTTAAGGACTCCATTGAGTGGGACTGTCACTCTCTACTACTTCTGTATGTTCAACAAACTAGTGTTTGTGAGAGGAGAGGCAGTATTGAGATGACTTGCCAGCTGGCCTAGTACATCCTGGTTACAATTGCAGAATACGTATGCATGACAAGACATATCTCAGCCGATATATTGGAGCACACAAGTATAATTCTCACAAGCCCTACTGATCAGACTCAAAAGAGTGGGTTATGAATAGCATGAAGAAATCAAAGTCGTAGCTATTGATTTAGGAATTCAGAGCTATAACAATGCTCTGCATTACAGCACATCAATGACACAGGGGATAGATTCAAATCATGCCACAGCCAAAGCACAGGAATGTTCCCCGCAAAGACAGCATCTCTACAATCTAGTATGTGGAGATGGCGTGGAAAAAGTACAATTACATTTCTTAAAAGACATTAATATACTTAGTGAAACTGTTTCTCCACTACTAGACAATTCATAGAGTCACAGAACCCTATAAGCTGGAAAAGATCTCATTGAGTCCAACTCTAAACCCAACATTGCCAAGTCCACCATTAAACCGTGTCCCAAAGCGCCACATCTACATGTCTTTTTAATATCCCCAGGGTTGGTGACTCAATCACTTCCCTGGGCAGCCTGTTCCAATGTTTGATAACAGAATCACAGAATTATCTAGGTTGGAAAAGACCTCTTAAATTTGCATTATGTCCTGTGTTTTATGTATAATCTGGTTCTATGCTTTCCTTCCACAATTGCTCAAACTAATAAACAATCCATAGGAACTCACACACATGTTTATTATTAACTGTTAACTATCTTAGACTATTTCCTTTTATCCCCAAACCCTTTAGATGCCAAGAAAAGACTCTGAGGAAAGCAATGCCCAAGACTGACAGGGCTCATTGATTTGACAAGTTAGTTTAATTCAAGCCAGAGCAGCCACCAAATGCCATACAAATGAGATGAATTCCAAGTACCAGTGAGGCTGACTGTGTGACTCTCTAAACCACAGTCCAGTTAGGACTGAGTTTCTAGGTAGCATATATAATAATACTGTGATTATACATGCATAAATCATAATCATCATAATATCACAATACATATTTCCTATCAATACAGAAGGAGAATGTAGAATGTTTTGATCATGTTTCACCAGAGACCTTTATTTCTCAGCAAGATTAGTGACCATTTCTCTACCTTTCTCCCATACATTGAAAAAAAAAGAAATATAACTTTTATGAGATAAGCTATATTTGTTTGGCAGCCAAGACATTCCTAAAAATTATTAACTCTATTCTTATCTGAAACATTTGAAATTTACGTATGTAATCACAGCTAGTCTTCATGGAAACAACATGAACATCTCCCACACCAAGAAAAGCCACATGGGAATACAGTTCTCTCTCTTTTCAAGTCCCTGTGCTACTTCCCAAATGACTTGGAACTCTGTTTACTGACACTGTGGATTTATTATAATCTCACACCAACATCACTGGAGCACTAGTCACACATGACATTAAAGTAAAATACTAAGTGGATTAGGTGCCTAATATTATAGAAGAAATTAGCCACTTCTCTGGCACTTAAAGTTACTGCAAATATGAGAAGACCCATATATACATGTTCTAATGGGTATGTGACACCTTCTAGAGAAGGAAAAGACTATTTCTTATTCACTTGAATCTCAGCAGCCTTGCCAGAGCTTCATTTTTTTAAGGATCTTAGATGAAAAGAAAAAATTACACTAAGACAATTGCACAAGCAATTTATTTTGTAACACTTCATTCACCCATCAGATTTATATCTGGCCTTATTTAACTGAAGAGCTAATAATATACAAAGATACTCTCATAAGATAGTTGAGTTCTTTGCCATTTGGGGATTTCTAGTAGCTAGCTGGCTAAGGCTTAATTAAATGTCTTGGACTCAAACACGGGCCCATCTCTGTCCTTGGAGCCTGGATCTTTCTCTCTCCCTCTCTCACTGCTGCTTATATACAACTCTGAAATCTAAATTGTAGAATAGAACATAGAATAAAAGAATAGAATAGAATAGAATAGAATAGAATAGAATAGAATAGAATAGAATAGAATAGAATAGAATAGAATAGAATAGAATAGAATAGAATAGAATTAGAATAATTTCAGTTGGAGGGGATCTACAACAATCATCTAGTCCAACTGCCTAACCAATTCAGGTCTGACCAAAAAGATAAAGCATATTTTTAAGCCCAAATTCCTCTTAAACACTGACAGGCTTGGGACATTGACCACTTCTCTAGCAAGTCTGTTCCGATGTTTGATCGCTTCTGCTGGTGCGGCTTTGAACCATTCCCATATGATTTATCACTGGATCCCAGGGAGAAGGCAGCAGATACAGAGTAGATATAAGGAAGAATTTTTTTGCAATGAGGGTGGTAAAATACTGGAATAGGTTCCGCAGGGAAGTTGGGGATGCCCCATCCCTGAAAACATCCAAGGTCAGGTTGCCCAGGGCTCTGAGCAACCTGTTCTAGTTGAAGATGTCCCTGCTCATTGTAGGGGAGGTGGACTAGATGATCTTTCAAGGTCCCTTCCAACCCAACCCATTCTATGATTCTATGACCTTACACATTTAAATGCTACTCTTGCAATTGTCCTTTTGGTTAGATTCTTATAATCATGTCTGCAAAAATTAATCTCAAAGAAGAATTAAGTCCAATAACAGGAAGAACATATACTTATTAATAAATGGAGTGAACCAGAGGGACCATAGGTTGTCAGCACATGCTGTGCTAAGCATGAGTAAAAGGACTTGGAATAACTCTGAGGTTTTATTAATCTAAAACCTCAATCTGAAATACATGAAAGCCTCCCAGCATCTTTGAGACACTTCCAAGATCTGCATAAGTAAGATTATTTCATCCATCAGATTCTTCACAGTAAATGACATGTGGATGCATCTTGAAACATGCATGTTACTTCAGGACAAATTTTTAAATCTCTGTTCAGTTAACTAATATTATTTTGTAGAAAGCAAAGCTACTCTTCAACTAATTTCATTTACTATTAATAATATTCATATCTAATACAAAGAGGTGCAACTTCACAGTTGTTCCTAATTTTAACCACCTTGAATCATAGTTAAATAAAGTAAATCCCAAATTAGAAACTGCAATCTGAAATTTCCTTGCTTCAGAAGTTAGAAGTTCACACTAAAGCTTGCAAAGGGGACAACAGTATACATCTTGATCTGCTAACTCTTCTGAAAAAAAACACACAAACAACCTTTATCTTAATTAGGAACTAATAAGAAATGAAGTATACGTATCTCTCCCCTTTCCAAAGATTAGATCAGTCTTAGATCCCCAAAACTTAGAGAATTTCTGACAGAACAAGAATAATTTCATGTTGGCATAGGAGTAGTAAGCTTGGTTAATATTATTCCAGTTTTGCAACCAAAGCCAAAGCAAACTTTCCCAAAGCTTCAGTTTTGCACTCCTGCTCTACTTTTAACTGTAACTTAAAGTTCTACACTGTTTATTTTTGATGAGTCTAACATAAGCTTAATATCTTTGATTAACTTGATGGTTTGCCGCAACCGGAGTAGCAACATTTGTTGGTTTGCTGCGAGAGAAGATCTTTCCCTTGTGCTCTCCCAGCTTCTGGCTTCCAGGCACTGGTGCAGGGATGTCCAAGTATTTTGAGCAGCTGCCAGGCTGCAGATCCCAGAGACCTGTGCATCGCCCAGCTGCCTGCCACGGACACAGCCACGCCAAAAGCCCCAACCTGTTCCATTCTCCAGATGGTGCCTCCACACCCAGATGTTCCCAGTGGTTCTCCAGTCATACTAGTCTCACCTGCTCCCTCTCACTCCTCTACAACAGCAGCCTGACTCCTCCAGCCTAAGACCCCATAGCTCTTGTGGGGATGTCCTGGCTGGCTAGCAGCATCCATCCCAGGAGAATGAGGCCCTCTTGCCAATATGCATGCCTTGGCTCAATCTCTGACAGGAGAGAAAAGCCCCAGGCCCCAAGTCTCCTGGGTTTCCAGGGGCAGCCCAGAAGCAGGCTGTCATGCAAGCACAGCACAGTCTGGCCATGGGCAGAAGCACTGGAGGAATGGGTGTTTGGATGCCGCGCCTTAGAGCCTGTGTCGAAGGGAAAACCTGGACAGCCTCTTTCCAAAAAGGAGCCACTGACAAATCCCCAATAAATAGCTTTGGCCAATCACACCCTCGGCAGAAGTCGCATGCATTCCTGCAGTGGCACTTGAGTAGCCCTGAGCAAAAATGCTTCCGTCGGTTTAAGAAATGATGGATCCACAAACTCTGCAAACTTGAGTCCCCCTTCTAAACCATTGGCAAGGGATGTAAGCCCCCAGGCACTGACACAGAGGTGAAGCTGGAAGCATGGAGGTGCAAGGCACAGTTCTCCTCAGACTGTGTTTTCAGACAAAGCCTGCTACAAAACCCCTAATATGATTTTTAAGTAATCATTACTCAGTATAATCCCTTGTGATTTTTGTCAGCATCTGGTCGTCATTAACAGGATTTAATTTATCAGACAAGTCATTTTGCTTAATTAGGTGGCTAACTGGTGGGGCTATCCTACAGAAAACCTGTGATATCATCAGCAATATCCTCAAAAAATACTTCTGTGTACAGGCAAAGCTCTTTTATCAGGTTTTCCTAGCATTGCTAAGCAATAAGTTTTACCTTTAACAGTTTCTAGAACAATTCTGTTTCTATTTTTATCAGATATAGCATAAAGTAGGCTACAGAATTTTTAAGCAAAGGCAATTGTACATTTCTTTGCCTAGAACTGACTTTAGAAGTGTAATCCTAAATGTAAGTGCAGATGATTTCTATTTGCATTTCTCCTTCTTCATTTTCAAGGCACAGACCACTGGTCAAGACCTATTCTTGAAACGCTTTTCATAAACATTTGCTTAATTTAAATTAACAATTTATTCTAGACTTTGAAATAAACATCCACGTTTTTTACTACTTTTTCTCTAGGGACCTCAACACTCAGTGACATGTTTGCTCCTAACATAAGCGGACAAAGAATAGAATTCAGAACCCTTATCTAATTAACATAAAACCAATGTAACAGGAAGGATGACTAAACCACAAAGAATAAAATAAAATTTAAATGTTTTTTTAAGACGCCTGAGCTTTGCTGAGTAAACCTTATCAGAATTTCTTCCGTAAAAGGCAGCTGATAGTCCATGGTCTCTCCCCTCTGATAATATACTTTGAACTGATCTCATTATATTCAAAACAATGAAAAACTTCTTCAAAGAATAAGAAGAAAAGAGTTTTCTTCAGCATCAGCATTGAGTGAGTCCTTCTTTCTGTCTGTTTTCTTAAAGTAGACTAAAACACAATCTATAAATCAAATGTTTGGTTCCTCCTATAGAGTGCTTATGAAGCTATTTTCCTTCCTGAAGAAAAAAGTGATCCCAAACCAACTGAACTGGAATCTACGTTCACCAGAGTTCTATCTTCAAGGTAGAAGATAGATTATCTTTACATAGAGATTATGTCATCAATGTCAGGACAACAAAACTCAAGTCAAATCCAGTCATTGACATTCAATACAGAGGGACAAAGTACTGAAGCTTCCTGCTGTGCATGAGTGGCCACGCAGTGTGGTCCTCATGTGGACAAGTATATAACCTGCAAGAGAACTCTTTAATAGCAAGATGTTTCTCTGCTCCAGAATCATTATGAAGTAAGTATATCATAGAGCAGCTGTACAATAACATACAACTGCTGTAAGACATTGTTTAGGTAATACCAATTAAGTGTCATTTCAGAGGGATTTTTCTCACAAAGAATGTGTTAAGGGGAGTGTTTTTCTCTCAGTGCATAACACTGTAGCATGTCACGGTCCTCCCTATTCCTTGAGGGCCCAGCAGCAGTACCATGGGAATTGAAGTGAGCATGGGAATTAAAGTGTAAGGAATCAGAGAGAGAAAAAAACCTAATAACTACCTTCAACATTAATTACTCAAAATTATCAAGTTGCTGCTAATTGCTTAGTGTAAAAAATGTTCTACATAAAGACTGTTAACCTGTACTGGGGAGAAAAAGTCTCTAGTGCCTATATATAACTCCATCTACAAAGAACGCTAGTGGCTGAACTTGACACTGGTACTGTTGATGGGTGAAAAAAAAATGACATTTTGAAGACATTGTGCTGTCAGCTAGACTAAAAAGGTATAAGCATCTGGTAGACTTCCAGGTGTCTTGAAATTTAGATCTCCCACCAGGGTCTGATTCACCCAGAGCTCACTTTGCAATAGCTTCCCTCAAAAGTTCTCTTAGATCCTAATTCCCAAATTGAAGTACCTGGAAAGATGAATCTCTGACATCTAGAGAATTAAATCCTTTTGAGGATCTAAGCCTTCATCTCTGGTCTATATTATGACTTAATATAACACAGATATCACTGAGAGCAGGAGAAATAGTATGCACACTTCTGAAAGGCCCTTCTTTTCCACTTCGCACTTCTACCTCCTCTAGCAGTTGGGAAGCTGTGTGATGGACAGCATCAGAGAGATGATCTGCCTGACAACAAAGACTTTTTTTCATAAAGTTAATTTTCATCTGGATCTGTTCCCTGATCTAATTCCCCATGTGACTGCCATGAATGAGCATCTAGAGACACTGAGAAAAATGGAGTCATCTCTTTTGTTCACACAAATGAATGACTGCTAACAGAACTGCAGTGCTACACACTCCCCTCTAAGGTGGATAAGATATTTTTGCTATTTAAGAGATAGACGGAGAGACTTTATATACAACTTTATCCCTTTGAGCACATGACATAATACAAGCAAAAAAAAATTACCATTAGAAGTTACATTTAAATTCACTGCTGATAAAAGAACACATATACTATTCAAATTTATCAGAATCCATGTCTTCAAGGAACTGACATATATTCTCTAATTCTAATTCTTCATTTTAAACTAATAAATACACAAAATCAATACAAACTTGTGATTTATTTTTATGTTATCTAAAAACATAACATGAAAGACACTGCATGAAAATATGTTTAATTAATGTACCCTTCCTGTCATTAATTCTATAATTCAGTGACTTCATTGTTTATATTTCAAGTCTCCTTTTGCAATAATAAATTTGAACAAGCTTTTACTGTAAGGGAGTTACACATTTCTAGAAATAAGGCTTGAAGATCAAATACCTTTTCCTGATCAATAGGAAAACTTTAAGTCAATGCAAGTATATTCAACATTTTGCAGAACAAGTTCTTCTTTGTTTTGTTAGCTCAGCATTTTTATCCATATGGCTCATATCTACTAAACTAAATTTGTATTCTACTAAGAGCGATCAGGTGTAGTTAAATGCAGTGAGGTGCATTCAATCAGATACAATAAGGTAAATTACAACACATAATGCAATTTACAAGATAGTTTATAACTAAAATAAAACTTTTTCATTTTGCTGTTTTTCTGTTAACCACTGCAATTTTCACACATTCCAAGTGAGAGAAAAAAATATTAGCCATAAACCAGGAGCACTGTGAAACCACAGCCTCATGTGCCTTAGTTTCATCTTAAAGCTACCATATAAACCAAAGTTAAATTTATAAATAGCATGAAGGCAATATAGGAATAATATTGAGCTCTCATTGTTTCTCTTATTACTGGCAGCGTTGCCTGGGACCCCTTTCATTTTTGCAGGTGTATCAGCTGACACAGTCCTCCGAAGAGGAGAGATTGCACACTTTCAGGGCTACTACGTTGATGTTGTACATTAGGTCTTTACAAAAACAGCAAAAGCTTGCCAGTATTTTCTAATGTTTGTAAAATGTTTGTATTTCTGGAGGTTAAACAACCAAGAATATAACGTATATCACAAATATGTCATGTGATTAGTTCCCTAGCAATAGATCATTGTAATTATAAATTATTTGACTTTATTGAATTAATTTGTAAGATTTCCTCTGTTATTTTCCTGAGGACTTTTCATTGGTCTAGGCTCAAAGCATCTAGCAGACATTTAACAATTAATTACAGTAAGCAAGCTCTTGAGCCTGTGCCAGCCAGCCCAATCTCTTTGCTGAAAGAATGGAAAACTTTAATAGTTTGCTGCTGGATCAATTTAAGATGGAGCCTCTTGTAATATGCAGAAATGAGGCTGGTGTTAGAGAACTAGGCTGGTTCTGGTTTTGTTTTTAAATTAAAAAGAAAAAAAAATGAAGAAAAATACTTTAACAATCCCAGTTGCAATGAAATTTATTTTCTGCTCTAATCGGTGGTTTTTTGCTTGGCTGATTTTTTACTAAACAGCTACCTTGTTCAAATCAACCCCATTTTTTTTTTCTTAACCTTTTGTTATTAGTATTTTTCTATTTTTGTGATAGTGTATAAATTTAAGTTTTACAAGAAAATACCATTTCAAAACCTTTTGCCACATAAATGAAACTTCGTAGCAATTGTGAAACTAAACTTTAATTAGAAAGTCACGTATGTTGACATTTTGAGATGAATAGTTTGAGTGTTTTGAATTTACTAATAGTTTCAATTTCCTGAAACTGGTAAAAGCTTAAAGAAATTAAAGACATCTCAAAAAACTGATGGCAAAGGTTGGAAAATATCTGACAAGAAGAAGTTTACCAATGACACTTTGCATAAAGAGTAAAGCTGCATCTTTACTCTTATGGTAAAGCTAGAGAGATTTTGCACCAGGACCAACCAAGGTTAAATAAGGCACTGCCAAGAAAATTGAAAAAGAAAGATTTCATGCAGCAACCCTCAGACACATTTTTCTTTTTTTTTTTTTTTTAAATATATTTACACTTGCTCAGAAAATATGTTGGAGGCCTGTTGGCATCTGTGTTTACATCCAATACATCTTTTCTATGCTTTTCATGGATAAACAACTGGCAGAGAGCGACAGCATAATTGGAATTCTCATAGGCAAAAGGATACTGCCACTGTATCTTCAGGGTCAGCACTGATCACAGGGGCCCATTTTTGCGAAATGTTAACAGACTACCACGTTCCTTAAAAATGCCTGGGCAAACTCAGGGAGAAAACTTACTGCTGTTCTTTCCAGTTCTGAGAATATTAGAGTCTAAGAGCCTAAGGAAACATCCAAACAAAACAAGTGACCCTTGATCTCTAAACTCCTTTTGGAGCCTAGGTGCCATTGGATCCAACCTTAGTCTCAGACTTGGTCAACGGTTTATGTCTAATGGAATTACCCACAGAATGTTTATAATAAAATTGAGTAGCTACATGGATTGTATAGCTTGCTATCAGTTATGTACCAAGGTTTTGTTGTGGGTAGAGGATGTCTCTGTTGTGTGTAAGGAAGGATCTCTCTGTCTCAGATAAGGAATCTCTAACCTTGTGAGGCGTCCTTGTTAAAGTGGAGAGTCACCTGGTGTGTAGTCCAGCTGCAGTTCAGGGAGAACTCCAATTGGGCCCATCGTGTTGGTAATATTTATAGACTGCAGTAGCTGGCTGCCAGTCAACAGGATAGACATGATAAATATCTTCAGTTTAGCTCTGGTATCTTGTTCTGTACTTTAGTTATCTTGCAGTTTTGGATTTCCAAACCACCTTTTGAAATATTTTTCAGAACACCTTCACTCCCTTGTGCGTGAGCCAGGAGTTTTCCAGCTTGCAAGTTCACCCCAAGGATGTGAGGCCAGTTTCCTTTTAGTCACCCTGAATCAGAGTACGGCTAGGAGTCAGGTGTATTCATCACAGACCCTTCTTACACATTCATATAGTGTTTACCATGATGGAACTTCAGATTCTTGAAATAAGTGGAAAGTAAGCATATAAACTGAATTGAGGCTTTTGGCTTCTGGCAAAAATAGATTTCCAGACAGCTGTGTTTCCTAGTCAGTCTTCATCACTATTTTGACCTTTTAAACCATTAAAATAGAGCATTTTTCACCCCTGCACATTAATCACTCAACTTTTATCATTTAGTTGAAAACATTATATTCATATTTTCATGATGCAATAAAAAGCTTGGTCCTACCAGAAGTAATAATGCTATTCTTAAACATTTTTCCTAGAGGATTTGATGGGGGAGGAGGCAGTATATTTGCTCTGAAGAGAATAAAATGTTGACCCTACAACTCATTTCTACAGCAGGGTTATACACCAATGAAAATCTAAATTGGTAGTGAAGATGTTAATAGACACAAAGTATAGATCCAGGACTACTAGGGATAAACAATTGGTATTTACATTTGCAAATATTCGTGCTGCATTCTAGATTATGTTTGTCCTATTTACTTCTTTGGCAGTAAGGCATCAAATATGCTATAACATAATCCTTCTCTCAGCACTTGCCAATGAACTATGAAATAGTATTAAATAGAATTAATTAGAAGTTTTAATGAATCATGTCTGTCCTCATTTATTATACAATGTAATTTTCAAGGAGTGATTAATTATGAGCTACAGATGAGTGAATGGTTAATGTAGTTTGTTAACCTTACTAAGGAGCTACAGTACACAGTGCAAGTTAGTTCTCCTCTGTTATTAGCACACTTATGTGCTTGCCATCACTTCAAGTGAATAAGATTTTCATGACTTTGTCATTCAGACACAGAATCGGGTAGTTGTTGACCTTCCCCCTATATTATTTTTACAGCCTCTGAGAGACTACTACCTCATACTTCTCCTTCCTTCCCTTTCAACCCTAATTTTCAAAGCAGATGGAAGCCACATGCCAAAAATCCCCCTCCCTTCAAAGCGAATTTGTATGCTTACTTCTCAATACACCATTTATCCCATGTAATATTCTACCTAACAGTATCTGAAATTGTGAGGTTCTGCTATATACTCAGCATGCAATATTACCACAAATATAATTTAAGCATGTGCTTTTCCTCATAACTGGGGTTGATAACGTACCAGTGTTTTAGGGATAGGGATTGCTGAACAGTTTTTTCACAGCATCAAGGTCTTTTCTTTTTCCTGCTCTGCCCTGCAGTGAGTAGGCTGGGGGTGCACAAGAAGTTGGGTGGGGACACAGCTGGACAGCTGAACTCAACAGATCAGTGATATATCTTATGCCTTAGGACATTGCGCTCAGCAACAAAAGCTCAGGGAAAGGAGAAGGAAGAGGGAAATAACCCCAATTCGTTTTCCCAAGTAACTGTTACAAGCACTGAAGCCCCGTTTTCCAGGAACAGGACATCTGCCTGCCCATGGGAAGTACTGAATTATTTTACTTTGCCTGCATGCGCAAAGTAACTTGCTTCACCTGTTAAACTGTCTTTATCTTCACCCAGAAGTTTTTCCTGCTTTTGCATTTCCTATTGTCTCCCCCATCTTGCTGCGGGAGAACGCGCGAGTGACTGGGTGAAGGTTTACCTGCCAGCAGGGATCAGCCCACTATAGTTCCCACTTGGACTTATTTAAAAAAAAATCATGCAGCACAGGTAACACTTCTGTGGCTATATGTTTGATGCAATTCTCTTTTGTTACCTTGGAAGGATGATGGCATTTTCTAATGCCAAAGCTATCAATAACAAGATAACTTTATGACAACCCTTATTTGTCATACAAACAGAAATCAAGGAAGGTCAGCTCCACTTATCCTTTTTTTCTTTTTTTCTTTCATTTGCCACAAAATTTTTCCTCATTATTTTGGAATCTTAAAGAGGCCTTCACTTCTTTCTGTTTATCAAATGGTATTAGCAGTAAGCTCATGAATTTGCAGAACCATCAAGATACAGTGGTTATTTTTTTAACTGTGCAGGTAGTCATAGACATGGATCTGGCCCTAAGTAGAGCAGGTTTCCTTAGTATGTTTGATTCAGAAATGGCTGCTTAGAATGTGGCTTGAAAGGACTCTTTCCTTACATATCTTCTCCCCACAGTAGGATTCAAGCCTCCATGTCCACTGTTTGCCTACAGCAATACCCTGACCTTTAGCTAGCTCCCAGAAGTCCTCTCCCCGCCTCAGAGCTTAACATCACAGATCAAGACTAGTCCTGAGCAGGACAGCTCAAGGCAGCCGAGACCCCGCTTGGAGCACAAAGTAGTTGCCAGGGTTCTTCATGTCTGGAGTTCGCCCTACATTGTGTTTGAGCACAAAATGAATACCAAAATTGCTCTTAACCAATAAACTGTAGAAAGAGACAGAAGTTCACATATTTCTGCAAATCAGGAGGAAGAAAAAAGTATGTTCTCTCTTCTTCAATATACAAGGGCCTTGATGTTTCTGAAGGGGCAGAGTCCTTTTCCATTTCAACACACAAAACAGAAAGCTACTCTACTCTACAAGCCTTGATAGTAAGTTTAAACAAAATCAGTGGAAAGATGAGTTTAAGTCCTTGCTTCAATGGTATTAGGTGGATATTATACATATTCATAGTCAACCATAAATATATTATGGCTCTTGCAAGATATTCAACAGCTTAGACTTTAGAAAATCAGACATAAACCTTACTAAACAATTTCTGTTGATGCATCTTAGCTTAATAACAAGATAACTTAGTCAATGACAGTTCCTTTCATTGATTCATAATTCATATCCATAATAAGGGGTATCTCATTAAAAAGTTATACATATTTCAATGTGTATTTGCTATTATAGTCAGTTTAAACAGCCACCAAAACAAAACAGTATTTCATTTCTTCTCAGCATTAGAAAGTTTAAAAAACATGGCTTGTTGAGAAATTAGGTTTCCAAAATGCTCCTAGTGATCACAGAAGATCAATTTGAACTGAATTTTACAGCTATTTGTCACCACTTGTTGCCTGGCCATGCTAATGTTTAGTGTTCCCTCTCTGGAAATATACAATATATCTCAGTTGTTAACTTGCAGAAGCAACTGTAAACATAGTTCTGAACTTTAGGAGAGTCCATCTGAAAATATATTTCAATAATTAAATAAACAGAACACAGAATAACCTCATGTCATGAATGGGACACATCAATCACAAAACTTAGAGTCAGATGGAAGGATTTCATTAAAGCAAAAGAAATATCTGTGGCATGAAGCTCAATTTCTGAAGAGCTCAAACTGCAGGACTCCTGTTAAAGACAGGCTGCTGCTGACACACATCAAAAGATCATCTTTATTGAAGAACAATTGCATGACCTAGTTTTCTGGTCAGCAACAAGCTTCTGTAGAAATTTCAGGAGCTGATAAAAAGCTCTATAAAGTTAGCATGTATACTTTTATCTTTACTCCAGTAGGAAGGAGGGATTTGAAAAGATTTTATGCCATGTTACCTTACATTTAATTCTAAAAGTTATGTAAACTTAGGAAGAAAGGAAGAAACCAAAGTAGTATAAACTTAATGTTCATAAATATTTAGTGTATTAGGTAGAAGAAGTTTGAGATACAGTTAGTATGTAAGAAAACATTTTTATATTTGTGTAAACAGAAACAGTAGAACAGTAAAGTATAAGGAAGACGTGATTTTACTCAACTGTTAATATTCACAGAGTAGGCTTAAGTGATACAAAAATAGTAGAAAAGATTGTTTGAAAGGCATCTAAGGCATGTGGTAGCTGCACCTAAGCTATATAAAAAGAAAACAAAAATACAGAGTTTTGTCACCTGTCTGTAGGTTGTTTTTTTGGTGCTTACGCAGCTCTAATCCTTGTCACCGAGATGGTTAAATACCTTTAGGCTACGCTGCTTACTTAACTCTCAGTTCTGTCCTACTTTGCTACACATTCAATCTATCTCCCCATGCAAGCCCAGCTTTCTAAGATACATCTTCTAGACTGACAGACAGACACTGTACAGCATGGGCTTCAGAAATAGGCTGCAGACCAGAGCAGTAACTCTGGGCCAGACTTGAGAAAGGTATCAGTAGTTGATGAAGTTTGCAGTTGCTTGTCCCTTAGCTAAGGACAGTAAATATGGAGGTGGTGAGAGAGGGAGAAGGAGAAATATTTCTTTGCACTTCTCAGCTTTGGAAGATTGGAGAGTGAAAATTTTTAAGTCTAGAGTCTGCTTTCAACTGGATACTCAAAAGCGTTAAAATGCACTCCATACATCAGTATACTAGTCTTCTCCCTGCCACTCCACAGAGGATAGGAAATAGTATAAACATTCAGCTCTACTATTCCTCAACCCCTGAGTGCTAGTTCAGAAAGCTCATTTGTTTTCTTTAATTCCACCTCTATTAGTCAAAGCAGTCCACATGGGATATTTCTAAATGGCATGTGTGCTTGCAATACTGTTGATGATTTGGTCCTCCTGAGCTGTAAAGCTTACATTTCTCAAGGCATTACAAAGGTCATCCTAGTAGCCCCAGTTGCCTAGAAGTGCTGATTTCAGAATCCAAAGTCTCCTAAATACCACTAAGTAGCCTTTAGTCTTTGTATCTGACCCTTCTCAAATAAACAAGAGGAAAGTCAGTAAAAATAGAAAGCGAAATTAAAAAAAAAACAAAAGAAGCAGAAATTAATAGCGAAAAAGAATTGAAGAAAAGTTTAAAAAAACTTTTTAATTCACTTTTTTTTTTTGGTCAAATGCACCAGTTTTTCATTCGCTATGAAGCTTGTTGTGCATGATCTCCTCTTGATATTAACCATTAAGGTATTTTCTTCCTGATCCTGTACATTCTTAGGCACTGGAACCATCCAACAGCATCTTTTGTTTATCCAGATAAGAATTTTTCCACCGTGGTACAAATAATAACATACTTCAGAACACTGGTCTCAGGGACTTTTGTAGGGAAAAGTATTAGTATCATCAGGTGCATTAATAGTAAAGGCAGTAATAGATTTGGCAAGACTAATACCTTGGGAGCAAAGGGTTTTACTTCATATGAAGAAAATCTTCAGGAGGGAACCACATGACATTAAAAGCAAGCAAGGAAAGAGGCTGATGTTCTCACACCTTACCATGCTTTTAAATGTCATTCAGAATCTCATTTTTTTATGGAGATAATTGTAACTCAGAGGCCTGTCCTATAATACAGTCAAACCAAAGCTCACTTATATAATACATTAAGAGTTATAAAGTATGTCTACAATGAAAGTCCAAACCTGTTTAAAAATTTCATAAATTTCCCACTGGCACCACCAGAGACAGAGACACTACTTTCACATCCTCCTCAGTCTTTGGCTCAGTGAAAAGGCAAGTTTGTACCTGGCAGCCATGAAAATAACATTTCCAAAAAACATTATAGTGAATGCATATCAGAAGATTGCACTGTGTTGTCCTTCATATCCACTCTGTCCGTCATATCCACTCTGTGTCACTAGCTAAGCTTCAGGGCAAGACTGAAGGGAAATACAGTCTTGGTAGGTACCATAATACGGTTCACTGCATTCAGACATACTCTTTCCAAAAGAGACATTGCAGAAAAATCTACAAGGGAACTGTTTCTGCCTTTATGCTATAACAGAAATGGCCAATATGCACCATCATCAAGAATTAGAATACCGGTCTGTGACATGCAGACAGTTCATCTTTCTTGTACCTGTAACGAATGTTAGAAGCTAAGGTGGAGGACAAAGTCACCACCACCACCACTGTTTTAAGAAGCAAACAGCCACTTATCGAAAAAGATACCAAGTTCTCCTTAGGTAGAAATTTTTTTAATAATTTTGGATTTGTGTGACGGGACAGATTTTGAGTGTCCTTCTCAGCTCTAGTAACAATTACGTAGGAACATTCCTATGAAAAACAGGCACCATGTTGTAACAGGTACTAGTCCATTTCTTCCGGATTGTGGTACATAGTAAAATATAGAATACATAAAAATTATTAATACTCCCTCATCAAGTGACAAAAACCAGTTATTTTCAATTGCTGACCAGTAAAAAAGTGGAGCAACACTGTTTATCTTAATTATAAAATCACCCATGCTTGGATGTTACTGCCTCAAACTTGGCAGCCCTACAGTTAAAATTTATAAAAAAAAATATCTACAGCACCACGTATTTCTCCTGAACCCTGGAAGGCAGGGGCTGCAGACTACTGAGGATTGAGCAAAAGGAAGTCCTGTTGGAACTGCCTCATTGCAAAGTCTTAGCTCCTGTACACAAACTCACAACGACCAGAATGCTGCGTACATGCTTATTTTATACGATAAAAGGTTGCTTCAATAACTGGACACCAAAAACAATATGAAATTAGAGAGGGAAATCAAATCAATAGTAGGTGCAGGAGGAGACTGCATTCTATCCTTGGGTCTGTTAGCAGGCGTGCTGGGTGCATACAGATTAGCTGATAAACGGCTGACTCAATAGACTGGTAGCAAACACATGCTTTGCTAGAGATGACTTTTTAAGTCACCATACATCAAACAGACACTGTCAGCCTTTGAGGATAAACCAGTGATGGCTTGTTGTGCTCTTTGAACTGCCTCGGAGACCCAGAGACTAAAAAAGTGCCTGAATGCTCCCCTGAATCCACTGGGAGGACTGAAAGCTTCAAAGAGGAACACTATCACATCCAAAGGGAAATGCATTGATTGAAGGAACCAGTGTGAAATAGTCTTTAATAATTACCAGAATGCTGGAATCGACTGGTGTTTTGCTGAGCTATATTTTATCTTTATTGGATTAACTGTGACACAGTAGGTTATGTCAAAGGGAATCTGCATGAATATTAAAAGTAAATGTGGTGTGAATAATAGATAACTTACATTAGATGCAACAGCATGCAGCAATTTTTATTCACCTATGTAATTAGATTAAAACAAATCTGCTGAATAAAGTATATTGTCTTATTATAAACCAAATTCAAAAGTATCAAGAAGTTATGAAACAGGGATAATTGTTGGTCTTTAGAAGATGTGTGTGGTTATACACATAGATATATGACAGGAAATAATCTTGAGAAGTTTTGGTTATAAATAGTGATATAGTCTCAAATTGTTAATAAGTGCTCCACATACCTACTTAGAACTTTGGCAGCATGCGTGTGTGGTTTATTTAAAAAAAAACAAAACAATTCAGGGGAAATGTAAGGAATAGAAATTATATAAGGCAACTGAGATTAGTGCTAGGATAGTACATTAAATCCTTCTGGACATTTTAAATTCATATACTCAGCATTGGGTCTTCCAACTTCTTAAACCTTCAGTTGTATGTTCTTTAACATAATGAGTTCTTATGCATGCCACAGAAGCAAATATTGGTTTGGAATTTTTAAGCAGAGAATCCAATTTTTACAAAGCTGAGCACCTGAAAATATGAATTTCAGTGATATCTGTAGAATCACAGAATAATTTAGCCCAAAAGGTACCTCCAGACATCATTAGACAAAACTCTTGCTCAAAACAGGTCTAATTAGATCAGGCTGCTTGGGGGAGTGTCTTGTGAAGTCTTGAACACCTTCAAGGATAGACATTCCACATTTTCTCTGTCTGCCTGTTCCAGGATTTGGTCATCTTCAAGGAAAACCAAATAAATCTTAACATATAGAAATAATAATTTTCCACAGTCCAACTTGTGTCTCTTGCCACTCATCCTACCAGCATGCACCTCCAAGAGTCTGGCTCCATCATCTCTCTATCCCTACACTACACAGTTGTAAGACAGCAACAAGGCCTCCACTTTGCCTTCTCTTCTCTGGGCTGAACAGACTTTGTTCTCCCAGACTGTGTTGTGTGCTCAGAGGCCCTGACCATCATGACAGCCTTCACTGGACTTGCTTGAGTGTGTCAATATTCTTCTTGTACTGAGGAGACCAAAACTAGACACAGCATTGTAGACATAGCCTCACAAGGGCCAAAGAGAGGATAACTTCTCCAGGCTTGCTGGCTGCACTTTTCTAACACAACTAACAATGCAAGTGGACTGCTCTGACTCATGTTCAACTTGTCCACTAAGACCCCCAGGTCCTCTTTAGAGCTGTTTCAGTGGCAACTGGTCCTCAGCTTTTATTGTTGTGTGGAGTTATTCCATTCCAGAAACAGGACTTGGTATTTGTTAATGAGACATGAGACATCTGCCAGCCCATCTCTCCAGCCTGTCCAGGTTTCTTTGGCTAGAGACCCTGCCTTCCAGTGTACTGACTACTGAAGTCAATATTGTTGTGTCCACAAAGTTGCTGAGGATGCACTCCATCTTATCAACCAAGACGTTAACGAAGACATTAAACAGTTATGTTCACAGCATTGATCCCTGAGGGATGCCACTACTTATGGCTGCCAACTAAACTTTGTGACACTGTTACCAACATTTTGAGTTTAGCAGTCAACTGATTGCCCAATCACTTGTCATTCAGTTAACCAGCTTGTATTTCACCAAGTTGGTGATAAAGAGACTGGGAGACTGTAAAAAGTCTTGATAAATTCAAAGTATACAACACTTACTGTCTTGTCCATAGTGCCAGCCACATCACCATTGAAAGCAGCCAGGTTTGTCAGGTATTGTTTACCCTTGGTAAACCCATCTTGGCATATAACAATAGCCTTCTTGATCCTCAAGTGTTTAGAAATTATTCTTAAGAATATTTGCTCTTTAAGCTCTACCCTAAGTTCCTTGCTTTAAGACCTTACTTCTTACCTTTCTTGAAGGTCATTGCAACATTTGCCTTGTTTCAGTTATGAGGAACCTCCCTTCAAAGGGTTGCTTTATCCTTTTGAGTCACCTCACAATGACATCAGCTAGCTCCTTCATCACTCTTGGATGCTTCCCATCTCATCCCATGGAGCTGTATATCTCTAATTGATTTAAGTGATCCCTAACTTGCTTCACTCCCACAGAATTTGATAGTAGGCTTAGCGGGAGGCAGGTGGATAAACCTGCTTTGAAAATTCTAGCTTTTTTCTGTGTGCATTTATATACACATACATACATGCACACATACAGATATGTAATGCCTGTGAAAAAAAGCAAGGCAAGGATAGAACAAGCTTTAAGGACTGTCTACTTGGCATAGTCTTAGCTATGTGTCATGTTTTAGATTTTGTAGAAAGCCATCAAATAAGTCAAAGTTGGGGCAGGGTTTTATTTTATTTTTAATCTAATTACCCTTTACCCTACATGGTAGCAGTAAAAGGTTAACTCACTCTTTACTTACCTTTAAATGTGTCAGTATATGCTGAATAAGTGTCTTTCATTTTCAGGCTTTATGGGTCAAATCAAGCTATTCACCAAGTGCTGAATAGCTAACATTGCATAGCTGCTGAGGCAAACTCATTTTTGCATTTAGAGTCAATGAACACAGTCCACACAGCCCAAACGTAGCCTATAGCTTCTTTCCAACACTGTTCACATCACGTCACACTAGACTCAGAGTTTGACATTTTAGCAGTCAAAGGAACCGTGAAAGTCCAGAGTGGGCAACCATTTTTCTTCTACAGACTGTGAAAGAAAGAATATTCCCTATTGTCTTCAGAGCTACCATTGGGAAAAAAGGAAAACATTTTATGCCATTTCGCTTTCTTTCCAAAGAGTTGACCTATGTTTAAAATGTTTCATTGTAAGATTTGCATTTGACATGTATAGTGCTATTTTTAAATATTCACAGAACTCTCAAGAGAGCAAAAAGGAGGCAACAAGACCCAGAACTGTCTATAGCAATTCATAAAGCATACCTAAAGATAACCTCTTCCTACCCCAGCTCTTAAAGGCATTTCCAAATAAGGTATCTTCCATAACACACAAAATACATGAATCTCATATGACAACAAAAGGCAATTTTAGTTTGTCAGCTACTACTTTGAAGAAGTCCAGACTCTTTATTTAGCAACATTATGAGCACAAGCATCCTTGAATGTCCTGAGAATAAGGGCACTAGTAGCACAAATCAATAACTGCCTGCAGAACTGGTGTTGGTGACAGGGTTTTGGGTTCTGTGATCATGGGACCCTGTTTGCAGATCAATGTCTGCTTGGGATAGATGGAATTCACCTCACTGAGCTGGGCAAAGCTATTGTGATCAATGAGATGGCCAACCTTATAAAGATGCCTTTACATGAAGAATGGTGGTGGAGGAGAGTGATCAGGAGGAGGTGGAGGAGAGGGAGCTAAGCAAAGGGCACTGGGTGATGTGGCAGCAAAGCATCACAAAAGCAACAAAATGGAGCTTTTTGCATGTAACCAAGGAAGTACCTACAAGGCACCATTATGGAGAAATCCCCCAAACCCTCTCCAGATGTTCAACATACTGGTGTGGTCCTCTAAAGTGTCAGTATACTAATTCATGCAGTATGGGGAGTAAACACAACAAATTAAAGACTGTGTGCAGTTCCAAGGCTACGATCTTATTGGGATCATGGAGTTGTGGTGGGATGGTTCCAATGACTGGAGTCTTGCAATGGAAGGATATGGGCTTTTTAGGAAGGACACAATGGGAAAACAAGGAGGTGTTGCCCTTTATGTGAGAGAGCAACTAGAGTGCATGGAGGTCTACCTGGGGATGGATGAGGAACCAACTGAGGTCTTATGGGTTAGGATTAAAGAGAAGACAGGACATTATAGTGGTTGTCTGCTATAGGTTTCCTGACCAGGAACAACAATGAATCAGACCCACTGCAGACAGATAGGTGTAGCCTCATATTCACAGGCCCTAGTCTTCTTGGGGGACTTCAACCACTGCCCCACTGCTGGGGGACAACACAGCAGGTGAATATCAATCCAGGAGGTTCCTGAAGCGCATTGATGATTACTTACTCCTCCAAGTGATAGAGGAGCAGACAAGGAGAGATGTTCTGCTGGACCTCATGCTTACCAACAAGTAGAAGCTTGTTGGGGATGTGAAGATCAAAGGCATCCTTGGCTGCAGGAACTGGGAGACGGTGGAGTTCAGGATCCTGAGGGCAGGGAGGAAGGTGAGAAGCAATCTCACAACCCTGCACTTCAATAGTGCAGACTTTGACCTCTTTGGCAATCTGCTTGGAAGAGTTCACAGGGATAAGGCCATGGAGGGAAGAGGGGCCCAAGAAAGCTAGTTAATATTCAAAACTCACCTTCTCTAAGCTCAAGTGCAGTCCATCGCAATGATGCCGTCTTGTACTTAGCGATCATGAAATGGTCAAGTTTTCAATTCTTAGTGAGGTAAGAAAGGCTGGTAAGTGAGGTAAGAGGTGGAGGCTTAGCAAAGCTCCACCTTGGACTTCTGGAGGGCGGACTTTAAGCCTGTTCAGAACCCTGGCTGGGAGAGTCCCTTGGGAGATAACCTTGCAGGGCAAAGGGGTCCAGGAAGGCTGGACGCTCTTCAAGAAGGAAATCCTAAAGGCCCGAGAGCAGGCTGTCCCCATGAGGCACAAAATTAAAGGCCAGGGAAAATGGCCAGCCTTGTTGAACAAAGAGCTTTTGATGGGTCTTTGGGAAAAAAGGAGGGTTTACCACCTTTGGATGAAGGGACAAGCAACTCAGGAGGAGTACAGAGATCTTGTTAGGTTATACAGAATAAAAATTAGAAAGGCAAAAGCCCAGCTGGAACTCAACCTGGCCACTAATATAAGGGACAACAAAAAAAGTTTTTATAAATACATCAACAAAAAGAGAGTCAGGGAGAATCTTCATCCCTTACTGGGTGCGGGGGGAAACATTGCGACCAAGGATGAGGAGAAGGCTGAGATACTTAATGCCTTCTTTGCTTCTGTCTTCAATAGTCGGACCAGCTACCTCCAGGGTGTTCAGCCTCCTGGGCTGGAAGATAAGCATGGAGAGCAGACTCCTCCCCCATCCCCAATGCAGGAGGAAGTAGGTAATGATTCGTTTATGCACCTGGACACACATAAGTCTATGGGGCTGGATGGGATTCACCCAAGGGTACTCAGGGAGCTGGCGGCAGAGCTCACCCAGCCTCTCTCCATTATCTATCAACAATCCTGGTCAACAGGTGAAGTACCAGATGACTGGAGGGTGGCCAATGTGACACCCACCTACAAGAAGGGCCGGAAGGAGGATCCGGGAAACTATATGCCTGTCAGGCTGACCTGACCTGCAGGTAGCAGGAAAGATCATGGAGAGGGTCATCTTGAGTGAGCTCTCATAGCAAGTGCAGGACAGCCAAAGGATCAGGGTCAGTCAGCAGGGGTTTATGAAAGGCAAGTCCTGCTTAACCAACTTGATCTCTTTGTATGACCCTGTGATCTGCCTTCTCAATGCGGGGAAGGCTGTGGATGTTGTCTACCTGGACTTTGGTAAGGCCTTTGACACCGTCCCCCACAGCGTTCTGGAGAAGCTGGTGAATCATGGCATAGACAAGTGTACACTTCACTGGGTAAAAAACTGGCTGGATGGCTGTGCCCAGAGAATTGTGATTAATGGGGTGAAATCCAGGTTGCCACTGGTCGCCAGTGGTGTCCCTCAGGGCTCAGTTTTGGGGCCAGTCTTGTTTAATATTTTTATTGATAATCTAGATAAGTGGCTTGAGTGCACCCTCAGTAAGTTTGCAGATGACACCAAACTAGGTGGGAGTTGATCTGCTTGAGGGTCAGAAGGCTCTACAGAGGGATGTGGACAGGTTGGATCAATAGGCTAAGACCAATGGGATGAGGTTTAATAAGGCCAAGTGCCAGGTTCTGCATTTCGGTCGCAACAACCCCAGGCAACGCTACAGGCTTGGGGCAGAGTGGCTGGAAAGCTGCCCAGCAGAAAAGGACCTGGGGATGTTGGTGGACAGCCGGCTTAACATGAGCCAGCAGTGTGCCCAGGTGGCCAAGAAGGCCGACGGCATCCTGGCCTGTATCAGGAATAGTGTGGTCAGCAGGAGCAGGGAAGTCATTGTGCCTCTGTACTGAGCACTGGTGAGGCCCCATCTTGAGTACTGTGTCCAGTTCTGGGTCCCTCACTACAGGAAGGACATTGAGCTGCTGGAGCGTGTCCAGAGGAGAGCCACCACGCTGGTGAGGGGTCTGGAGAACAAGTCATATGAGGAGAGGCTGAGGGAACTGGGCATGTTTAGTTTAGAGAAGAGGAGGCTGAGAGGGGACCTCATTGCCCTCTACAACTACCTGAAAGGAGGTGGTAGAGAGGTGGGTGTTGGCCTCTTCTCCCAAGGGAATAATGACAGGACCAGAGGAAATGGTCTGAAGTTGCATCAGGGGAGGTTTAGATTAGATATTAGGAAGAATTACTTTACTGAGAGAGCGGTCAGGCACTGGAACAGCCTTCCCAGGGAGATGGTGGAGTCACCATCCCTGGAGGTATTTAAGAAATGTGTAGACATGGCACTTCAGGGCACGCTCTAATGCCCGAGACTGTTGGGTTTTGTCTCTCTGTGGGTGGGTGTGGTGTGTGTGTGTTGGTTGGTGGTTGTATATTTGGTTTTGGTTTGCGGGGGAAGTTTTGGTTTTGGTTTTGGTTTTGTTTTTTTTTCTGTGGTTCGACTTGATGATCTCAAAGAGCCCTTCCAACTATGAATATTCTGTGATTCTGTGATTCTGTGAGTACGAAGTCAGGCAAAACTGCCATGAGGCCTGCATGGATGAACAAGGAGCTCCTGGCCAAACTCAAAGATGAAAAGGAAGCATACAGAGGGCGGGAGCAACTACAGGAAATGTGGGAGGAATGGAGAAACTTCATCCAAGAATGAAGTTAGGAAAGCTGAACCCCAAATGGAACGGAATTTTCCACAATGTCAAAGATGAAAAAAGAAGGTCTTATATAAGTACATAGGTGACAAAAGGAAGATTAGGGAAAAGGAGAGCCATTGCTCTACAAGACAGAGGACCTAGTTACACAAGACATGGAAAAAGTTGAGGTACTGAATACCTTCTTCACCTTAGTCTTAACTAGCAATTTTCAGAATTCCAAGGCCCCAGTGACCTGAGGGATACTCTGGAGCAAGGAAAACTTACCCCTGGTGGAAAAGGATCAGCTTAGGGAATACTTAAGCAGACTGGACATACATAAGTGTATAGGACCTGATGGGCTGTGCTCATAAGTATCAAGGAAGTTGACTGGTACTGCTTTGAGGTCACTGTCAATAATCTTTGGATGATCAAGACTGGAGGAAAGCAAATGTCACTCCTGTCTTCAAGAACAGCAAGAAGGACACAGCGAACTACAGCTTTACTTTAATCCCTGAGAAATTGATGAAACAGCTAATCCTGGAAACCACTTCCAGGCACATGAAGGAGAAGGTGGTGGTCAGTAGTAGTCAGATGTATTCACAAAGAAGATGTCACCCTTAACCAACTCGATAATATTCTATGATGAAATGATTGTCCTGGTAAATGGGTGGAGGGGAAAGCAGTGGATACTGTCTACCTTAACTAACTGATGTGTATAAATACCTGAAGGAAGGGTGCAAAGAGTATGGAACCAGGCTCTTTCCAAAGCTGCCCAGTAACAGGAACAAAGGCGATGGGCATAGACTGAAACACGGGCAGTTCCTCCTGAACATCAGGAAATACCTTTTTTTTACTGTGATTATGACTGAGCACTGGCACAGATTGCCCAGGGAGGTTTCGGAGAATCCACTGCTGGAGATAATATAAAACCATCTAGACGGTGTCCTGGGCAACCTGCTCTAGGTGGTCCTGATTGAGCAGGGATTTGGACCAGATGACCTCCAGAGGTCTCTTCCAAACTCGACCATTCTATGATTCTGTCATAAACTTTTATGATGAAATTATTTGCTTGATACACAAAGGGGGGGTAGCACATTTTTCCTACCTAGACTTCAGTAAGGCTCATAATACTGTCTTCCCATAAAATCTCACTAAGAAGCTGATGAAGTATTGGCTGAATGAACAGGCAGTGAGGTGGACTGAAAACTAACTGAACAGCTAGGCCCAGAGGGTGTTGATCAGTGCCATGAAGTCTTGATGGAGGCCAGTAACTACTGGACTACCCGGGGATTAGTACTGGTTCCAAACCTGTTTAACATAGAATCATAGAATGGTTTGGGTTGGAAGGGACCTTGAAGGATCATCTAGTCCAAGCCCTGTGCAATGTGCAGGGGCATCTTCAACTAGATCAGGTCTCCCAGTTTAGTTTTCTGGTCTTCTTTAATGAATACCAAGTCCAGTTTATATAATTCATTTTTCTGGTCTTTCACCAGCGGCTCTGGAATACTACACAGTCTTTCTTTTTGGGTCCATCTGCCAATAGTTCACAGTGCTCAGAGGCCCATCCAATCTGACCTTGAATGTTTCCAGCAATTAGGTATCTACCACCTCTCTGGGCAACCTGTGTCAGTGTTTAACCATTTTGCTAGATACTCTGATAGGTTGGATACAACATCTTCATTAATAATCTGAATCATAGGACAGAGCGTGGCCCCAACAAGTTCCCCAATGACACAAAACTGGGAGGAGTAGCTAATATACCAGAGTGTCATGTTCCATCCAGAGGGACCTCAACAGGCTGGAGAAATGACAGAATGGAAACTGGAGAATGACCGAAAGCTCATCAAGTTTACCAAAGGAAAGTGTGTTACTTCCGCTTGGGAGGAACAGCCCTCTGCCGCACTGTATGCTGGCAGATGACCAGTTGGAAAACAGCTCTGCAGAAAAGGACATGGAGGGAGTGGCTGACAGCAAGTTGAACAAGAGCCAGCACAGTGCCCATGTGGCAAAGAATGCCAGAGATATGTTGGACTGCATTAAAAGTTTTGCCAGCAAGTCAAGGTGTCCTTCCCCTCTCTTCAGCACTGATGAGGCCACATCTGGAGTACTGTGTTCAGTTCAGGTCTCCCTACTACAAGAGACATGGAGCTTCCAGAGAGAGTCCAAGGAAGAGCCAAGCAGATGATGAAGGGACTGAAGCATCTCCCATAAGAGAAAAGACTGGGAGAGGAGGGACTATCTAGCTTGGAGGGGAGAAGACTCAGGGAGGGATCTCATCAAGGTTTCCAAATAGCTGAAAGGAGGCTGTAAAGAAGACAGAACCTGGCTCTTTCCAGTGGCACCTAGTGACAGGGAAAGAGGAATGGACACAAACTGAAATAAAGGGGATTCCTCCTCAACAGGAGAAGATACTCTTTTACTGTGAGGGTGATTGAGCAACAGGTTGGCCAGAGAGCTGATGGACTCTTCACCCTTGGAGATCTTCAAAAGATGTCTAGATAGGGTCATGGACAACCTGCTCTATGTGAACATGCTTGAGCAGGGACCTTACACATGGTGACCTCCAGACGTCCCTTCCAACCTCAGCCATTCTGTGACCTCTGTCTGAGGCTTTCCCTCCAGTGACAAGGGGTTGGTCCTTCTGCCCCAAGAGGAACCTGTGGAGGAGCAGAGTCGGATCGCTCCATTGGCACAAAGGTGCTCACCATGGCTTTCCCGCTGCATCACTGGGCTGCCCGTTGCTGGGTCTTTGTGCTCGAGTCGCCAGTTTCATCACAGGACTCAACAGGCCTGAAGTTAAAACACACTCACATGGCCATGAGAGAGTGGCAAGCATCCTGCAGAGAAACCTTTCCCCCTTTGAAAGGGCATCAGCCTTCCTAGTTTGGCAGCCCCTGATACCTCTGTGGTGTCACAGGGCAGTGGCTGTGACTGCCTGTGACCTCACTGCTCTTCAGCAGCTGCAGGCTATGTCCCCACTGCTGTGGGTGCAGGCTCCAGCAGGACCTTTGGTTTGTTCTTAGAGCTTTGGCATGGGACAGAGTAGCAACTGTCAGCACTGAGTAAAGGCAGCCCCTTCCAGTGCACCTCTCTCAAGCAGGCATGTTGTACGAGATGACACCCAGAGGTCTCATCCAGTTTCAAGCATCCTGTGATTTTGTGAACGGGGAAGCATGTAAAAATCTTTATCATTAATGAGTGTTTCTTATGTACAACTGGCTCGACAACTGTAATTATCAAGCAGCAATAACTGCAAAACACAAATTTAAAAAGTAACTACTGAAGGACCTTCAGTTTTTGGATTCCCAATTCATGGACTATTTGAAAGGCATTATTCTCAGTTTTTATTGGGCATACATTTCCTACCTTAGAGGCTTAAGTAAAGGAAGAACAATAGAGCTACAAGGTCTTTTTACAGTACTCTGAATATAAAGTTTAAACAGCCAAATCAATGTGAAAAATGTACACATTACAAAATGAGGTAAACTCATATTTTTCCCATTCCAAGTGTGAAATTGTGCAAACAAAGCAACTAGGTTAAATAATTCCATCATTCATTAAAATCAGTAGTCAAAAGTTGTGTCTCTTTACAAGTGTGAAATACTACAGAAAATATATATTTTCTTGTGCTGTCTTTGGCATGTTAACGTGGAATTGTCCCTAACTGCTCATTGAGCAAAGCACCATACTGCAGATTCATTTGTGAAAACTAATAAGATTGCCATTAGTTTCCCAATAATGCTGATCTCCTGAAGGATACAAGTTCATAAATTCATACACTGCTAACCCCGGAGTATTCACATAGATCTTCCTTTTAATGGTTCCCTTTGTCTTAAAAGCTGACATTTAGCTGTGTAAGTGAAAAAAGCTCGAAGTTGTACCTGATCAGAAATTCTTATTAAGAGTTTCATGGGAAATTAAGTTATTCCAAGAAGGAAATAAGGAAAGTTCTGTCAAAAGTGCCATTGTAAAGCTAAATTGGAAAGAAAAAAAAAAAAGAGAGAGAAATAGGAAAAAAATTGAATAATGATTATTATTTTTTTTAATACTCCCCTTCACCTTGTAAATAAAAGTTCTACATCATTTCCAAAATGTAAAATATATATGACCATCTTCATCGCAGTATTCACATGTTCAGATTCTCATTATCTGGTTGCTGGAAATATCTGAGAACCTCCCTGTGTTTAAAAAGGAAGAATAAATAAGTTACTACAGAAAGACTTAAAGCTTCAGTCACATACTGACTTCATATCTGATCTTCAATACCTTTACATTTCTCTTAAGTTCTAACTCAATTCTGGATATACAGGTTAGGTCCTGTGATAAAACTGTTATCTATTTTACAAGACATGGTCAACATTAAAAGTTAAGTTTTTCATATATGTTACAAACCTGGTCACAGAGCAACACCCCATAGCACATTCTGTATCATAAATGCAAGATATGCAAACAAGGTGCAAGTAGCATAGTAATCTTACAACAATTGCCACAGCTCTAAGAGTCTTTGGCTGAAGCTTACCCTTCTTAACCAAGGAAAAAAACTTCATGGGAATATAGTGATGAGCATAGAATAGTTCCAGTTGGAAGGGACCTACAACAATCATCTAGTCTAACTGCCTGACCCATTCAGGGCTGACCAAAAGTTAAAGCATATTGTTAAGGCCATTGTCCAAATGCCTCTTAAACACTGACAGGCTTGGGGCATTGACCACCTCTCCAGGAAGCCTGTTCCAGTGTCTGACCACTGTCTTGGTAAAGAAAGGCTTCCTGATGTCTAGTCTAAACTTCTGGTGCAGCTTTGAACCATTCCCATAAGTCCTATCACTGGATCCCAGGGAGATCAGAACCTCCCTCTCTACTTCCTCTCCCCAGGAAGCTGTAGACAGCAATGAGGTCACCCTACAGCTTCATTCTCTCCAAACCAGACAAACCCAGAGTCCTCAGCCTGTCCTCATAGGACATGTTTTCCAGCCCTTCCACCAGCTTTGTTGCCCTCCTCTGGAAACATTCAAGAACCTTCACATCCTTCTTAAGTTTTGGGGCCCAGAACTGCACACAGTCCTCAAGGTGAGGTTGCACCAATGCTAAATACAGTGAGATAACAATCCCCTCTTTTGACCAGCTGTTTGTGCTGTGTTTGATGCACCACAGAAGGTGCCCTCTTGGCTGCCAGGGCACAGTGCTGACTCATATTGAACCTGATATCAACCAGCATCTTCAGATCCCTTTCTGCAACACTTATCTCCAGCCACTCCTCTCCCAACTTGTACTTGTGCCCAGAATTACTCTGTCCCATGTGCAGAATCTGGCATTTGTTCTTTTAAATTTAATGCTATTGATCGTTGCCCAATGGTCCAATCTATCAGATCCCTCTGCAAGGCCTCTTGTCCCTCAAGAGTGTCAATAGTACCTCCCAGTTGAGTATCATCAGCAAACTTGCAAATGGTGCATTCAACTCTTGCATCCAGATCATTGATAAATATATTGAACAGAATTGAATCCTGAGGAACACCACTGGTGACTGGTCACTAGCTAGATGTAACCCATTCACTACATCACCTTGAATTAATGCCTCCTGCCACTTGAGCAGTTCTTCCTCCAGCGCACAGCATTCATCTCACAGTTGGGCAACTTGTCCAGAAAGATGCTGTGAGGAATGGTATCAAAAGCTTTGCTAAAATCCAGAAAAACTACACCCACTGCCTTCCTTTCATTCATTAGGTGGGTGACCTTATCATAGAAGGATATTAAACTAGTTAAACAGGACTTTCCCTTTGTGAAGGCATGCTGACTGCGTCTGATGATTGCACTATTCTTTAAATGCCTTTCAATAGTACCCAGTATAATCTTCTCAATAATTTTTCCAGCTCCTGAGGTTAGACTAACAGGTCTGTAGTTTCCTGGGACTTCCCTCATGCCCTTCTTGATGACTGCAAGAACGTTGGCTAGCTTCTAGTTAGCAGGACCTCCTGAGACTCCCCAGAGCTTTAGTAGATCATTGAGAGGGGTCCTGCTGTAATATCCACCAATTCCTTCAGTACTCTGGGATGAATCCCACCAGACCTCATGGACTCATGAACACTCAATCGATATAATTCATCCCTTACAATTTCAGTGTCTCCACAACTGGAAAGTCACTGTTCTCACATCCATGGGCCTCCCACTCAGAGGAGTGGGCAGCCAAAGCTCTATTATTAGTACTCAAGACTGCAGAAAAAACAACATTGAATGCCTTCACTTTTTCTTCATCCCTATTAGTCAAATGACTATTTTCATCAAGTCTTCGTCCAATATTTTCTTTAGGCTTCATCTTGCTAATGACATACTTAAGAGAGCCTTTTTTGTTGTCTGACACAACACTGGCCAGTTTCAGGTCTCGTTGAGCTTTGGTCTTTCGTGTTTGCTCCCTTCATATATGAACCCCAGCTCTGTAATCTTCTGGTGAAGCCTGAACCAACTGCTAGAGTTCATACAATTCTTTTTACTTCTGAGCTCCATGAAGAGTTCCCTGCTCAAACAAACTGGTCTTCTGCACCACTTGAAAACCCAAGGCCTGTCTGCCAGTGAACTCCATTTTCAGAGAAAAGTGTCAAAACTGGGCCAAGTTATTCCAGTCATGTTGGTTAGTGGACAATTCCCCCATGCCACAGCACAGCTAAACAGAGATATCTAAGATATTTAACTGACTTTGACAGTTATGCTTCAAAAGATCAAAGCAGCTGTATCAGGCTCAGGCTCTGGCCAATAATGTAACAAATTTATTTCACTTGTATAGTGAACAGCAGCTACTGCATGTCACAGTAACTGATGACCTGTAATTATGGAGTTTTCATACAATTGGTTTATTGGTAAATAATGTGTCCAAAGCACCTGTTCTGATTACACAAAAATAGTAAAGCCCATCACCCTGTTAGGTTTGGCAGAGAACCATAATCGATTTTGAAGTATGCGGAAAATAAAATGCAAATTACTCTTGTTTACATGAATTTGATTATAGCAAAGGCCAACAGCCAGTGAATTCACTAGCAAGGCAGAAGCATCTATTTCTAACTCATTGTGGAGATAAGGTGGAAGGGTTCAAGGCAGGTATGAAGAATTAGACATTATTTTGAATTCACTAGATTGTACTGCTTCTGTGACCCTTGCAACTTAAATAGCCACTCATACTAGAACAGCATATTTTTCCAAAAGCTCATTATGCTGCCATTTACTTCTTTCTCGCTCTCTCTTTTAATCTCTGTTCATTATAGAGGAAATTTACGTGTAAAACAGTGCCTGCTTTCCAATCAACGTTCTCCTTCCTGCTTGGTCTATTCAGTGATGACAATAACCCTCTGACACATGCATTGAATGGCAGATTATGTCATCAGAATCACCTCAAGGGTGAATCTCACAGAAGCTGTTAAAGTTACATGAGCACTCAGAAACACTTATAAAGGTTATTATTAGGGAAAGCTGGCCACTTACTTAGATATTTAAATGGGAGCTGAGCTCTCTGGAGAACCTGGCTGTTTAGGCCCATCTCTGCAAGGCACTGACTGCCTTCCTTTCCTTCCCACCACAAAAGCAGCATAGAGGAGTCTTTTTCTCAAAAGCAGCGCTTGCTGCTCCTCAGCTTAAGTGCCAGGTCCCTGTGCATTGTTACATGTGGGTTCATACAGCATCTAAGCAGGATTCTCAGCAAATGCAAATTATAGCTTCAGTCACACCAATGAAGATATGCCTATTAAGAACAGATGTGGACCTAGTCCATTTTGTAAAATAAATAAATAAAACATAAAAATTAAATAACAAACTGAAAGGTTTTGCAAGGAAATTTCCAGCTCAAAGCAGATTTTTTTTTCATGTGAGTTATAAACCCTTGAAAGTAGCAGGTTTATAATGGAAATGCTGACACAACTTTAACTATAGCATTGCAAATGGCGATGCTATAATTAAGCTTCGATCTTCTTTGAAAAAAGGAAGAGGGAGGTTATTGTTCAATGAACTGCTCTGTCATTTACTGCAGCGATTCTTAATTGTGTCTCATTACTGCAAGATGATCATTACTCTACTTGTCTATCTGATTTAGAGACCACTAAAAGTGTCTTGTAACAAGCAACCATCTCCTATGCAACAGTCCTTTGGCTCTCACCCTCATTACTCAGAATCTGTCCAATTATTTGTCATTAAAGTAATAAAAAGGACTGCAGCAGAAAATATGGGAGGTAATTGTTGGAGGCCTGCCGAGGAAAAAATGAAAACTGTTTTCAAGGCACTGGGAAAGTGACATCGTTAATTAAGTGTTAGAGAATATGCAAATCAGTCACAATCTCAAGAGACTGTAATAAAATAGAGAAAACATTATTATCATTTGAGGTAAAAGATGGTAAAGTTACCCAGTCAGTGTTAGGTTTAGTCACTTTCTAAGAATGACAATGCCAAAAAGGCGGAAACTCCAAATGAAATGAGCAGATGGGTGTATTTCAGCATAAGCTGGCCTTCTGATGTTCTGTACCTCAGAGGTAGGGAAGAAGGCAGCGGTAGTATGGGATCCCAAATTAGGATTTCCCATGAATGCTGTATATTTAATCACTGGATACACACAATTTCCTTCACAAAACAGCACAAACAAAATTGAACAAGTGTGTCATCACTTGTTTACATTATGGAGTTTGTTGTAATTTACAATCCACCTTCATGAGTTCATTTATTTAAGCAGAAAGAGAGAGAAAGGGAAAGAAGGAGAGGTGGGGAGAGAAACAGCCAGAAAGGAAGAGGAGTACAAGGAGCCCTGGACAACTAATTAAAAGAAAAACATTACAGGAGTCTTTTCAACTAATTATTTAAAAATAAATGAATTGGTGGAGCAGTTCTGAATCATGTATTCCTAAAGGGAAGGGGGCCTACCCCCCATTTAACAACCTCCCACTGTTTAACAAACCCCCTCTTTAACAACCACCTCCTCGAGAGAGAAGAGGTGGGTTGTAGTTGTAGGTGACTCCTCTCTGAGGGGAACTGAGGGTCCAATGTGCCGGGCAGACCCTCTTCTCAGAGAAGTATATTGCGTCCCTGGGGCCCCAGTCAGGGACATCACTAGGAAACTTCCTAGACTGGTTTGGCCCTCAGACTACTACCCGCTGTTACTCCTTCATGTGGGTGGCAATGAGGTGGCGACACGTAGCCCATGGATAATGAAGAAAGACTTCAGGGCCTTGGGAAAGTTAATAAGGGAATCTGGGGTGCAGGTTATCTTTTCTTCTGTTCGCCCAGTTATAAGCAGTGACTCTGAAAGAAACAGATATGTGCAGTCTGTCTGCATGGCTCCATGGCTGGTGTCACCACCACCGGTTTGGGTTTTTTGACAGTGGGATGGCCTACACGGCATCAGGCTTGCTGGCGTTGGACAGGGCTCATCTTACTGAAAGAGGGAAGAGGGTGTTTGCTCATGAGTTAGTGGGGCTCTTTGATCAAGCTTTAAACTAGACTTGTTGGGGGAGGGGGATATTATCAGGCTTGCTTGTGACAAGCCAAGGGATGACACTCCAAGGTCTGAGGGATGGGTCGCTAGCAAAGGCCCTCAACCTGTTGCTCTGAGATGTGCTGGGAGCACTGCAGCATACTCGGAGTCTTATGGAAACAAGCCAGGGGCTCCACAGGCAGTAGGAACTGGGGAGTCACAGATAAAATACCTCAAAGAAAAGCCACCTGAAGAGCAGCCCAAAGGAAATGCAGCCGCTCCAGCCAGTAAGTCAGCTCCATCAGGCGCACAACTGAACTGCCTTTATGCAAATGCATGTAGCATGGGAAACAAGCAAGAGGAGTTAAAGACGTCTGCATGGCTCCAGGGGTATGATCTCATTGGCATCACAGAGACATGGTGGGATGGGTCCTATAATTGGAGTGTTGGAATGGAGGGATACAGACTCTTCAGGAAGGACAGGCTGGGGAAACAAGGACGGGGTGTTGCCCTTTACGTCAATGACCAGCTGGAGTTCATGCAGCTCCATCTGGGGATGGATGAAGAGCCAACAAAGAGCTTATGGGTCAAGATTAAAGGGAATGCAGAGGCAGGTGACATCACACTGAGGGTCTGCTACAGGCCACATGACCAGGTCAACAGAGCGGATGAGGCCCTCTATAGACAGATAGGAGCAGCATCACTTTCACAGACCCTGGTCCTCCTGGGGGACTTCAACCACCCTGATATCTGTTGGAGGGACAATACAGCAGGGCACAAGAAATCCAGGAAGTTCTTGGAATGTGTCAATGTCAACTTTCTACTCCAAATGGTAGAAGAGCCAGCAAGGAGAAGAGCCATGCTGGACACTGTCCTTACCAACAAGGAAGGGCTCGTGCAGAATGTCAAGCTCGAGGGTAGCCTTGGCTTCAGTGATCACAAAATGGTAGAATTCAAGATCCTTAGGGCAGCGAGAAGGGTGTGCAGTAAAGCTCATTACCCTGGACTTCAGGAGAGAAGAGTATGGCCGCTTACAGGATCTGCTTGACAGAGTAACATGGTGAAAAAGCACTGGAGGGGAGAGGGGCCCAAAAAAGCTGGTTAGTATCCAAGGATCACCTCCTCCAGCTCAGGAGCGATGTATCCCAAGAAAGAAGTCAGGCAAAAAAAACAGGAGGCCTGCATGGATGAACAAGGAGCTCCTGGACAAACTCAAAAGCAAAAAGGAGGCCTACAGAGGGTGGAAGAAAGGACAGGTAGATTAGCAGGAATACAGAGAAGCTGTCCAAGTGGCCAGGAACCAGATTAGGCAAGCTAAAGCCCAGATAGAATTAAGTCTGGCCAGGGACATCAAGAACAACAAAAAAACGTTCTATAAGCATGTCATAAGGAAGCGTAGGGAAGATGCTGGCCCTCTCTGGAAGGAAACAGGAGACCTGGTCACCCAGGATATGGAGAAGGCTGAGATATTGAATGACTTTTTTACCTTGGTCTTCACTGGCAAGGGCTATAAGCACACCGCCCAAGTCATGGAAGGCAAAAACAGGGGCTATGAGAATGAAGAACTGCCCACGTAGAAGAAGATCACGTTCAAGACCATCTAAGAAACCTGAAAGTACCTAAGACCTGATGAAATCCATCCACAGGTCCTGAGGGAGCTGGCGGATGAAGTTGCTAAGCCACTTTCCATTATACTTGAAAAGTCATGGCAGGCCAGTGTAGTTCCCGCTGACTGGAAAAGGAGAAACGTAACCCCCATTTTCAAAAAGGGAAGAAAAGAAGACCCAGGGAACTACAGGCTGGCCAGTCTCACCTCTGTGCCTGGCATGATAATGGAGCAGATTCCCCTGGAATGTCTGCTAAGGCACATGGAAGTTGAAAGGTGATTGGTAACAGTCAACATGGCTTCACCAACAGCAAGTTACAGTGTGGTGGATAACGGGAGAGCAACAGACATCATCTACCTGGACTTGCACAAAGCATTTGACACAGTCTCACATGACCTCCTGGTCTCTAAACTTGAAAGTCATTGATTTGATGAATGGACCACTCGGTGGATAAGGAACTGGCTGGATGGTTGCACTCAAAAGGTTGCAATCAACGACTCAATGTCCAAGTGAAAACCAGTGAAGAGTGGCGTTCCTCAGGGGTTAGTGCTGGGACCAGTGCTGTTTAACATCGTTGTCAGCAACAGGGACACTGGGATACTCAGCAAGTTTGCCAATGACACCAAGCTGTTTGGTGCACTTGACAGGCTAGAGGGAAGGGAAGCCATCCACAGGGACCTAGATAGGCTTGAGAGGTGGGCCCATGCAAAATTCATGAAATTCAACCAGGCCAAGTGCAAGGTCCTGCACCTCAGTCACAGCAATCCCACGCACAAATACAGGCTGGGTGGAGAATGGCTGGAGAGCAGCCTTGAGGAGAAGGACTTGCAGGTTCTGGTCGATGAAAAGCTCAACGTGAGCCGGCAACGTGTGCTGGCAGACCAGAAATTCAGCTACATCCTGGGCTGCATCAAAAGAAGCATGGACAGCAGGTCCAGGGAGGTGACTCTACCCCTCTACGCAGTTTTGGTGAGACGCCACCTGGAGTGCTGCATCCAGCTCTAGAGCCCTCAACACAGGAAGGACATGGACCTGTTGGAACAGCTCCAGCGGAGGGCCACAAAGATGATCAGAGGGCTGGAGCACCTCTCCCATGAGGACAGGCTGAGAGAGTTGGGCTTGTTCAGCCTGGAGAAGAGAAGGCTCTGGGGAGACCTTATAACAGCCTTTCAGTACCTGAAGGGGGCTTACCAGAGAGATGGGGAGGGACTCTTTATCAGGGACTGGACTGACAGGACGAGAGGTAATGGTTTTAAACTGAAAGAGGGGAGATTGAGATTAGAAATTAGGAATAAATTATTTACTTTGAGGATGGTGACACACTGGCACAGGTTGCCCAGAGAAGTTGTGGGTGCCCCATCCCTGGAAGTGTTCAAGGCCAGGCTGGATGGCCAGGGCTTTGAGCAACCTGGTCTAGTGGAAGACATCCCTGCCCATGGCAGGGGGGTTGGAACTAGATGATCTTCAAGGTGCCTTCTAACTCTAACCATTCTATGATTCTATGAAAAAACTGCAATTTAGGTGGATCATGAGTACACACAAAGGTGTTGTCCATCACTTCAAAACTATCAAGACCAGAAGAATCAATCTTCCTTTTTGCAGAGCTTTAGATAGGAAAAGGATATCCAAATTTGTCAGGAAAGAAGTTTAAATATTAATTAATTGACTCATGTGAATTTAGCTGGACTATAAAATGTTGCTTTCCAGAGCAGAACTGCATGCACAGGGAGGAAGTATCTGCACTCAGAAAGCCTCTCTGTGGTGTCCTGATGTGGATCTTGTCTGGGCTGGGGACAGAAGACAGAGCCACCTTTCAAAGCATTGTACATTCATACAATACATCCTGTGTAAGAATCAGCAAGGAGCTATTTGGCCCATGTCCACCCCATATTCAAGTGTTTGCTGAGGTTTCTTAGGTCAGCTGAGAACAACCTAAAGAATAAAGCTTCCATGTCCCTTGTGTATATCTCTGCTTTTCTGCCTGCTGATAAAAGTCCTGTATAACATGCATTTCTGAGTCTGACAGGAAAGAACCACTCCTTTTGAAAGATATATGTATGGAAGCAAGCTGGTAGACAAATTGTGGCTGTGCGCCAACCTTGGCAAGGTAAATACTGGCAAGCAAAGTGTTGGACCTTGTGCTTTAGGAAAAGAGAAAGGCATATTTAGATTTACATAGACCAGATGTCTTCCTTTTTTTACCCACTCAGGTCTAAACACAAGATAAGCAGGCAGAAAACACAGGATAACCTGATACTCCAGCAATAGTGGAATCAATGAAAATTTGACCAGTGTATAGGGAACTAGACTGTAGTAAAGTTTTGTTTCCTTTAGCTGGTAAGCAATCAAGTAAATTATGCTAAGCAGATAAATCTAATTATTTTCAAATAATCAGAATCCATTTCAGAGTTTTTGATTAAAAATAACTTGAAGAGATAACCGTATTTCTTAGCGTGATGTATCAAGCCATACTTCCTGTCTTTTAGAGGTTCCAGGTAATGACACATGATGTCTGTGTCATTAAGTGAAACTGTTTATATGATGAACACGTTCTCAGGAAAGAAGAAAATTGGCTGAGCAGCTGATCAGCCACTAGCCTTTCATGTTATAGGCACTTTTTTCTGAAATTAGTTTTGAGATGATGAAATGAACATAATGCTCTCTTCAAGGAAATAAGCCTGATGATCTCAGTGCAACTTTCTACGGGTCTCAAAATCTGTTTCCCATTGATCGCTTGTGCTGAGGAAAAGATGAAGATTGGCAAGGAAAAAAAATATAACAACATCTGACTCTTTAGGGTTTATGCAAAATACGTTATGTCTAGGGACATTTGTCTGTTCTACATTTGGCTATTCTTCATTTCTTTACCAACTGAGAAGGATTTTACAACAGTAGCAACAGAATACAGAAAGTGAAAAAAATAAAGGAGAAAGTAAGTTTTAGTGAATTCATGAAGGAACAGAACAAGAATATGAAATAGTCATAGCTACACCTTTGACTTCAGCATTCTGCACCTGAGCATTTAAAACATATATTATAGGTACTATGCAAAAATATAGCACTAGTTATTTCAGGGTTGGTAGTTTAAGAAGAAAGTCTAAAGAAGATATTAATTCTCTAAACTTTGAAGCTATCTTCCTGGAAAGCAAACTAAAATGTCTAAACGGTGCATGTAATTTCAAATTGCCATTGTAGGCAGCTCCCCAGATAATTACAACTGGAATACTTTGTCCTAGGACAGAGAGAAAATCGCCATCCTACAATCAGGTAGGATGGTGACTGCAAAACACACAGAATATCTCTAGAATACAAAACTAATTCCAGAAAATAGAAGCAAGTTGACATCAGGATGCTCCCCTTAATAGCACAGGAGAATACTTTTTTTTTCCTCTTACGTTGCTGAGGTGTCTAGAACACGTTTTGTCAGTCTATCCACAAGCTACAAAACTGTCCTGAATGTATTTGGTCAGAATGGAAGTGCATACAGCTAGTATAACCTTACATCCCCAATAAACACATTTTTAAGTGGTACACAATGAACAAAACCCCACTGCACACAGTCAGTATTTTCAGAGGCTCACATCTCAGTCCAGTTCTGTTGAGTGACAGCATTCACTGTTTACATCCCACACACCACATTTGAAGTATCAAATATTTTAGAGATTTTGAAGTAAAGACTGCAAACATAATTCAGAAACAGAGGAAGTGTTTTATCTGTATGTTCCTGTCCTAACACATACTGAAATATTTTTCTATCCTTCTATCACTCTTAAAGACTCATCAGAAGAGCTCAACTGGAATACAGACGAGTTCAAGAACACAAAAAAATAGGAAAAGTTCAAAAAAAAATTAAAAATTTCTTAATATGTTCTAATTACAAAACATTAAAACATAAGCATGTGTGTCATTTTTGTAATTGCTTTTTAAGGAATAAGCACACTTTTGTTGTATAGCCAGTCTTGGCTTCTTTCTAGAAGCTGCACTGCACATTTTCTCCATTTTCCCAGGTTTCAAGAACAAAACTGCGTGTTTTGAAAATAAAAAATAAAAATAATATAATCAAATTATGAAATTGTACTGTAGTAAACTTCATTTGATTTTTAAAACATGTTAAGCATCCTTTTTTAGGGTACACTAAATTACAGGAGATGGGGTATTTTTCAATTTACCAGTTCTCACAGTATAAGGTTATGATCTCCAGTGCAAATGTTGGCCGCTTCAACTTACCACTTGTCTTTCATTTGCCATTTCTCTGCCTCTTATCCTTTCCTTTCTCCCATATGCCTTCATTATATACTTTTTATTATTATTATTTTAGGCATGGTGTAAAATGACACACATTAAAAGTTCAGCTCTCCATCCTCCTCCTATTTTCCCAAGATGACTTTATTCAGCATTAAGTGGACAGCACACCAGTATTTCAGCCAGTGTCATTTGCAGATTGATTTTTTTTTCCTAGTGCTTGGAAATTCTGAGAGGAGGCAATTTTATCAGGCCTGTGAATTCTAACAACCTGAAAATAAGAATCTCCTCAGTCTCTGTTCTAAGCTTTTCATTAGATCCAAATCCCTGGCTTCCTTCTGAAAATTAAATTGGAGAAAATTGGAAATACTGATATCCCATTCTGTCTTCAACAAGTTAAAGTGCAAAGTTTGTGTTTTCACTCTCCTAGCTCTATAATTTAAACTTGACTAAGCTGGATAGAAGGTTCATTTACTCTTTGTCAGAATACTTTTGATAAACTGGATAAAAATGAAATATATGGAAGCAAGTTTCTATTCATCTAACACATTGCAAACATTTTTCACTACCTGTTGCCCTTTTGCTTTTTCAAATTAAGTATATAATTAGTTTGACCATATTCTTTCCTTGGAGATAGACAGGGAAATCTATGACTCGTGAAGGTGGAAAACAAAGAAATCAATAGGTGTCTGCCTCAGTAGGAACCTGAGGGGATTTGTAATTGTGTCAGTGGGAGCTGCCAGTTGTACTACCTGAGGAGTTATACGTTCTCCCTTAATTTTACTGAGTTTGTCACAGATTATCTGTTGATTCTGATTGAAGATCCAGTAAAAAATAAATTAAAACAAACTCTGCTCACTTTGAGCAGAGAGAATACCCTGGGAATCTAACTCAATCACTTCTCATCAGTGAGTTTTGATTCATATTCAGCTGCCCAAACAAATACTGCCCACACCCACACACAGGCCCAAGGACACTTACAAATAAAGCCTTTGCAACAGGCTAGAGATGGTAAAGTTATGAAGGTGTTGGGGAAGAAAATGAAGGAAATCTTGGCTAAAAGAAAGCCTCTGCCAAACTATTTGTCAGTTTTCACTCTTGGCAGGCGTCACTTCCGTTTAACATCCTTTTTGCCTTTTTTTTTTTTTTTTTCATAAGTACTGTGCATGTCAGAATAATTTGTTATACATATAGATCTTTAAGATTAAAATGTTGCCTTCCAGTGAAGGTAAGTTTTTTCAACACAACTATTCTTTTCTGGAAACTAGTAGCCTAAAGCCAGTAGAGGAAATGAACATATAATTTACTTCAGTCTCTTTCATTTACTGTAGCAGAGAAGTAGCACTCCTGGGTTTTAACCAGAGGCTCAATTATTTGCTTCTATAGGAAAATACTATTAATTAATGACAGGGTACCTTACTTCAAATACAATTTTATAACTCTTTTGTCAACTTACATTGGGAATGAGCTCAGCTTCGACATCTGAACAGGTCCAAGCCTACAGGATACACATATTGAGAGCCAAATTTCATCTGGGCAAACATTCTGTTCCATTTATTTGTTGTTCCCAAATATCACAAAGGCCATTCTTTATATTACGCCTAGGAAGTGCAGCCTGGGATACCAAATCTCCTGTTTAGTCAGTTTTATTAAATATTGTTAAGATACAAAAGAATAACTGTATGAAAAAGATTAAATAATGCACTAGCTTGCTATGGGAAGACACCTACACTCATCTGGAAGGGATCTTCTGGATCCTATTTACCTGTTTATTAATGGATAGCAAACCATATGATTTTAAAAATAATGTAAGACAATGCTCAACTTTTCTGAAATACAGTAATAGAATTAAAGTTTGGTCCTGATGATGAACATCAACTGGACCACATGTCTGGATAATAATGAATTTTGTTTAGAGTATATATATAACCACCACTGACAACAAAGCTAAACTGAAAAAAGAAATAATGAATCAGATATAGCAAGGAGGAGCAGCTTGATCAATTAAGACTTGCTAAGCTGGACAGGAAGTCAGCAAGATTAAATGGAACAGGTATATGGGAATTAAAAAAACTAAGAGCACCATATAAACTGGTATTGTGAAACAGAGTTGAGATGAATGATAGGAGAAAGTTATCACACTCTCACAAAGATGCACTGCATCCTGCCCTTTGCAATTATTTTCTAGCATTCCCACAGTTGGCAATGCACTATGTGTGTACAGAAACAAACGTTGCTGATAGTAGATATAACTAAGCATTTGCTCCAAAAAAAACCCCTCTCTCCTCCATTATTCCCCCTCTAAGGTATAGCTAACTTCCCACATCTTCAGTGAGACAGCTGATAGGAGAAAAGCAGGAAAAAGGCACATTGCCTCATTTTGGATCCCTCCACTGCCACCCCCTGCCGTTAGGCGTGAGGCTTCAACAGTAAGTTGCAGGCACTTAGATATTTGATAAAATCCCTATTCTGGTTGTTTCCTGTTGTTATTATTGCATCTTGTGTAAGTAAAACTGTAGCTTACAGTCTAGTTATTATACTCTTATGATCTACTCCTGTGAGTTCTGTCAACAAAATTTGACCCAAGGAGATCTTGCTGTTCACATCATTTTGCAATAAAACAGAAGACATTTAGAAATACCTAAATACTCATTTTGCACTGTAAAGCTGAAGATAACTTTAAAGGATTGCTATGTGCACTTTGATGTATACAGTGTTCTGAAAATAGGAATCTAAATATCATAACAAGGTGTCTTGTTTGAAAAACACTGATGCCCTCATGTGGGAAAAAGATATTTTAACACCTGCCAACTGGGCTGAAAATTCACGTTAGGAAACAAATGAAATCTTCCACAAGATTTGGGGAGGAATTGAGCAGGAATCTGCCCTAAACACACCATACACACACTCACACACACACACACAAAAAAAAAAAAACCGACATAAAAAATATTTGATGAAAAACTCTTTCAGAATCTAGGAAAAAAGTGGGTAACAAACATATAAAATATACATCATTCCTATAAAAGCCTTTATTTCCTGTAATTTCTTATAAAAGTGTCAGGATCTAACTGTCCTGAATCGTATTTTAGTTATCTGTTTAACTAAAACTTGTTTCGATAATGAAGTAGTCATTAATCTCTCACTGCTTACTTCAACCATCAGTTCTTATAAATATGGTCTTTTCAAGTGGAAAGCCCAACTGCTGTGTTTAGGAGGTAAGAGATTAATCAAAGAGTGAAAAATAGAATCTGTTTTTCTTTTGTTTAAATTCAATCCCATCTACATCCAGGGTAGAATAAAATGGTAAAAAATTAACCATTTTACTGATTATCTGTCTGTACCTTATTCTTCATGTCACATTGAACATGAGTAAAAAGCAGATTCATTGAAATCGATTATATCTGGATTTCAGAATGTACCATTAGTGCATAGTTGTACTGAATTTGCATGAGGTTGTTTCAGGAATAACCTACACTTCTAGACATATTATAAACAGCCAGCAAAAAGAATTCCACATGCACCAAAGACTTCAGAAGTTGTGATTCTTATGACCTGACTACATCAGAGCCTGTGAAAAAATTTAAGGGTTACATGATTTAAACCAGTGGCCATTCCTTGCAAATTTCTCTTCCCAGATTGTCTAGATAAATGTGAGTCTATTCCCTATGGAACCGCTTTATTTCTTTTTCCATGATAAAATATATATAGCAAAAAATTACTTAAAGAACTCAGGGTTTGTTTTTTTTTCTGTTAAATGATCTGTGAACAGTCTATTTTCTGACTGTATTCATTATTTCACCATAAATACTTTATGTGAACATAGCTGCCCAAGGGTCTACTGAAAACTATTCACTTTGGTTACTGTATTTCTTTGACTATTTTTTATTCATTATTTGTGATGTGTGACTAAATCACACGAGTTACATGGCGTTGCTTCTGCTTGCCAATTGCTTGACTGAAGAAAACCTTTGTAAAACAGAAGCCAGATCATTTCAGCATGAATAGCATATTCCCAAACAAATGACCCTCCCACTGAATCCCAAGAAACCGGTACAAAGAAATTTAATTCTGCCCAATAACCAGGAGACTGAGATGTGGCCTGAAAGGCACCTTCAAAATATCACACCTCTTGTCTCGATATTCACAGAAGCTTGTATGTGAGCATTGTATGACCGCAGATTTATTTCTTTGCGGAATCACTGTTGGACAGTGAAGCAAACTATGGACAATAAAAAAAATCTGCAAAGCACAAGTATCTTAGAGCAGTAGAATATGATTATCCTGTTCAGAGTAAATATTGGCACTGTTACAGTTTAATTCCTACAGACCATTTTCCATGTATCAGGTAGGTTTCCCTATAAGGTTGAGGATGACACATTGACTGGCAGCAATAGCTTCGGAATGAAATCAATGAACCATGCTCTAGTTTTGAAGATAGGCTTTCAAATTCCCACTAAAAATCTCAGAAACTTTAAGTACTCAAGCTGACTTTTCTTTAGCACATTTTTTTCTGAATAGCTACCTGGCTTTGACTCCAGCTCTCAAATATCCCAGGAAAAAAGACTGTACCTCTCCTACATCATGTGGAGGTCCTCACCAGCTTAGGAAAGACCCCAAGATCACAACAGATCTGATTCATAACATTCCCACTCTAGTTTCTGTTAAACTGGAACACACTGGAACCTACAGGAACCTTGTAAGCTCCTTGCTTTCAAGCAACCTGATAAATATTAGGCTCCCCACCTGTTAAACCTAGTGCTTTCCTTAATGACCAATACAATTTTATTATATCTCTGGGTATAACACTTTCTATATTTGCATTTTTGCTCTTTGTGGCAAGACCTGTCTTTCTATTCTATCTTTGCACAGTGCAAACATTTCAGTGGAATTCTGGACTTTGAATTTTGAGCAGGTCAGTATTACAAATTATGCTTTATGAATGAAAGCAAACCTTCACATATATTTGCACATAGATTACACAATAAAAGGAGAAATTGGGCCAGGGAATAAGTCATACTCACCAATAGAACTATGGAACTATAAACAAATTAGATTCGAGCAAGAGGAAATAATCTGTCAGACATTGGTGAAACCAGTCACTACACTTTGATGTTTCCGATAAGTCATTTCATATTTTGTTGAGATCTCTCCCACACCCATAGAGAAGCACCATAAGCTTGATAAACATCCAAAGATATATAAGAAATATATATGAAATATTAAATGCTAGATAATCAGCATATTTAGCAGGAGAGGGGAGTTAATGTAGCTAAAAAGTACTTTTGATTGAGAAATATTGCATGATTAACTAAGAAACTAAATGTGGTGATAGGAGCAGAGCTGTGTAATGAGAATGAGATGTCCAGCTGTCATCATACTTCAGTATTTTCACCACTGCTGAGGCAGATTGTATGAATAATGCTAATGGTGTTTCAGAATCACAGAACGGTAGTGGTTGGAAGGGACCTTTGGAGATCATCTAGTCCAAACCCCCTGCCAAAGCAGATTCATCCAGAGCAGGCTGGACAGAAACACATCCATGTGGGTTTTGCATATCTTCAGAGAAGGAGACTCTGCAGCCTCTCTGAGCAGCCTGTTCCAGTGCTCTGGCACCCTCAAAGTAAAGAAGTTTTCCCACATGTTAAGATGGAACTTCCTGTGTTCCAGCTTCTTTCCGTTTCCCCTTCTCCTGTCATCAGGCACTACAGAGAAGAGCCTGACCCTGTCTTCTGGACACTTGCCCTTTAGATATTTATAACCATTGACAAGATCCCCTCTCAGTCTTCTCTTCGCTAGGCTAAATAGACCCAGGTCTCTGAGCCTTTCCTCATAAGAGAGGTGCTCCATTCCCTGATCATCTTTTTAGCCCTCTGCTGGGCTCCCTCCAGTAGTCCCCTGTCCTTCTTGAACTGGGGGGCCAAAAGAGGACACAGGACTCCAGAGGTGGCCTCCCCAGGGCCAGGGAGGATGAACTCCTTTGACTTGCTGGCAACGCTCTTTTTAATGCACCCCAGGAGACCATTGGCCTTCTTGGCCACACAGGCACATTGCTGGCTCATGGTCAACTTCTTGTTCTCCAGGACTCCAAGGTGTCTCTCTACAGAACCCCTAACCCGTACCAGTGTATGGAATTATTCCTCTCTAGGTGCGGGACCCTACACTCACCCTTGTTGAATTTCATCAGGTTCCTCACCACCCAGCTATCTAACCTGTCCAGGTCTCGCTGAATGGCAGCACAGCCTTCTGGTGTGTCAGCCACTCCTCCCAGTTTCGTGTTATCAGCAAACTTGCTGAGGGTACACTCTGTCCCCTCATCCAGCTTGTTGATGTATATGTTGAACAAGACTGGATCCAGTACTGACCTGGGGAAGACCACCAGCTACAGGCCTCCAACTGGACTCTGCACCACCAATCACAACACTCTGAGCTCTACCATTCAGACAGTTCTCAATCTGCCCCACTGTCCTCTCCTCTAACCCACGCTTCCTAAGGTCACCTATGAGGATGTCATGAGAGACAATGTCAAAAGCCTCACTGAAGCCAAGGTAGACAACATTCACTGTTCTCCCCTTATCCACCCAGCCAGTCATTCTATCGTACAAGGCTATCAGATTGGTCAAGCATGATTTCCCCTTGGTGAATCCATGCTGACCACTCCTACTGACCTTTTTGTCTTCTACATGCTTAGAGACGACATCCAGAATGAGCTGTTCCATAACCTTTCCAGTAATGGAGTTGAGACTGGCGGGTAGTTTCCGAGGTCCTCCTTCTTACCCTTTTTGAAGACTGGTGTGACATCGGCTTTCCTCCAGTCGTCAGGAATCTCTCCTCTTCCTCATGACCTTTCAAAAATGATGGAGAGCAGATTCACGATAACATCTGCCAGCTCCCTCAGCACTCATGGGTGCATCCTAACAGGCCCCATGGATTTGTGGGTTGCAAGTTTGCTTAAATGATCTCTAACCAAATCCTTCACAATCAAGGGTGAGTCTTCCTTACTCCAGGCTCTCTCTCCCACCTCCAGAGTCTAGGATTCCTGAGGCCCAGCCTCAATGGCAGAAAGAATATAATAGAGTCCCTTACATAGGAAATAGTTTAAAAGGTATCTAATAAGAAGATAGGACAGATCTTACTGATCAGGCACAGCAGAAAACCTGACACACATACAAACTGCACATGATTAGCCCTTTTTATTTCCTTACCCTCTATTTTCTCACACTTCTTCCTCCCCAAATCACTCAGGCCCCTCTCATTTTCTGCCTTCAGTTCCTCCCTTAAGCATCCCATAGTACATAGTAAGTCTGGTGCAATCCTGAATGCTCTTCCCCTTTATGCCATAACGTGTCTTACCACTCTGGACACTAACCACCCTTAGTCCAAAAGGTGATTGAGATCACACTGGGACACAGGGGCTGAAGCTCTCCTGTGTCAGCTCTGCGAGGATTCAGAAAAGGTGCTCACTCCTCAGGTGCCTGCAGTTTTAGTTCCCGTCTGCAATTGTGTGCCCCTGTGCTTTTCTGGGCCTGTGGATGTGGCCTGATGGCTCCAGAGATGAGTCTGGGGGTAGCTGGGGCAGGGTATTATTCAGTCTCTCAAATAATACTAGCATTGTCTCTCTGTGCTCCTTTGTAGGCATGCAGAGGAGAGTTTATTGCATAACCTAACAGAGTTGATTTCAATTATGAATCATAGTTCATTGCTTTGTATTAGTGCTATCAACTAAATAATGGTTAATAATTCCCAGCTTATATTTTCCGGAGAGAATATTTGAGCATTTTGAAAGCTTCAAGGAGTAGTTTAAAGTGAAATACAAAGATATAGAAGGCTTCTTTTAGGCCAATGTCTATTTTATCAGACAGTTTGTAAATTATTTATCCTTAAGAGTTATCCAGTCTCATTAGATATAGTTATTCTTTTGAAATGCTTGACTAAAATCCAGTTATTTTTCAACCTGGTACTCTGAGTTTTTCTTGAGTAGATCACACCTGACAGTTTATGCTTCAGAATTTTTTCCAAGAAGTAAGTTATGGTGATACTGAACTGTTGCTGAACAGTTGGCGCTCCATGAGCATCAGATATTCCCAGATTTGAAGTTAGGTTGTTGATTGTAAATGCAGCACTTCTTTTTTAAAAAGGTATGCAGTTTGATTTGATGGTACCAATGACAGAGCATTTCCATTTTAAGTAACTGGAATTAGTTTTAAGAGCACTTCCAATTTAAGTAAAATTCCTTCCAAAAAAGAGCCTACATAAGCTTTTCAATAAAATCAGTGATTTCTCAATCAGTTGGTGATTTTTTCTTTTCATCAATAGATTCTATTCTAACCCCATGCTTCCTGAATAATGAAAGTCAAAACTAAAAATGAAACAGGTGATTTTTTTCATCCAATGAGGAAGGAGAATGTGAGAAACCTTTGGTCAAGCAAAAAGATTTTTTTTTCTTATGATCTTACTCCTAAGACACTGCATCCTTGACATGCCACATAGAAAAGACATCGCCAAGAAATACAGATGAGCAATAGTTTTACAAAAAGGAACTTATTGGTGAAATTATTCACTGCTGAACTACAACTCTTAGACTGATTTTGCATAGTGTTGTGTTACTTGGTAACAGAGAAAGCAAGCCATCCCAGGGAATCTTGAAAGAATGTCTTCCCACTTCTAGTACCAGCCATCGATGCGTTTTCCTATAAATTTAAATACTTGAAGAGGTAACAAGTTCACTCAGAGTCCCCCAAATGACAGAAGACCTAATATGATGTCCTAAAAGAGATTAGTTTGAAGAGAAACTATCTTGAGTAGAAAAGGATCACAGATCTGAATATGTTATAACAGAACCAAAAAAAAAAAGTAATTTTTTTCTAAATCTATGTTAGAAATTTTTCCCAAAGATGAACTGCTTGTGTTCTACTATTTAAAAAAGGGTTTAGTAATTTCAGGAAAAAAAATAAAATTCTCCTTTTTCTGAAGTCCACAAGGCAAAAGCAGGAAAGAAACAACTGTAAAAAACTTGTTGGGCAGTATTGCTGCTCCTGCTCCTGTCTCTGTTCTGGAATTCTAGCTGATGCCAAAAAATGAATATTTGCTATGGTGTGACCACATGTGATATGGCCACAACAGATGGAAAAACATAAAATGCCTCACAGCAATTTTCAAGCTTCCAAAGGTAATTTTTGCTATTGTTCTTGTTTAATTATGCAATGATAAGGACGAGTTCAAAAGGACCATGTCACAACACAACACCTTAAGTAGAAAGCTGGGCTAAGATGTTTGCTTGCCATCCCTAACAGTAGATTCAATCGCTCAGTGAATTCCTTTGTTTCCCTGGCATCATTGCATTCTTATTACTGTTCATTAACTTTTTGTAGCAGAACTTTGTGTTCCATGCAGAGAGATCCGGGAACTGATGAAATCCATCCACAGGTCCTGAGGGAGCTGGCGGATGAAGTTGCTAAGCCGCTTTCCATTATATTTGAAAAGTCATGGCAGGCCAGTGTAGGTCCTGCTGACTGGAAAAGGGGAAACATAACCCCCATTTTCAAAAAGGGAAAAAAAGAAGACCCAGGGAACTACAGACCAGTCAGTCTCACCTCTGTGCCTGGCAAGATAGTGGAGCAAATCCCCCTGGAATGTCTGCTAAGGCACATGGAAAATAAGGAGGTGATTGGTGACAGCATGGCTTCACCAAGGGCAAGTCATGCCTGACAAATTTGGTGGCCTTTTATGATATTGTCACAGCAGGAATAAATTATTTACTTTAAGGATGGCGAGACACTGGCACAGGTTGCCCAGAGAAGTTGTGGGTGCCCCATCCCTGGAAGTGTTCAAGGCCAGGCTGGATGGCCAGGGCTTTGCGCAACCTGGTCTAGTGGAAGACATCCCTGCCCATGGCAGGGGGGTTGGAACTAGATGATCTTCAAGGTGCCTTCCAACTCTAACCATTCTATGATTCTATGAAATTCAGAAAATTTTCAGCCAACTGACCACTAGGCTTATGTTGTGTATTTGGTCCACCAGGAACCCAAGTTTTGGGTTTTTTTGCACAGAAATGGAGAAAATGGACATTATAAATCTATAAACGTTAAACCTGATTATAGATGTTACATAATTTTACAGGCTGGAAAATTAATGAAATATTTTATGTATACTCAAAATATTCGAATGCATAATTTTTACTTAAAATCACACTGAATGACTTTTATACATTAAAGGTTATATATTCTTACCTTCTCCAGTGTGAAGATTTACACCAAAATACTCTTCTATTTTAGACCTGCAAACCAGCATCCACACAATTTTGCGTGCAGACCTGATTGTAACTGGCTGTGTTATTCAGTATCTGCTTTATAATAGATGCCAAAGGTGTCAAGTTTGTGTTTCACTTTGCAGCTAATGATGTCTTCATAATTCATTAGGAAACAATGACATTACAACAAGAAATCACTTTTCAAAAATGCATTGCTTTTGGAATAAATTTCTAGTCAGTGTTTTTATGACCTGGAAGTCCCAAAGGCTTTGCTTGCCACTTTAGCAGAGCATTTCCGGAAGTCCCCAACCTTCCACAAATTCTCCAGACACATTAAAACCAGAAACAGTGTTAAACGTGACATAGCCTTACTAGGCTTTTTTTTGTTGTATTGGTTGAATTCAAGGCCAGTACAAATTCAGAAACAAGAAACTCATTAAACTGCCTAAATGAAAAGAAGGAATACTTAGGTAATCAGTAGTATTCTGAAAATGAGAAAGATATGTAAAAGTTATCAGACCTCATCCCAGAAGATCAGTGTTGGTTTTTTGGATCAGTTTGAAACAGGTGATGTTTGGAAGTAAAACCAATATTTTTTCTGGAGTAGAAGAGCATTGCACAGAGGAACATGTAAGCATTTTTTTGATTACCCAACCCACCTGATCTCTGTCTATTTTCTTTTACTGTACTCCATCAAATGATATTTGGAGGTCATTTTACTTAACCTCCACTGCTTTTACTCAAGGTAATTCAAGCAGCTTCTCTTGTTCCAGATCACCTGTTGATAAATCCCCACTAAAATTGGCTGATAGATGTTTCTTCAAAGTTTGTCAGTCTAGAGAATCTCATTAGACTTCAGCAGCAGCTCCAGACTGACTGGCAATTGTATTCTCTTTGCACATTTATTGTATGGCAGTTACCAACCACAACAGGTAAGAAACATGGATTATTTAAGCAGAGATTGTTCGTTTTATCTTGAAATACCAACTCAGAATACTGATCCCTACTGAGACACTGATTGGCATTTTGCACCAGTGATCACAGAAACCTGGTGGAGCATGAAAGCCCATATTGCCCTTATTGCTATGCTCATTGATCTGTTTGAATCACACCAACAAGAAAAGTATCATGCTTTAGCTCCAGGAGCCCCAGCCTGCACAAATTCTAAATCTTAACCACATCGTTTCTTGGTCACATGGTGTTTTAGTGCCTGCAGAGATGAAACACAGCTGCTATATTGCACTCACACAAGTTGCACTTCAATACACATCATAATGTTGTAAACAGTCCTGATAAACATCTATTTAATCATTTCACTTTCTTTCCAGAGAGCCAGCTTTCATTCCTTCCAAAATGACCCTTGAGTCTTTGCATCAGCAATTTTTGTCCTGTATGACTTCCTCAAGCAGTTGCTATTCCCAAGGTGAAAAAAGATACCACCTTGGAAAAAGCTGATTTTTCTTCTCCTATAATTTCTTGGTTCCTGCCATATAGAAACTGTGCATAGTGATTTTACCTACACGTTTGGGGCTTTTGAAAACTTCATTTAAATCTCTTTTTGTGAACTATTCCCACCAACAGCGTTTGTCAGGATTCTTTACCTCTCTTATACACCAAACCACTTGATGCTAAGATCAGCAGCATTGCCTAGTTTCTACATTTAATATTGTTGCCTCTGCATTAGAATGTGTACACAGAGGATTTAATTTCTCATAGCTATATGTTCCCTAGTATTGCCACCTCCATCTAGCAGATATTTTATCATTTAATGGCCTTATTTTCAACAAAGAGGAACACCTGCATCTTCCCTCAAAAGCAGCCACAATCATTAAGGTTGTATAGTATTATTTGGCTACATAGCTTCTTTATTTTCTCTTAATCATATGGGGAATATGAACAGATACTTTAAATAACCTCAGCACCTTTTTTTTTTGCTCATCATTACCATTTCACGTTCTTGTATATAGTTTTGTTTTTCCTTAGTTTTTAAGATTATCAGTGTTGTCTACCTAAATCTCTAGTCTCCAAAGTATGTTTCAAGCTTGCTTTGTCCTTATTAGCCACCAAGGATATTTTAATTGTATAAAAACAAGCATTTGCATTTATTCCTGAAATGATGGTTAAAGGCTGGTTTTTTTTAATTTGTTACTCACAGCTTCCTTACAGAGTAAGAGTAGGAAACACAACACCAAAGCCAAATAAGACACCTATTTTTTGTGCAAGTAAGCACTAGAGAAAGCAGATTATTCACATTTTAAAGGTGGCTTATTCAGTAACACCCAAGAAAACAGATAAAAATCAAAACAAAATCTCAACTAAACAGATATATATTGCAACACCGCTAAGATCCACAATCACTGAATACCTTCAAGCAGAAAGTCAAAGGACAAAACTCATAATGATGTGGAAGGTTGTTCACAAAATGACAATCACAGCACTTAAACCAAACTCCAAGTCTACTTTCAAGCTCATTTTCTTCATCTTAAATTAATTATATGATCCCAGGATCCAACACTCTAAATATGTGGAAGAGTGACCAGAAGATACCAGCACTTACAAGCTAAACTGGGAACTTAATTCTGTAACCTTTTCACAACTCATTTACACAAAACCAGGTAATTTCCATTTTATACCAGTAAAAATAATACTAAGGGAAATGATGGAGCTACTTTCTGTCCAAGAATTCTGTGTTACTAGATCAGGATAGATAATGATGTATTCAAAGACTATTAGTTTTCCCAAAATGCTGCATTGTTTCACTATTGAATTTTACATCATGTAAATGTGTTACTAATGCAATAGTCAACAAGAAGCTGAACAATATGGGATTTGTATAAGTTTCATAAAAATTAGTGATATTACAGATGAAAAAAATATGTTCTTCTGCTATACATATGTTCCAAAATGCTACACTACAAATTATAATTCGCTATGGTTAGTTGCAGTATGAAGCACACTAACCAGTTCTCAGCTCATTAGTTCTTCTTTCACACAAAATTAATCAAAATTTAAATCTGTATATGTAAGCAGTTTAGTAGGCTGATTACAGATCAGCAAAGTGTTTTCATTCTAATGTATGGGTTTGGGTTTAAATCATATGTTTAATCATCTATTAATTTGCAGATTCATAAAATCTTGCAATTAACTCAAGCTAAGAGGTATTTTTCCATTACACTTGTGTTAAGTGTTTGCACACGTATGCATGCATATATATGTAAATTTATGTTGCCTTTCAAGAGCAAGACCTTCATTTTTATATACTTATATTCCCATAATCTGTTTTACAGGTTCCACGTGTCATCTTACATGAAAGTTTTACTGTGTATTTCATATTGTATTTTCCAGAGAAGGGCCATGAAGATGGTTAAGGGACTGGAGCATCCCACATACGAGGAAACGCTGAAAGATCGGGAACTGTTCAGCCCAGAAAAGTGCAGGCTCAGTGGGAGACCTTATTAATGTAGATAAATATCTGAAGGGAGAGCCTAGAGATGACAGAACCAGGCTCTTTACAGTGTTGCCCAGTGACAGGACCAAAGGCAATGGCCACAGAATGAAAGGTTGAGTTCCTCCTGAACATCAGGAAACACTTTTTTGTGACTGAGCACTGGCAGAGGTTTGAGGATGATGCTGTCTAGAACTCCCTTTTCCACACAGCACAAGCCTCCTTTCACTCTAAGCAGCAATGGGATTTCATTTCCTATCTCATATGTTGAATGACCTACCGGTTTTACTGCTATATCTCCATCTTGTTATGGGCTTTGATCAGGAGATCTACAAAGCATTGAATGTCACTGACTTTTTAACACCATACCAACAGGGTGTGGGAGGACAGGCCTTAGTGCACTGCAGAGGAAGTGGCAACAAATAATTCCACCTTCTTCGATCTTACCTAGCAAGCACAAAAGAAGACAGCACCAGACTCAGCTGAGAAATATACTTGTGAATTCGTTTGTTTCACCACTAAAAGTCTGAGTTTTATTTCAAGTCTGACTTTTCTATCAGTCACTGTGTCTCATTAAGCCATTGGACAGCAGGCCAGAAAATGCTCTTTTCACAGGTATCTTTTCTTCGCACATGTTCTTCTACGCTGCAGCTACAGAAAGCAGACAAAAAGGTCTGCCTGACCCTGTCTCTGACAGCGGCCATATAGCAGAAGCCTGGGGAAAAGAGTAAGTGTTGCATGCTCCCCAAGTTCTCAGCAGTTTACAGCTCAAGATTTTCCTGATTCTGAAGTGGTTTCGTTTTGTTTTAGCTTGAGCTTTCAATGCATTATTTTCATGAGTTCATTCAAGAGCTTTTTCAACCTACATTGCATTTCTGGCTCTAATGAATTCTACTGCTTAATTTTGCATACCGTGCAGATATCTTATTTGAGTTTAGGTAGTCATTTGTTAATTTTGCTTTAAATTCTCTAGTTTTTAAATGACAGTAGACAGTCCACCGTCATTCCTTATTTTCTGCTTCCATGTTCTTGCATTTTCTAGGCACCTACAGTATCTACTGTTGTTTGTGTCTGTTCCAGTCTGAAAGATCCCACTGGCTTTAATTTCCATCTGCACACACATTGCCCATACCTTTGATGTTGCCACCTTTCTACAAAGGTGGAACCTTTTCCAATTTTCCAGCTTGGCTTCTCCTTGCTGAGATGGTAGAGAAATGAGGATTATGCACGCAATTCAAGATGCAGGTTTATTAACCTGTATGCCAGATGCTGGGATACCAGAGACTTCTTTTACAGTTTTTGGTCATTCCCATAGCTCTTTAAAGCCTCTTCAAGCTTTCACTGTCCATACTGAGTTCTTGGTACCTGGCCACAATGCACTAGAGCAGCAACAATCACATGTGCCAACCAAGTACAGAAATAATTACAAACTATTCCCAATAGTATTTCTTTGGCCACAGTACTATTCTCCCCTTCAGCTGATGATCCACAATAGATTGTGAGTCTTTATCAGAGCTACCGCTTTCTGTTACAGGAAGCTCTGACATACAGGAGATGACTGGATCTTATCACTTCACGAGGATCCTGATGCCAGAACACTGGGCATGTAAAAGCAGTCTGAAGTACTTGCTTCTCCCTGAATGATGAATGTATCACTGGTTACACACAGCTTACAGTGGGCTCTAGACTGTTTGGTATCACTACTTCAACTTCTTTTTTATTGATCCTCCAGCTTTCACATCATTAGTGAATTGACCAGTAATGATTTTATGCCATAGATAAAAATGTTAAACAACTCTGGGTCCACAGAACTCAATCCAGTGAAATGTCCACTCAGTGATGCTTCCCCAGCAATTGTTTCTTAGAGAACATAATTTAAATAATGGTTTCACCTGACTGATACATATTGATTTCGTATTAGTTTTGCTTCTTAGCCAAAATGCTTTGCAATACCAAGTTAAAATACCTTACCTATCCCAAGTAGTATTACATCAACACTTTTAGCAATGAAGCTTACAGTGACAATTTTTTTTCCAAGTTAGCTTAACAAGATCAAATTTCAATAAATCTATGTCTATTGGCATTAATTAACTTTTCTTAACTCTTAAAAAAAGTCACATTTATTATCTGCCATTCCAATTGTCCACAATCTGCACAAGGCAGACAAGCTTATAATTACTTAAGTCACTCAATTTCCTCTCTTTAAATATTTTCACAGCATTAGGTTTTTTATGATCTCCCAGAATTGTCCCAGCATTCCACAACTCATAGACAATCCAGAAAGCTTAGCAGCTTAGATAGATTATAAAGCTAAAATGCCCAACGTAAAGTTTTTATACAGAATGTTCTCATGAAGTCTCTCACACAGAGAGAAGAAAACTTAAAGTCCTTAATTCTATTTTATTAAAGAAATAAGTTGTGTTATCATGAGGATTTTAACACAAAAATATTTAGACAGAATTTCCCCTAAAGTAGTTGCTTTTTCTCCAGGCATTGTGGACAGTGTTCAAAAGGCACAGCAGTAAAGCAGCTAAAAGTCCATTTCTATGATTCCTCTATAAAGGATGCCGACCCATACATGTTGAAGATTGTATTTCATCATGCAATCTTCATCATTTAAAACAAAAGAGAAAGCTTTTTAATTCAAATCACTGGGGGAAAAAAGAACGTAAAGAAAGCATAGCTGGGGTTGTAATGGGTTGTCCAAACTCTAAGCCTAACATTGTTGACACCAAAAAAATCTTCAAAAAGCCTGCCAAAACCCTATTGAGGAGGATTGATTGATGATCAGCTGTGGTTAAAAAGCTGTGCTGAAAGGAGTATGTTCCGGAAGCTGCTTTGCAAGCACTTGGATACCATCCACATCAGCTCTGGTACTACCGAGCAGAGACTAGCCTCTAGAAGGTAGCCTGAAATTTATGCTGTGTTTTCATAGCCCAGTGGGACACGTACGAGAGCAACAGAGTCTGAGAAATATTGAACCTGATGTTGTCTTCTCCAGCCATGCAACTTGTACCATAAGTTAGGAAAGATGCTGCAACAAGAATAAACATTTCAGACAAACACCAAAGAGAGCTTGTGTGTTTCAAACAGGATGTTGGGTACTTCCTACGGGAGCCCAGTAATGTTACATACTCCAATGACTGCATCCTTCCTTACAAGAGAATCACTTTTGCCTTTGCTGCAGAATTCTTAGCCTTAGCAGTAAAAATTGTTTTAGAAAGATTCAGGCGCTCTTGTGACAATACTCTTCCTTGAATAAAATCCATGTGATTTAGTAACAACTATATGCAGATAAACCCATTTACTGTTTCACATTTTTTCCTGGATTGATAGGTGTTCTTTTTGGACATTATCTTCTGTGTTTCCTTCTGCTTGGTGTCTCCTCACAGCATTGCTTGACTGCACTATAGATACAACAGATTGTTTTTTTCTTGGAAGTACAATATGGCCATTCAAAATCATCTCAGCAGCAAGTTATTCTTGAGTTTTTTCCACACAGTAGTTTTGAGATAGGGTAGACAAGATCACTGAAGACAGCTACCTTATCGTAACTCTAAGCCTCCCTTAACTCTGTGATGCTGCCCAGTGAGTCTTTCAGAGTCTATTTTCTCCAAACTGCAGACAATAGCTACACACATGTAACAGCTGCACATGTATATTGTTCTTATGCCTACTCAGGATCTTGATAGTTTTAAAATACCACATGTGATAGCGCATACTAGTCCTGCAAGATACTGTGTTACAGAGCAAAAGAAAAAATCTGACATATTTTATAAATCCACACATTCCAATTCAAATTTTTACCTGAAGGAAATTAAAGACAGTACTGTTAATTTTGCTTTTTATCCACAAAAATAAAGCAATGTGGTATCAAGTTTTGGAGGATAAATGCCACATTAAAAAATGGATATTGCATGAGTGAAGTGTGGAATGGATGAAAAGCTCTATACTCGCTAATGCTGAAAACAGCCACTATTTGCTTTCTGTCAAATTACTCAGTGGTCACACTAGATTTATTCCTTCACAACAGCTTCATGGCAAGTGCAGGAAACAGAAAGTACACAGAAAGTACACAAGGCTTGAGGCTTAATCTGTTAAACCATAAATATTTTTTTAATAAATTTAAACCAGCAGAATGAGTTTATGCTTCAGGATTGCTTTGCATTACATGTCCAAAACAAAGCATATAGGCTTCTGGCTCTGCCTGGAAGCTGTGGTGCTTCCCTCTCTAGGATTCCCCTGATGGCTCTCTAACAAATTAAGCTCTACCTATACCATAGTAGATCTGCATAGGTAATATTTCTATTACTGTTCCCACAAAGTAAATCTCCACTAAAAAAAAAAAAAAAGGATTTACTAAATCAAATGAGGCACGCATTAAATATTAGCTCTTCTGAGGATCTTGGTAGGCATATAAACAACTTCATATAATGATACTAAATACAGCAAGATAGATTTAAAAAAGAAGGGGGAAATAATAAACATGAATTAACCTAGAGCTCTTAGCATAGACAGTCTTGTCACTGTAGGCATAGATCTTATTCCAAGGCAGATAAAGTACAGTGTTTTTTTTACCAGACTTCTAGAGATTTTATGTTTGGATTGATATGCATCTTCTCCTTTGTCCCCACACCTGCCAGCCATGATACCGTACCAATTAAATCCTACTCTGATTTGAACAGTCAAATTAATTGTGGGTTCCTATGCTGCGTTCACACAAGGGCTGATAATATTTGCTCAGTTGAGATAACTTAGACCTCCATTTCCAGAATATTGAAGTTCATGATACTACAGGGTTCCATGCCAAAGATCAAAGTCTTGCTGCTTTTTTCCCAATTATATTTCAACTTACCATTTGAATGCTTGTCTATTTAAATAAGCTATTTACTTGTCTGGACACAGACACAAGATATTTCAGCAGTAGCCATGTGTCCCAAAATTATTTTAAAGGATCTTTGTCTCACATAGCTCTAATGGAATAGGAAGCAATTCTCATTTTGAAGGACAGAAATGGGTTAATAATTACATTAAGGTGACTGATAAAGAACAGAGTGAAGGTCTCCAGCTGGACCCATGCCTCCTAAGTTTCACTGAGCTGTCTGATATACCACTTTTCTGCCCTAGCCTCCAGATTGATGTCATACCTTTTTTCCCTCTCGCTGTACTCCACAGCTTAAAGAAGGCTAATGACATTATAGGAAAATGAGATATGTAGCTATGCTTTTCTTTTGTGTTCAAGTTACTGAAAAATATAATAAGACCATATTTCTCAAGGCCACCAGCCTATGCCAACAGTTTCTTGATGAAATATACCTATAAGCACAGCAGCATACTGTAAGTCCCAAAGAAACCTAGGCTTGGATGAACAGAAGGTGATAAATATACACTGAATTTTCATAAAATTATTGATTCCATACAGTCACATATAGAAATCTACTCTAAAGTGTTTTGTTTATATGGTTACAAATTATACACATTTCATTGAACTGAATAAAATCATGTTTGAGGGAACTCTAATAAAGTAAAATGTCACCTCATACATTTGAATTGAAGTCCAGTTACTTAAAAGAATCAGGCTGTGCAAATTGCAATTTTAATAATAATCCTTTAATTACCGATGTTACATTGTCGGGGAAAGACTTTGGAAATGAGTGTGCACATAACAGCCCTGTCTTTGATTGCTAAGTTAATGAATGCTGCTTAAAACTGTCCCCTCTCATTTTCACAACTAGCAGATTTCTCAAAAGTAACATCATCTTTGAAGACTATGAAAAACATCAGTAATACACTTGCTTGTAGGCACTGTATGAAAAATATGCCAATCTGATTATAAATATGAAAAAAAGATTAATTAGACAGCAAATTTATTCTACAAATAAAGTTTTTTTGACCCCAAAGAACTTAGCCTGGAGAAGAGAAGACCGAGAGGGGATCTTGTCAATGGTTATAAATATCCAAAGGGCAAGTGTCCAGAAGATGGGGTCAGGCTCTTCTCTGTGGTGCCTGATGACAGGAGAAGGGGAAACGGAAACAAGCTGGAACACAGGAAGTTCCATCTCAACATGTGGGAAAACTTCTTTACTTTGAGGGTGCCAGAGCACTGGAACAGGCTGCCCAGAGAGGTTGTAGAGTCTCCTTCTCTGAAGATCCGCCAAACCCATGTGGGTCTGTTCCTGTCCAGCCTGCTCTGGGTGAACCTGCAGGGGCATTGAGCTAGATGGTCTCCAAAGGTCCCTTCTAATCCCTACAATTCTTTGATTCTTTAAGGGTATAACTTTTTAACTTTTAAAGTTTTTTTTTAGTTTGAAGGTTTTGGCTGGGTTTCCCTGTTGCTTTTTTTTTCTCCCATGTCAGGAAAGTTGTTATTTTACCACTCCCAAATTGTGTCTTTAAAAACTTGAAAAGATCTTACACAGCTTGAATAGTTCATCTACAATTAACAGATCATGACTATTCTTTTAAACTGTCCCTAACTGTCTCTCTAACTTCTAGAGGAAACTCAGGGGCTTGAAATACATTTACTGTTTTTTTCTAATCTAGAAAGAGTCAGGAGGGCTTTGACGAGATACTCATTGACCTGGAAAGAATGTTCTTTCAGCCTTGCTTGCTACAGAACGATTCTAAAAGAATGTTAGCAACTTTGCTCTTACTAAAAGTTATTCTATGTTGCTGAAAAATGTGGCTGTTACCCACATTGTCTTCATTTCTAAAAGCACTTTAAGGGATCACACATTAATTAAAATAATACTACACAACATCTATTCTGTGAACTATTTGCCACAGAATATTGCTAGTGCTTTAACACGGTTTTCTTCAATATCTGTTACTGAAACACAAACTGTTATCTGAGACTACTTCACTAGTCCTAGGACTTCTCAAGGAACTATTTATTCTTAGCAAGAAAAGACCAGTCCAACGGAACAAAAATATACCAGGAACATATGACAAAACCATTATCCAGAAAGGCTTCTTGATTTAAAAAGGTATTCCTGAATACAATCAGCCATAGCAAGAGACCAAGGATTTGGGATCTGGTTTTAATGCTGTTAGTGAATGACTTGCTTTTTCTTAAACTCCTATTCTTAGAGGTGTTTTAAATAGGTGTACACATTAATTCACTAGAGAGCTGACAATACCTCGGCAGAAAAGAATCAAAGAACAATGACAGTCCTACTATGTTTTAGTTTTACAGCAAATGACGAATATATACCTTTTATTTGAGAAAAGCTGTCCATACAAGCTACTTACACTTTGCTTTCTAAGGTGTTCCCTTTTTAAAATGAACTAACGTTCAAGAACAGATGTAATTAATTCTTACAGGGTAAAAGGTTTAAATAAGTACAAGGGGCTGGGAGGGTTCCAAGGGAAATTATGCAAGACCATGGCCTAGAGAAAAAAATGTTGGTCATCCTTGACGTTAAGTCTATCAGTTATTCTACATACTCTGTACCCAAAACCTACAAAAGAACCTAATTCCACCATGACATGAGCATATTGTTTCTACTAAAGCTTGTTTAGAACACAGATGGAGTTGAAAATAACTATGCAGAATCATAGATAGCACCCAAGTCCTAGATGCAACCTATAGTTCCAGTTTGTGATTGTGAGTGCCCATATCAGAAAGGGCTACAAAATAATTTTCTCACAATCAGTTCCTGCATATTTAAAATAGAAAAAGGGAATTAATTGCATTAATATAGAAAGAGCATTAATTGTCTGCAGGCAGGCAAAGTTGCTTCTTGGTACAACTTCAGGATCATGGCCTATACATTTGTCTCAATGGGTAGCAAACAGTGTCACCAGCACAAGGAAATGTATGAGTTACCAATAAGAACAGTGCAGGAGCACCATGTAACCAGACCATAAATATCTGATGTAGTTTCTGAAGTTTTTAAGTTTTCACCTATTTAAGGTGAAAAGAGAGAGAAGAAATACAATTCAGTTCTCCATGTAAATAACTTAGTTTCAAAATACAATAGTTTCTCCTCAGATGTTTTGTCTCAGAATGGACAGATCTGCAGTCACTTTTACTCAGAGAAATGAACGGACATCAGCCTCATTATTCCCCACAGCGAGAAGCTATTACACTGATTAAACCTTTTTTATATCATATTCTGCGATGAGAGAAAGGCGTCAGCAGGATTATTGCAAAGGAAAAAAGGCAAAGATAACAGAACTGTTATATCAGATGACTGTACCTTCCAGAATAAAACAGCCAGGCCTGCCATAATGGTTCAGCAATTTTTCCTGCATCGTGGAAGACAAACCAGGTCTCCACACTCTGATCAAGTGTCATAACCAAAGCAAGTGCAATTTGATTGAAGGGTGTTTGCAATTCTCTCTCTCCTGTTTTTTTCCCAAATATTATCTAATTCATTGCTTTTTCATTTGTCAAAAGGGCCTGATACAGAAGTGAAACTTTGTTATAGGCCAAATCTTTGAAAATATATCATCCCATCAAGAAAAAAACACAAGCAGAGACTTTTTCTCTCTGCGTAGGTCAAAATGTAATAAATAAATAAATCACAATTCCATTTTTTCTTCATTTAAAAGATGAGTCCACCAGTGATTTTTGAAAGTTCTTGCATTCTACTACATCACGCAAGTGAGAACGTGCATAAGCAATAGACCTAGAAAACACATTCACTATGGTAAAGAAATAGTTTCTTTCATATTGTCAATTTAAAAACTTGAATGACGACTAAAATAATTTTAATTTTCTTTTAAATTAAAAATTGAATCCCTCATTAGAAATAAAGAGAAAGAGCAGAGAAGAGAAATTATCTATTAACCACATGCATTTTTATTTTCTCCAAAAGACTTGGTTTTGATTGATTTCTTTTTTCAAAGGAGAGAATTTTTTATAATAGAAGAAAAGAAAGCTCAAGTAGATATAAAGCATGTGGTTAAAATAGCCAAGAGTCTAAACATGGTAATTTCTTGGTATCCAGCACGACCACTGTCAAACTATTTGTGAAGAAAAGTAGGACTCCCTAGAAAGAATGCTATTCCTGAAAAATTTTAGGAAAGAATTTTTAGCAAAGAATACAGTAAAGCCAATTATTATCAGAAGTTCATGGTCTTCCTGCTTTGAAATAGACTTAGATCATTGCAATTGACTAGTTATACTGGGCTAAGTAAGTCATTTGAAGTGTACCTACCTCAATTTACAAGAACTATGGATGTGACCCAGACAGTTTCCCTTTAAAGAGATAGGCTGCAAGTTAAACCAGGCTAGCTATAGCAAGCCTTTTTTATTGAACTGGTAAGTTTTAATGCAATTAGAGGGGGGATGTCTGGAGGGTGAATAGGTTAGCTATCAGGTTAAACATCGAAGAAAGAGAACATTAACAGAAAGCTTGTTTTTGAATTCAGCAGAATATTTATGGAAAATTTGTTTCCAACTTCTGATTATATTGTTCTGGGAAGGAAAAAAAGAAAGCCCGTTTCAGAAAGGTACATAGAAACAACTGGGAGGCAATAGATTGGTTATGGTTGTGATGAGAAGCACAGATTCAAAAGCCAATTGGGATTGTTTTTACCATATGACAGGGAAAGTATCAGTAATCCTCCTTATACCAGTAAAGGCTGCAAAATCACGCTATGATTTGACAAGTTGTAAAGTTCAGTAACATTACTAGTTACTGGAGAAGGTGATCCAGAAAACTTTCTCAAACTATGGAATAATTTAGATTGAAAAGACCTCTGGGTGTCTTTTAGTCCTACTTCATTTGCATCCTCATTGACTGTATGGCCAATTTAAAGCAGTTTTCTCAGGAAATTCAGTTAAATTCATGGATGGAGATTCATGGTACAGAACCTGATGACTAAGGGTTGCAAACCATACAGTTAGCTGATTTTTTTCTTAATGAGCAATCTTCTTTTTTTATTAATCATAGTGTTAACAGATGCAAGGCTAGGAAAAATGTTGTAAAATAACTCAGTAACTCGCTTTTACCAAAACCTGATTTTCTTTATGGATTGCTGAGGACTCACTTGCATTTTTTATACATATACATCTGTTGGAATTCAGTTTCAACAACTTTTAAAACAAAGCCAGGGAAACTGTATGTTCAACAACCAACCAGAAACAACAACAACAAAGAAAGCAGAAGTTCTAACTCAACATTCTACTTTAATTTCAGCAAGTTTTCCAGAAAATTTTTATTTAATTTATAATTTGTTTCAATTCATAAGACTCTGATAAAAATCATATTGATTTTTTTTTTCATTCTGGGAAGAAAGAAAAAAAGGATAAATTAATTTTTAGAGGGTTTTGTTTTTTTTAATATTCCCTCTGAACTGCTGTTTTCATGAAGTTCCCTCTCCTCTAAGAGAATCTAAGAGCTTTATTTCTTGGAGATATTGTCTGTTACAACTGACAAAATACATAAACAAAACAAAAGAAAAAACATTCCCATTAGGGACAAACAAATTTCATAGTCATAGGTTACATTAAAAATTCCCAATTTGTTGACATCTCATGCAGGTAGTAAAAGTTGTTCATAGGATGCTGGTATTATTCTTTTTCTGTGCAACATCACTCATGTCACATCAGGGCACCCTACACAGTCTGGCAAAGAGCGGTTGTGGTAGTGAGTGTCCATAGTCTCACTCAGTCTTTAGGAAGTACTCAAGACAGTGATTTGCTTAATTCAACAACCCTGTCTCTATTCTGATTTTTTTGGAACTGGTGCACAGCTCAGTCACTGTCCAGTACTATATAGCAAGGCCCTCTCCAATAAATAGAAGTTCTCTCATTTATTTAACAAATGTTAATAGAAGTGTCTTAGGTATTGAATGACCCTTTTTCCATTAACTTCAGCACTAAAAATACACACAAGCATCACAGCACAAAAACTGTGCCTTGCTCAGTTAAAAAAAGAATATTATGCAATTGTTCCCCCACTGAAATAATCTTAATTTCCTTCTTTCTCCTCCATTTGATCACATTATAAAAACATTTTTCCAGCTTAGACAGATTTTTTTTTTTGCTTCATTACATTAGCTTTTTGCTTTCCCTCAATTCTGCAGTGAGCAGAGCGCGTGCACACACACACGTGCACACCCACCCACCCCCTTCCTCAGTCTCTCTGCTTTTAGCAATAATTTGCACATAATGGAACAGCCAGAGGGGGGTTTGATCAATGACCTCTGTCTCGGAGATGCTGTTCCAAGGGAAACACATCTGCCAACATAAAGTATTGGAGCAATCATAGCTCAGTGAGCGCTGTAATAAGCAACTGTTACACTGGAGCCATCAGTCATGTTCAGTTACAGACCTGAAAGGATATGGCACCTCAGGGAGCAATGTCCTTCCATAAATTTGGGCAGCAATGAAGAATGATTTGCAATCAAGTAATAAAAGGCCTAAAAAAGGTCCACCATGCATACTAACATCCAATACAGCTGACAAAGAAAATAAAAAACCTTGGCATTGTTTGCTCGTTATGTAAACTACACAGCTGTCCAAGCAATTAAGATATGATTTTGGGAATTCTCTCGTAAAAATTTGCTAACAGCGCTTCCACTTGTGAAAGTGACATTCTTCTTTATCAGTAAAGTGCATTTCATTAAGGTAATGCAATTTCATCTAGCTTAATAGTAGGAATTGCTTAACCTTACGGCAAGAGTACGTAAACAACATAAAATTAATGACACTCCGTGCATTGTGGGAATAGATTTGCATTAGTGACAGCATTGATCAAGTAATAGAGAAACTAACATGCACTTCCAATTGTTAGTACTCTAGGGATTTCTGTTCACTATCTGCAAAGTCATATTTCTGATCTTCTGGTTGCAAAACTATTAGAAAATAAAATTCGCAGGGAACTTTGCAATTTTTCAGTATTAACGCTAATGAAATAAGCATAATAAAAAGGGCATAGGTCTGGGACGATCTATCTTTACAGGCAGGCTAAAAATATAAATGAAACAGAAGAGACATGCAAGGGTCTTTCAGAAGTTGTGATTCACTTTAAATGTGCAACACCCCCATGATAGAAGGGGGTCTTTTCTTCCATTCCCTCAGACGAGAAAATTTTTAAGTGCTACAGCCACCACTTCATGTTCTGATACTTTTATGGATCCAGTTGTAGGAATGCTTATTGTTATATGCTGTACTTCTACCATTAATGGTATGGCTGTGTGTCATTGTGCAGGATTACACAATTCTCTAGTATGTGAGATTTTTCACATGCGGAAGTCAAGAAAAAATACTGAGGGCATCTAAAGTCACATTAGCTCCCAGCAGGATCTTCAGTGTTTCGAACTTCCCTTCTCCAGTGATGAGATATTACAGACACATAACAACTGTGACTGTGCAAACATAACAGCAAAGCCTGCTGTGGGTAGACTGCTCCCTTTCTTATCAGGAGGTGCTTTTCTCTGGCCCCTCTTTATGCCCAAGATTAAGAAATCTATGACTTCTTAGGTCTGGTGACTTCCTGAAAAGTCTCGCTTAGGACAGCATGAACATGTGCAACCACAGGAGTAGCCCCTGTTAATGTAATTGAATCTTGATTGCTAGTACTTATATGCAACACTAAAGACCTGCTTTCAGCTTCTGTTTATTCCAAAGGAACTACTTAGTAAAACTCATCTGAAATGCTCTCGTTTCATTCATTTTAGTGCTAGGAATACGAGCAAGAAACCCATCATAGTGATAATTGGAAGTAGGGAGATGGAGAGTGCTTTAACAGAGATCAGCGGGTCACCTCTGTCAAGGAACACTATTTCTGCTGACACATTTATTTTGGTTTGTTTTGCCTTTTTTTCAGTTTATTATAGAGCTTTTAATTTCAAAGGCAAAACCTAATTCTGTCTTTCTTCTAGATGAAGGATGTAAATGGAATTATTAACTATAAATCCCCTTCACTTAAAATACTTCATGACAGAAAAAATGTTTCAGGTTACAGAGATTCCAATTAAACACACACACATATAGTAGACAAGGTAAAAACAGTATTGGTCTCAAATCTCCTTAAACAATAGCAGTCCCAAGTGTAACTTGAAACAACAGTGGGTGACACTTTCAGATAATACTGGGTTAGACTCTCTGTTCAAAGTGTCCTTTTCATATCAAAATCATTCCTCAACAGGAAAGAGATTCAAAGTTATGATAACAGCCTTGCAACTAGAAGGAAAGGACACTTTACCAGCAATTGTCAGGCTCCTTGATTATACAGACCATTATATAGATCATACAGATCTTGATTATACAGACCAGAGTGAAAAATCCAACAAAGGGCAAATTCCTCTTACTTAAGATGTGCCAGGATGCCATTCCAGATGGCAAGATAGACACATTGCTGAATTAATGACAGCATGGTAGAATGAACATTATAAATCTCAAGCCTAGAAAGCCTAAATCATTATAATTCCTAAGCCCATCAACAGGACAATTTCTAGGTAGAGAACCAGCAGGTCTCTGCATGGATGATCTCTAGACCAAGTAAGAAGGGGATTAAGAGGATGCAATATGCAAGTCCCTAATGGCATTTTAGTCTTAACCAGTTTACTGCACATCACAGTAGGACTCCAGGATACTGTAAGTAGTTAACAGAGTTAACTTACGACAGAGGAACTGATCCCAAGCAATGCTAAACAACTCCTGCAGGGTTTTACAAGTCTGAGACTTAGACTTAAAAAACAAGCCTTTCTGCAATTATTCAAAGATACTTTTACTCCCTTTTTTTGTAAGTAAGCCTACAGCAAATCTAGGAAAGCTAAGCAAAGATCCCATCATCTTTATTTGCTATTATCCATCATGAAGTACTTTTAAAGTGGAAAAATACACTTTGGAATAAATCTGGACAAGAGATTACTGCCTCTTTCACAAATTAGTTGCCCATTCTTAGAGGAAGGAAATAAGCCTGACAGGAGCCATTACAGGTAGTACCAAACAGCTCTCCAGAATCTGTTAGTTTCTGGGGGAAGTCCTGCAGTCATTGCTCATTTCTAAATATGAAACCATTATATTGTTTTATAGTTTTTCCAGTTATAGCTCCCAGGGCTTACAAAAAGCACTGATATATCAAAGACAACACCGGGAGGGGGAAAAAAAACCCTTGGATTTAAACAGAGATCTATTCCCACACACCAAGACAGAAGAAAGTTTCTGAAGTTCTCCTGGAAAGGTTTATTAAATCAGAGGAGGGCCACTGTGTTTCCTCTAGCACTTTGACTTAATTGATCCCATTCTTCTCTGATTCGGACTCAAAAAGCTCTACTATCCACTTGTGGTTCAGTTTCCACAGAATCATTTATTGCTCTGTACACAGCAAAGCATCTTTTTCTTAGAAGATGATCTGTCAATATTGACCTCAATCATGCATGGAAACCTACTAATCATTGAATGAACACAGTAGATCTGAGGGAAAGGAAGATAGATTTGAATGCTTCGCTTCCACCTCATTTTTTAGGTTTATTTGAAGTAAATAATTGTGTCCATCATATCATGCTTTTAATCTATACTTTGTTTGTGTGCCCCAAAACAGGGTTCTGTGAAAAGCTAGAAATTATTTCCCCCTCCTTATTTTCCTCTCAAACACCTTTTACTAAAAGTTACTACTGTTGTCATTTTTAAGTGAGGATATATGTTCTCCTTTACACTGGGTGACACTTTTTATAGCCCAGAAGATTCTACATCTCATATAATACAAATGATGACAAGTTCTGAGCCATAGTTAGCACAGTGGCCAAAAACAAGGTACCTCTTCTCTTTTAGATCTGACAAAATGAGAGCGCTTCATCTATGAGAAGAGGGGCAACATATAACCCTCTTGGACCTTTAGGCACTCATGGTAAATTGCATTATTTGAAAATAAGACTGAGAGTTTTAAAGAGTTCACGCCAACAATCATGCATTTTATGTCATGATTAAAGTGTTCAATTTAGTTGAAAGCTACCTACATCACATATAACTTGCCCTGATTAGACTTCACTTATCTCAGGGTCAAATCAAGCTCAACACTAATTTCAAACTCAAGAAAGCAAATATTGTACTGTGTAATGTCCAGTACTTTGCACTAGAACTACGAAAATATTGCCTCACCTAATACAACCTAACTATCATGAAATGGAAATCAATTAACAAAGACATTCCTTTTATTCATCTTTCCCCTTCCTCCAGCTCCATCGTACAAATCTAACATATTCTGAATTTTTAAATAAAAAAGCACATGAAAAACATACAGTTCGCCTACGCTTGCATCATCCCAGACAGGCAACAGTCTCTACTGTATTTTCCTGATAGATAAGATTAAAGGAACTGCAATGCAATGTAAGATGCTCAAATTTCCTGAATGCTGAGTATCTGCTTTACATGACACAACGATTAAGCAAGATTTTGTTACGTTAAAATGTTTCATAGAATAGATCCTAGACCAATGAAGATCTAGCCCTTCCACTATAGGTTCCAGAAGAACCTATAAACTTTCTAATGGCATGCCCTAACCTTGCAGTATCTTATTTTTGGCATTCATTTCATTTAAATGTAAGACAAATAAGGACTTATACTTAAAGATACTCTAAAGATCTGTCTTTTGTAATTCTAATACTTTGATTTAATTCAAAACAGGAAATAGTCTTCATTCAATCTCATCTCCCTACTACCACAACCATACTCCTGGTCTGCTTTAAAATATTTTGTGAGAAGATATAAAGATAAAAAGTGTTTACACTAGCCATTTGTCATGTAGAAAAGCTATTGTTCATTCCAAGTGACTTCATAACTGGGTATACATTGGCAGCCAATACCTGTTCTTTTGTAAGCATGTCCTCCCTATTTAATTACCATTGATCTGCAATTAAAAGCTTTCTCTCTCTTCCCCTAAACAATTGTTATTTGCTATGTAATTTGGGCCATATTCATACAAACTTGAAGGTTTCAGTGGGGAAAAAAAAAAAAAAGCAAGCCATATTTTGGCATTACTTTTTGGCTTTCAAATAACAAGGTTGAGTGAAAAAAAAAAAGCCACAATTAATACATCAGAGAGCTCTGCCAGGCTTTTATAGCATTACAGGATTTTTCAGCTATAAAGAAACATATTGAATCTTTAGAGGACAGCCCATTCTTCACTGCTTCAGTTGTCTTCTTTTGTTTACAAGTCCCTGCCATCCTTCTCTGTGAATTGAATGCTAAACTGTCTCTGGAGAGACGTTATATTGCTTACAGAATGCCTCAGCAGATGGTGCTTCCTGTTGCAACAGAAGGCTGTGATTACACCTGAACTCTTCAAGAACTCTAACTTAAACAGAAAAACAAGATAAATGAAAGTCTTAAAGCTCTATTCTTTTCCTCCTCTGTTCTTCCACATCAGGAAAAAATTTTTCTAGATTTGGAACTGCTAATGTTTTACGGGAATAGTTTGTCTCAACCTCCCCTTCTGATATTTGGTCACTCCGTACCTTGTTACAGCACCATTCATTACAGTTATAAAATAGAATAAACCTCCAACAGGAAGAGTCCATAAACACAAAATGAAGTACCACAAGCACCATCTGGATTCAAAAGTTCAATGTTCTATAGTAGTTTGCCACTGAATGTGAAATGGACCCTTTTACAGAAGATGTATGAAGCCTGTGCAGCAGCATTCATTCCATCTATTCCCCTGATCTATTAGTTTCTGTAAAGTGTAAGAAACCCTTAGAGCTAATTTTAGGACCATATAGTTTAAAACCAAGTACCATAACAGTATCATAAGCAGTTGAATATGTATTTATTCTCTCAATAATTAGTAGATAAATAATTATCATTGGAAGGCAGCCATCTGGAATAAAGAATACCTGTAAAATACTTTCCATTGTCTTTATATTGCAAACACTGTTCTTCACTGTTTTTACAGAGAGCCTACAGAGCTCATATGGACAAGGCAAGACAGAAAAGGGTCAATATTAGTCTGTGAGTGTATTATTCCTACAAATGAATGGCTTATCAGGCAAAGATATTGTCAGCTGTATGGCTGCATCACGCTCTGATTGCCTTTGCCGTTCCTATTTTGAGGTTTTAAGGTTTGAGAGCTTTCAGCCATCACCTAGGTTCAAATCAAAACCCATGCTCAGCTTGTCTGTAGAGTTCCAGGTGGCCAGAGACATCTTGGGACATTGTAAAACAGAGATAGATGAGAACAGGTCCAGGCCCTTCTCTTAAAGGAGTTCAGTTGCCTCCTTCACTAAGTGATTATATCTACCAGGTTCACACTATACAGTTATAGCTCCATGCTACTGCTACATGGATCTGCCCCCAGCTTAAAGGCTGTCCACTGAAGCTGAAAAGGCTGCCTTCATGCAGTTCTCATAACCATATCACAATATTTCCATCATAAATAGTTCCCCATCACAGGCAGCCTGCCCAGATTGAACTAAACAGGAAATTAAGCTTTTATGTGGATTTAGAAACTTTTATCAAACTCTCCCATTTCATACAACAAATTCATTAGTTTCATTGTGAACATTAACAGAATTAAGTTGGGGTTTTTTTCAGTGAGATTTCAGAAGTCTAACTATACAAAACCATTTATAAAAGCTACTACATTAAAAAAAATCTCTTCAGACTCTTACAGGTTTCAAACCTTATTAATTTCTTACAATTTTTTTGTGTAGGCATGTTTTCCCCAAAAAGTAAGTCACAACAGATCTGAGTAGCAGAAAGCAATTATCAAGTTTATTTCTTGAAACGGGGGCAAAAAAATTTTATCTTATCAGGAAAAATTCCTCTTCATGCCGTCCCTTACATTCTCAGAATACATCTGTAAAGTGTGACAGAGAGGTATGTGAAGATAGCCAAGTAATTGTGTTAATGCAACGGTTCACAGCAGCTTACCAAGCTCTAGCCAGACAAACCCACAAGAGATCTGTCTTGGCTCTCCTGCTTCCACACTATGCCTTTCTCCTGATCTCTGCACCCATGTTGCCTCCTGCTCCTCTCCACAGATGCCCTCTCTCCCCACCCACCAAGCTCAGCTGAGGTCCAGTGCAGCCCAAGGGAGAAGGACATTCTCCAGCCCTTCTGTTCAGTGTCACATTTCTTACTAATTCAAGTATCTGGCTGGTGCATCCCTTCATATGGCTCACAAACAAAAAGAATTGATGCGTACTGAATGATCATTTAATAATTAGGATAGCACTCAGTCTTTATTTAGCATGAGCCTTCTGGGCAATCTAAAAAGAGGCCTCTAAAGAAGGTGTGTGGGAATAATTAAAACTCAGCCCAAACCACATTTATTTTAAAAGCAATACTAATTCTGGTTTTATTAAGCTAAATTGACTTCTTTTAGGTGTCAGTGCTGATATAGACCTGCCTAGCTATACAACTACTTAAGCATGATAGGCAAATATAGGGAGTGGACAGATCTGGCAATTTGTTTAGAACACAGAAATGAGAAATTAACTCACAATGATTAGGTCACATGTCACCACGGGGAACGATGCACACTTAAACACATGAGAACAGATGGCAACAATTTCACCCACACTAATTATACAAGGGTCAGAAACCGGTGGTCATCTCAGCTTCCTTCACTTCTTTTTCCTGTACATCTGTGACAGTGGCAAGTCTTGCCACCTCTGAGCTACGATGTTTTAAAAACCTCTTCACCAGTCATCTTTCCATTGTGGTGGCATAAAAAAAAAAAAAAAAAGGAGTACCTCAGTTCAGTTTCTTCTACCATCATTAAGATAGTATGTTGCACAGTTCTGTAAATGTGCTAGCTCATGCACTTTATGTCCTTCTATACTTCCTCTACTCTCCCTCAGTCTTGATGTCTGCTCACCTGCTGATACCAGTTACATAATCATCTTTCTCATATTTGCCTACTATTTTCTTATGCTTGCTCATCTGTTGATGCCAATTAAGTAATTTCATCTCTCATATATGCCTACAGGTTTCCTCTCTTGTGTCTCTCCTCAGAATAAAAGCTCAGTCCCTAAGCTATCAAGTCAGGTAAACTTCTATATTAAATTTACTAAATTTTCTATTACAAAAAGAAAAAAAAAAAAAAAAAACAAAACAAAAAACCACCACAAAAACTTACTTCTCATAAAAACTTACTTCTCACGTAACAAGAGAAAAAGAACAAACAGATGAAAAATTTAACAACTCCTTAGTAACAGTTACCTGTGTCTTTACCCTTCTAGTTCAAAAATCTCCCCTATTATTTAAAATCCACTGACCGTTTTCCACACATTTTTCTTAGTACTATGAAAAATAACGATTCCTGTGTCGCTCCCTAGCTTTTTGGCAGAAATCTGAGCTCCTCCTCCATTTCCTGCCCCAAGAGCAATACCGGTTCCACTATCACCATTTTTTCTGAAGGGATTTTTTTTTTTTTTTTTTTTTTTTAAGGACAGAGCTTTCTGTTTCTCATAAAATCAGCTTAAATCGTTCCAGGTTGATATGAACACCTTAATATCTTTGTCAAATTTACAAACTGGTAGTTACTGGAATCTCTGAAGGCCAATAATCCCTTGTGTATTTTTGTGAGGTGTCTAACAAATGAGTTACTTCAGATATTGCCAAAACATTTCCAAACTTGCAAGGTACAATTTTTCATGGTTTTTGGATTAGAATGAGCATTAATTGGACAGTAACAGAAGGAAACTGGACTAAGGCTGCTTAAGGAAGTCTTTTGTGGTGACATGGGAAAGAGCAACAAGTTCAATCAATAAACCTCACTTGCTGGATGCGTGCAAAGGCAGATTCAACTTAAGTCGTCTTGCTGAAGAGGTTTAGGAGCACTTTTTTAGAGGTAAGCAAAAAGGTTTTCACAAGTAGTGCATTCCAACAGTACTAGAAAAAACATATTTCACTGAATCCTCAAAATTCAGCACATCAGCTGATGTGTTCATCCTCTTCCTCATCTGAGGAGTAATTATGTGACACCCATTTGAGACACAGCCAACAATGTTCAAGACCTCTGTATCTTCATCCTCACACCTATCTTTTCATGTATGTTGACACTGTACATACACTACTCAGATGGGTTGATAAAGTGAAAAAAGGTAGAAGGTCTATGGCCTCAAAGGAATTAAATATATAAATATTACTGAGAAACTGGTTAAAAAGATCCTACATAAAATTATCAGAATATCAATGACAGGGTACAAAACTGAATCCAAAGCTTAATAACATTAACACACAATGATTAAGTCACATGTCACTTCGGGGAGTAATGCACATTTAAACACATGAGAACAGGTGGCAACACCTTCACCCACACTAATTATATAGACCTTAGTTCCAAATTTCCTTTCCAACTCAAAGCTGTTTCTTACCCTTGATTTTACTGGGACACTGTGCATGATCATCACAAAAGAGATAAGTCAACCTTTAACATCAGACATGTCAAAGGGGTTGTGTTTCCCTACATTGCAAACATCCCCAGGTTTTCAGAGTGTTGCATGTACTTCGGCATGAATACCAAGCAGAATGAAGATGGTAACATGAAAATAGAAGAAGTCCAAGATCTCGCTCTTTACTCCATTCAGAAGACTTCTTAAGAGTTTATGGTATCAGCCAGTTTCAGGAAGATTAACTGTGACTATCTGAATGAAATCACATATTCCACTTCCCTTCAGCACATAGCATATTTACCAGGCTACATCAACAACACTTAAACAAAAGTCTCATGGAAGAAAAATTCAGACTGATTTAAGTTCAAGCTGATATAAACCTATGAAATCTTACTCATAAGGCAGAGTTTGACTGAAGTTTCACAAGAAATATTCTAATATGAAATACTATGGTTTTGCACTTCTTCCCCTCCTATTAATGCTTAAGTTGAGAAAACAGTATGCAACGTACACTAAGAAGAAAAAAAAATATTTGCAATAGTGTCATTTTAGTGTTTGGGCTGGGTTGGCCAATGACAAGACAAGAGATGCTATCCCCCCTTCTCATTCCAAGGACAGGAAGAAGAAAGATAAAGAGATTTATGAGTTTAGGAAAAAACTAAACCACTTCAACAAAATACTATTAATAAAATAAAAAGGAAATATAGAAATAGATACAATATATATAAACACATATAAAAAAACATATCAAGCTCCCAGGGAGACACCACCACTAGGCACTAGGAAAGTTCCAGACTGGTCTCAGTGACAAATAGGAAATGGGTTCTGCAACACACTGATGAGGATTGAAGGTAGACAAACTGACAGAGTCTTCCTGAGGCATCAAGGGCAGACAACCACTGAAAGAGAGCCATTGAAGAAGAACCAACCTGTCTTCATTCGTCCCTCAGCTTTTATACTGAGCATGGCAGATGGGCTGGAATATGCTATTGGTCAGTTTGCATCACCTGACCTGTCCACACCTCCTCATAGGTGCAACACCTCCATGGGGTAAATGACCAAGTCAGCTGACCCTGGTTGCCACAATAACAAGTATAAGCAAGAGCCTCCCTCGTTGAAGGGGAAGTTGGTTCTGCCCCACCTCAAACCGGGACAAATAGGATACATGTACTAATAGTAGAAAGTTTACTTTCAATGTTTCAATGATTACAGAATCACATGACTTTGAAAAGGACCTCCAGAGATCATCTAGTCCAACCCCCCTGCCAAAGCAGGTCCACCTAGAACAGGTTGCACGAGTCCAGGCTGGTTTTGAATGTCTCCAGAGACAGAGACTCCACCGCCTCCCTGGGCAGCCTATTTCAGTGCTCTGCCACCATCGAAGTAAAGAAGTTCCTCCTTATATTTTGGTGTAACTTCTTATATACAAGTTTGTGCTCATTTTCTCTTGTCCTATCCCTGGGCACCACTGAAAAAAGACTAGCCCTATCCTCTTGACACCCACCCTTTAAGTATTTATAAGCATTGATCAGATTCCCCCTCAGCCTTCTCTTCTCTAGACTAAAAAGACTCAAGTCCCTCAGCCTCTCCTTGTAAGGGAGATGCTCCAGGCCCCTAATCATCTTTGTAGACCTCTGCTGCACTCTCTCCAGCAGTTGCCTGTCGGTCTTGAACTGGGGAGCCCAGAAATGGGCACAGTACTCTAGATGGGGCCTCACCAGGGCAGAGTAGAGGGGGAAGATAACCTCTCTTGACCTGCTGGCCACACTCTTCCTGATGCACCCCAGGATGCCATTGGTCTTCTTGGCCACAAGGGCCCATTGTTGGCTCATGGCCATCCTATTGTCCACCAGGACTCCTAGGTCCTTCTCAGAGCTGCTCTCCAGCAAGTCAGCCCCCAACCTGTACTGGTGCATGGGGTTATTCCTTCCCAGGTGCAACACCCTACACATGCCTTTATTGAAGTACATCAGGTTCCTCTCTGCCCAACCCTCCAGCCTGTCCAGGACTCGCTGTATGGCAGCACAGCCCTCTGACGTGCCAATGACCCCTCCCAGTTTCATATTGTCAGCATACTTGCTGAAGTACATTCCATCCCCTCATCCAGATCATTGATGAATATATTGAAGAGGACGGGACCCAGTACTGACCCCTGGGGGACTCCACTTGTTACAGACCTCCAACTAGATTCTGTGCCCCTAATAACAACCCTCTGAGCTCTGTCTTTCAGCCAGTTTTCAATCTACTTCACTGTCCATTCCTCTAATCCACACTTCCTAAACTTACCTGTGAGGATGCTGTGGGAGACTGTGTCAAAAGCCTTGCTGAAGTCAAGGTGGACAACATCCACCACCGTCCCTCATCTATCCAACCAGTCATGCCATCCTATCAGGTTAATCAGACATGATAGCCTTCTATGATGGCATGACTGGTTGGATAGATGAGGGGAGGGCGGAGGATTTTTAAATTGAGTTTCCTTTAAAGTGCTACTTCTCAAGACACTGCAACTTCAGCAGGAAAACATGCATGCAACAGCCACCCATGTTCTCAAATAGTGTATATAGTTAAAGCATCTTTAAGACAGTTGCTATCTTCTCAGCTGATTTTATTACTACTTTGAAGAAACAAACTCATCTAGCAGTATTCAAGTGCTGGAAAAAAAGAAGCAGAGGTCTTAGGGAAGTCACCAGGTTGAGAAATAACAGACTCACTAAATCATTGTTGTTCTGTTTATGTAACGTGAAATTTGAGCGTTAAGATATAGGAGATCCAGAGGAAGGATGAGAATTTAAAACATCTGGCTGACCTTCCATCTTTTTCTCCAACTGTATTGTTAGATTAGCAAATTTGAGTCACTGCATAAAGCTGTGCAGTATATTTATTTGCAACTGTTTCAGGAGCAGTGTAACAATTGTCAGTCAGGTTTTCACAAGAAGAGGAATTTATGCTTGTAAACAAAGCTCTACTTATGCAAATATCAAAGTTAATTTTAAAAACAGTATATGCATACAGTACATAAAGATGGGAGAATATTTTTTAAATCTATTTAAACAGTATTGATAGGGAGTGTTTCTCTACTGTGCGGTAATAGAGCAAGGCTTCAATTTAAGAGGCAAAATTTCTGGAACTGATAATCATTTTATGTATTTCCAGTTTAAAGCCAACGTAAGTTGTGGAGGACGTTGTGTGCTTCAAGTTATCAAGAAATTTGCAGACAACTGCCCTTATTAGTTAAAGGTCCTTTCTTTAGAGATACCTATTTTAAAACTTCATAAACATTTTCACAAGCTTCATTGTACAGCTCCTTCTCCACCTCCCAAAAAGAATTATGGATTAGTCACGATGACCAACCAACTGTCTCTGTTTGGAATCAGCTCAGAGCATCAGGAGCACTATGTAAATAACATGTTAGTTGCACAGCTAGACACTAAACTGCTATACAAAGGATCTTTATCAACTTGACTGTTTAGCTGGGAATTTGTTACAACACTATCTAGAAACACTTCTCGTTTAATAACAGCTTTCAGGTTGTTAAGCTACAAAGTATTAAGCTACATCTGTAGTGTTTACAGTTCAAATGCCAGGGTTTGCAATGAATGCACTCCAGGCTTATTCTGAATATCAGCATGTACTCAAATTTTTGCGTGTTTATCTTTCATACAGGAGGGTTAGTATTTGACTCAAGAACAATAACAATTCTATATAGATTTAACAAGGACAAAACAAGTCTCTATTGATATGCAACAGAATCCTTCATGATTTTATAATAACCTATAAGATTTAGTAGAGAATAATAGCTTCGCTGTAGACTTTCAACCATCATATAGAATTTAATCATCTATGAATTTTGACAGTGAATAAATCAGACTTAAGTCTATGTCTGAATTACACCTATGGATCACAGCAAAGTGAAGAAAGTACATAAATACATGTCAATCAAATGACTAGCATAATTGCCAGAGCTAGTAAAAAGGACATTTCCTTTTTTAAAAATAAGAGATTACAGTAGCTGAGCATCTTTGAGTTACGACTTGTTAATATGGAGCAATTTCAAATTGGAATTCTGATCTATGTTTTGTAATATGAACATACGTCTTTTTGAAAACTTCATGAATGTTGGAATGAAATCACGTTAGCAAATAATTTTATACTTTAAAACTGCATAAGCTTTTTTTTCCCCGTTGGTTGATAAGGGCAGTTCTATTCATGTTCACCAAATAGCAACTGTCTGCAAATAAATTATTTTGCTTGGCCAGCTAACAATTACCATTCAGTAATCTCCTAACCTGTTATTTTCCTATCTACCCATCAATACACTTACATTTGACCAAGGATGTCAGGTGGCATCTCAACTAAAGGTAAATAAAGTGACATTCCCTCCAAAGGGTTGTGCTAGATGTTGCCCTTTTGATGATACCCTTCAGATTTCTTTTGCATTGTCAGAAACAATATTTTCCTAAGCATTTGAGAGAAGTAGGTGCATAAAATATAAAACAAACAAACAAAAACTAACAAAAAGCCCAAAACCCCAAAACCAAACAAGCCAGTTCAGATATGTCAACGTTATTTGTACAGAGATAGATTCTGTCCAGAAATTCATGTCCCACCCTTCCCTCTCACCCCAATGCAGGGGACCAAAAGCACAAAAGAACACTGCAGTAATTTTATAACATTCCTGAATTATGACATTGTTTTGGTCTCTCTTTCATGTATTTGTTACCAATATGTAAGGAGCTACGTTTTTTTTTTCCCTACCGAATGCAGCAATAAGCATCATAGCATCTCTTTGGGAAAGACACACTGATCCTCTTCAAATACATTGTTAATTTCTTGTCTCACGTTTGTGCATGCATTAAGAGTCAGTGCAGTTTGCTGACACCCAAGAAAAGTAGAACCACGTAGGAGCTTTTCAAAGGTCGCTCCTCTTTATCAGCTCCGAGACTGACACCTAGTGCCCAGCCCGAGGATACTGCTCTGCTAGTAGTCGGAATTAACATTTCATTGATTTCCAATAAAATGAATTGATTCAACGGGGCTGAAAGATTCCCACTTCTTTTAGCACCCAATTTGCATACATATTCTAATTCTCATTCGAGTCTATTAAAAGAGTAGCAAGCTTATGGACCATGTTTTCAGCATTGTTCATCTCTTAACAGTTAGAGTTGCTGGATCATTAATATCAATAATGAGCTAGAACTGCAATTAGTGTCCAAATGAAATATGCCACAAATTACTGATTTATTGTTATGTTTGTCAGTAAAAATATACTATGGCACAGTAGGGTAAGCACAGAAATTATATCATTTCAGAGACTTCAAAACTGCTAGTTTTTCCTGGAAGGTATCTGAGAAAAATATTGAGAAACACTGCCATTTTATTGCCAGATGAGTTGTGTGAAAGACACAGTACATAATACAACAGGAAAATCCAGCCGTTTTTTAAAACTGCAAACTCTTAAATGCTGTCTGTTAAACAATTATTTGCTTGCTTGTTCATCTGACCCAATTGCCGCCTTCCTCAGATGTTTCTCTTTCCACCAGTTTTAAATTTGGTATCCTTATAGTCTTTGACTAAATTTCAGACACTTTCTCTCACTAAACTCGCCCAAAACAAAAACAGCCAGGCGGCTTAGCCACCCCATTCTTCTCCTTTCTCTTGTGTTCATTTTCCAAAATCTCTGGCAGACCAAACTCCTAAAACCAGGTTTGATTCTCATACATCATTCATGCATTTCCTAATGAAGACATTGAAATACCGATCTCACATAGATATGTTGCTTGTAGTGCATAAAAAGTCCTTGTAATCCCAGCTCATGTGGATGCCATGTCTACTATTCAAACATTACACTGCACTGAGAAGAATCAAGGATATCTGATTATTTTTTTTTTAAAAAGAACATGCCATGGGTTACTTCAACATGAGTTTCAACAAATCTTCTCTTCTCTGAATTCATCTCTTCTACTTGAATTAGGATGTAGACAGCCTGCTTCAGTCCTATAAGGTGGTGGGTATTTTATTATTTTCCTATGTACTAGCATATGTATGAATGTATAAAATATCTTAAAGGCCTAGTATTATAGGTGGACTATCAATTTCATGTTAGTTTAGTTTTCATTTGTGATAAGACTTTCAAAGTATGGCCATTGATTAGAATGTGACATTACAGCATTAGGAAAAATCACTTCACTTAAATCTTTTTGTCAGCAAAGAAAGATCATCATTTGTGGATGATAATCAGTGAAATACAAATTAGTCAAATCGTGACGATTTCTCTCTAGTTCCTAATTGCAAATCAGCAGTTGTTTATATAAAATTGTATACCAGATAATAAAACAGCATGATTCCTAGTGCTCAGTTGTGTGGAAAAAATTTACACTGTAGATTGCCTGCTACTCAGTTAGATTCCTTCCAGTATTTCTTGAACAATTTCCAAAAGTTCTCTGAGAAGATGCCTGCAGCAGCTCATGAACTCTAATAGTTGCAGAAGACAACACAAACTTGCCTGCTCTAATAAAAGTGATACTCAAATTATGAACAGTGAGTAAAAAAGCCATAAAAACCGCTTGTGGAAGAGCCACATTTTTGGAGTTACAGTTTATTTACAGAGTCTCCCTGTGAACAGTTTCCCAAATCGAGTTTTACAACATATAGTCACAATTTCACAAGATGTTTGAAAGTCACTGTAGTCCACCAAGAAGGAAACCAAACATTCCTAAACCCTACCTTCCATTAAAAAAAACATAAATACAAACCCACAACCCAACTTAAAAAAAAAAGGCAAACAAATAAAACAAAATAAACAAACAAAACCAAAACAAAACAAAAAACCCCACACAACCAAAAAAAAAAACCACTCAAAAAAACCCCAAAACACCCTTGGATGTGTGATATACCTCACTCACTTCCATATAGGGGCTCTAATAATAAACTTTTAATAAACATAAGATGATGGGGAGAATATATCCATGTGCTTCTTAACAGTTGGCTTTAAAGCACTCTACCAAGGAGGGCAAGGGATCTGGGGGACTCAGCTGAATGGTTGTGCATGCATAGCACCTTCAGTTCCAAGTATCCAGTGTGCCATGAGTCTCTCACTCCAAGAAACTACAGCTTTTCACAATAAAAAAAATAATTGAGAGTCATTCTGGGAAGATTTAGGTTTGACTTTATAGGTGCAATAGCAAAGGCTAGAAAATAGATGTCTCATATTCTTACAGTTTAAAAAAAAAACGCTCGCCTGAATGTTTATGACTGCTGGGAAAAAAATTTGAATGTAATTAAGCCAGAAACTCATACTATTAACTCATTTCTCACAAGTAGAGTCCCAAGACTCAAACTTCTCACTCTACCATAACCACTTTTTCCCCTGAAGAGCTTGTTCCTAAATCCAATTTCACCTCTGAAGGAGTATTTTAAGCATAGGAGTACTAGCACATTAAGAGATCAAAACCATGGAATGCAGCATGGATACCACCTCATAAAAAGGATATATTTTACATCATTATTGTGTTGAAGCACAAGCTGGACTCATTGATCTGACATTAGACACCCTTAAAAAAAGTCTGTGCACCAATCTTGTTGCAAAAACTCTTGGGTTTGTGTTCTGTAAATCAGGTCCCTCTGTGCATAAACTGTGAAGTACAGTCTGCATGCCTATAAGAACTCCAATTTATAGACCTACTTTCCATACAGGCTTATGGCCTCCTCCTTGTTTTAGATAAGGCATGTTATGGGAAGAAATGTTGGTCAGTCATTTTCAACATGAAAGGCAAAGGGCAGACCTGGCATTTTTTCATTTACCTCTAGACATGTCTTAGTCATAAAGGTCAAATTTTCTATAAAAAAATATTATAGTGTCATTTTGTTGCCATGGGATTATGCATGCTCAAAAGCCTCCTTTTATCTTACGCTCTTGTCTTCGCTATTTAACATTCAGCATCTACATCATACACCATCCCTCATCATCATCAACATCAGAGACACTAGTCCAGCTTTATCAACAGGAAAGTCACTAAAGGCTTGGAGGCTCAGTTCAAATAAGCTTTCAAAAGTTCAACTGTTTATCAAAATCATTTCTATTTCTAGAGCACACTGGCAATCATATAAAAAAAAGCTGTGTGGTGAGCTTAGGCCATGACATGCAGAGGACCTTGAAAAGCAGATGTGCATACATTAAGCAAATATCCTCAGTAGGCCTAGGAGGCTTTTTTTTTTTTTAGTTGGCAATTTCTAATCAGTAGTGCCTATCTTAAAAAGAAAGTGTTGACGTTTAGAGGCAAAATTGAAAACAGGCATAAGGGCAGTCAGAACTCAAAGCCCAAATTGTTTAGGAGAACATTGATAACCAGTTTAGCATATAAATGCAAAGCATTTATAAAGCAAATAAAATACTAGGTAGCAGGTATCAGTCTGCAGGGTCATCCTCACACAGCTCCGTCTCACCTGTCCTATTACAGGAGTACCTAAGTAAGACTAGACTACTATCAGCTCCCTGCAGCAAAACCCTGACTCCCTTCCTGATCTACTGTACCAGTCAGACATTTCCCATACCTTCTGGTCTAAGGAGCCTGCATTTTGAGGAGAAAGCATAACATAAGTAAATTGGAAGGATGGATGGTCAAGAAACAAAAAAGGGTGCAAGTTCGACTAGCCAATGGGAGAGAGTTAATGTGCGGTCCTTTGGCATGTACTCTCATAGACAGCCTGCAACAAAGACAGGCATAAAAACAAGCAAACTGTACACATAAATCTGCAGCTTATTAAAAAGGAAAACACACACTACCCTTAGCAGTGTTTACCTGTTGGCAACTATGCAGCCAAAAAATATGTTTTCCCACCTCTTGATGATTCCAACTGATTGAAGGGATTTGGTTTCGACTCCCCCAAAAATGTATCCTCAGGGAAAGTCTATGAATGGAAAATTTCAGCTCAAATAAGGTATATTTCTGACAACAGTTGCAATGGAAACTTCTGAAAAACCCTCCCTGAATTTCTGTGTGAAGAAGTGTCAGAAATGTTTGCTTAATTTTTCAGTTATTACAACACTGATTAATGTACAAGGACAAAGGCCTGGACAGGAGATCACCGCATTGTAGTAAAAGATGGAACTCAGAGGATAGTGAGGTGTGGAGAAGTGTTGATGTATTTGAAGATACTTTGGTGAAACATGCAGGTTTTCATTTGTGAATCCTAAAGGACTGACAATACAAAAGCTGATGGTTTTAGGTTTGCAGAGCAGCGCTAACACAATATTCGTAATGTGCAATCTCATTGCATGAGCCAGCTAGTGAGTGTCACTGCTTCTGAAAAGGAAAAGTCTGGTTGTACAAAATAATTCTGTATCAGAGCTAGCAAAAGAGTGGCCTTTTCCTCCCCCTCCTCCCCCTTCTTCAAGGAGCTGCCAAGCATGTCAGATCATTCATGTTAAATTATGCTGGATGGCATTGAGATGTGCACTACTGTCATCTAACGGCTGAGTTGCAGCTGTCAAATCCTTTGCACTGTAAGCCTCCTGTAGAAGTCCAACAGTGGTCCAAAACAGGGAAACAGGCCTTTATCTGCTAATTTACAGCTAGTTTGAACCTGACAAAATAAACAACCCACATGACAATCAGAGAAGAAAAATAATCTTATCATCTCTAACACCTTCTGTTGACCTGCAGACAAACTAGTTCATTAAAATCCCATGGCAAAATTCAGTTCTGGCACAAAGTGCAATAATCTTGTTGATTTAGTCAGCCACTTATTTGGCTATATATTTTAAACCCTCACAGAAGGCAGAAAAAGGGAAATTAACTGAAATATAGAAAGAATATTCATACAAGCAAAATGTTTGTCTGCATATCTATACTTTGGATTGTGCTGTGGCTTTAACGATTTAACTCAAATTAAATTAGAATTACCAACTGAGGCTCAGTAATAATTAACCTTGTGCCTTTTATATATTTATTGCTCTTACTGACCGCTCTATTTACTTAGTAAACTATCTTTCTTCAGCTTTCCTGCTGTTCAGTCCGTGCTAGGAAAACACCAATCTCTCCCAGGTTTTAGCTTTCTCAGTTCCCCTGCATCATGGTTTGACCTGCAGGCAAATGAAGCCATTCAAATATTTGCTTATCTTGTCATCTGTTCTCATCAGACCTTGCAATTCCTGTCATGCCCCACATATCAGTTTAAAGCATAACGTCATTAATACCTCCAGTGCACTAATGGATGCTTCACACATGAACGCATTAATGAAATGTGTTATTGTTTTCCCTCACAGGACATTAACAATCTCGCTCACGCTGAGCCCCTGAAGCCCTGCAGTGCTGCTGGAAACCACTAGCTATCAAATGAACCCTCAGTTACGCCTCAGTAACTTTAAGTTCAAGTTTATCACTGAAGTGTCACTCATGTGAGGAGAAGATACAAGCCTCTAAGGTCTTTTGGGCGCAGCTTCAATTACCATAAAGAGTAACAGGAGGCAATAGCTGCAAGGGAAAACTACACTATTGTATAAATGAAGCCCTGTCAAGATAAAATAGGAAAGATTTGGGTGTCAATGTAGTCATTTGTTTCTTGTTTCTCCCCTTTGTCTGTGGACTGATGGCTCAGGTAATGAAGACAGGGTTGGTTTTCTAGAGAACAGAAACACAAATAGTCTAGTTTCCTGATAGAGACATTAACTATTAGAGGCAATAAAGATTCCTTACACAAACCATATTTAAAATCACTTTTCCGTATCTTTAAGAGTTATTTCTAGAGGAGTTCTGAAATGCCCATAGCAAGTTATGCAGCTTTTACATACAGCTTAGCTAAATAAGGATACTTTTCTTCTGTTGGGCTGCGATTGCAAGAGCGCTTTGGCAGCAGAAGTAGGGTAGTAGCTTTTTCACATCACAAATAATGTCACTATCTTTTCTACAGGTCAAAGGAGAATACAAGATTTTCCCTGCCTTCATATCCACTATAGGAATCAGCCTCTGAGCCCACATTTTGTTTTTATTTCACAAAGCCAATGAATGAAGTTGTCCGCTGTATGGTTAGCCTTCAAAATCAGAGTTCAGAGTAGCTTGTAACTTTGAATTTTCCACAGGGTGAAATGCATATTAGAGTATAAAGTTATGAACAGGAAAAATACAGCAAAATACTGGAACTTCACCTAGTGTTTCAGGTATGAAATCAGGAAGTTCTCTTATACTACAGTCATCCTTTGACTCTCACTTTATTCTCAAGCAGTGACACTTCTGTATAGTGGCTACGGGCCAGCTAGCAGTGAGGCCATGCTGGGAATAGAGTTCCCTAGCTACAGAGGAAATGAGTCAGCAAGTCCTGCAAAGGCCATTCCTGGCATATTCTAGAAGCTGAGACAGTCCAAGTAACCACTAGTATGCTCCTCCTATGAACTATCCTGAAAGCCCCATTTTTCCTCATCAGTCCAAGACGTGGTATGAATCTCAGGTCTCTCAAGCATAGGAAGGTTACGATGAGCAACCCTCAAGGTCAGAAAGGTCAGCCACCCCTATTTCAGTTTATTGTCTATTAACCTCTTAAGACATGTCCCTGAATGCCTTCATGATGATATAGTGTAAGTCCCATATACATTCTGCATATTGTGGCAAATAAGTCCCAGAGAAATAAAACATAAATGAGGAGAATGAGTCTTGTAATCAAAATTAACAAACTAGCCAGGAAATCAGGAACTTTCAATGCCATGAATGCACAGCTTTCTTCTATAGGATAAAGTGGTTTGCCATGAAATGTTTAACTCTGCCCTGAGTACCCACAAATAGTTGCTGTTTCTTGTTTTTAAAATTTAGACAAGCGGAAACTTCATTTCAGATTTTCTAGTACTTACAACACAGAACCATATCTGACTCATCCCCTTGTTTCACACAGTCAGCCTTCTTGGGCAAAACTTTAGTTTTCTCTAATATATATTTCCGTAAAAAGAGAGTGGTAAAATCAGTGTCAGCACATGAGGGCTTTTTCCTCCCTGTGGATTTATTAGTGTTCCATGTCCTCCTTATCAGGATCTCACAAATCAGTGATGGATCAGTGTCTCTGGCTCAGATATCACAGACTGACTGCAACATCCTGATCTCTTCTTTTTATTGTCATTAGCTAATCAATATGTTCTGTAAACCTATGACCACCTAACACTATTACTGAACTTCATTTCTGAACATTTCCAACCAAGCATTTTTCATTACCTACCCATTTCTTCCTCTTAATTTGCTAATGGGAAGAAATGCAGGAGTGAAGAATTTTTATCCCATTTGCTGCTGAACAAACTAAATTAAGGCATGCACCACAGCTAGCAAGGATTTATAATGATTTATCCTTCCTTTAAAATGTGTATTCACATATACACAGAAAAGAAGTGTGTTCTAGCACCAGAAATGTTAATTAATGGAAAGGATGAATTGCCTGCTATTTGGAGTTGCCATACAGCATGGTGTTAAGTACATGGTCACATGCTTCCCACATGGCTATGAGTAGACTCAAGTTGAGTAACTCAACCATTTCTTTGGCAATATGCGCAGTAGTAAATTAAAGTGCCAGGGAATGATCCTAGATACTGAAATCCAGTCCTTTCTAGTACTAAGTTGTCATAATGACCCCTATTGCTGTCCTAAATAACTTTCAGGCACAGCTCAGGAGCTGGGAAAGGCCTTTTGCCCCTGTTAATTGGCAGTTTAGGGGCAAACTTTGCATTTCAGATGTCAGCAGTTTAAAAGGATTCAGAAAGGCTCTAACATCGTTCAGCCTACTAAGGTAGATTACAGCCTTTAATATCACTCCAGATATATATGTGTGTATATATGTGTAATGATATATATATACACACACATATATGTTTCCACATTAAGTTGTTATCAGTTTTCTATTTAATCACTGCATACTTGTGTACAAGAGAATAAACACATGAAATATTATGGCATGTTCAGATACTAGTGTACTACTTGGCATAGAGAAAATACCTACCTATGTCTACATTAACAAGTAATTTAATGCATTTAGAATGGATCTGTACATTTAAAGAACAGGTGCTGAGGCCTCTTCATCTATACATCTACACAGCATGCATCTACACACCAGGAGGTGCCACTTCAGTTTAGGGTGCAAGCCAGGGCCGAGCGTTCTCAACACACATGTAGTTTAAAGTTATGCCATTTTCTAATGTATGTGGAAACGAACTTCTTGAAAAGCTGAGCACTGAAAAATTGTTTTTCTTAATCTGTTTTACAACTATGGATTCTTTCTAGCTCCTTTTGCCCAGGGAAATTGTCCCAAGAGCAGCAACAATGCCTGCCTGATCAATAATGAAAAAGGTCTTGCAGAGGCAGATCCCTCAATTTATGGAGGTGGATTTCAAAATCAATTTTAAAAATATATATGTCAAGTGTCTTAAGAAATTGCAAATTAACTCCAACTTTGGTAAAAACATGACTTGATCACAGTTGCTGCTGCATTAATTCATTTGCTTGTCTTTCTATGCATTTTCTTAGTGCCACTTTGATTGAAATGACATCTAGTGCAAGGTATAAAATTTGGGCAAAACATGTTGAACTAAACCCAAAATTTGCTTAATTAACAACTATCTTTTCTCTTTGTTTAGTACTTTTTTTCCCCAAACTGGAACAGTTGCTGCTTTTACTCCTACCTTTCCCATCAAACCATTCCCAAAGCACCTTCTCAGTCTGAGGAGAAGCTCTACCCAGTTGGTACTGCCTGTCTTAAGCTATTCATTCACTGTATCTTTAGCCAGAGTAGCATCTAGCCAACATTTTTGTTGGAACAATGCCCAGATATGGTACATTAATTAAGGAAACTACCTTTTGTCAGTGAGCATTAGGGATTACTACCCAAGAACTGTACATATATATATACACACAGACAATATATAGATACATATATATCTGCAGAAAAGTAACCAGCTTTCTATTGAAAGTGCCCAAGGACCAGATTTTTAGAGGTTTTCAGGTTTCTAAAGATTCGGCGCCAGCTGGGCATGTACATTGTTTTGAAACCCTCCCCCTTGATACCTTAAGATCAAATTTTTAAATGTTTGCAGATGATGGAAGTTCTTCATAACTACAGGTAATGGGAGAAGACAAGGCGGGGCAGGGTGGGGGGAAACATAGCCCATAGGGAGAAAAAAACTTTGGCTATAGAGCAGAGAATGCCAACGCTTACCGGTCATGCCTGCATTTTTTCTAGTGAGCAGTCCTCAGAGCAGCTGTGATCACAGCGTGCCTCCTGTCCATGTGGCAGCCTGCTTTGAAGTGACTCCCTCTGCACTACACCACCAACAGGCACACAAAGCTTCATGCACCTTGTAGGATGCCCTCTGGCTATACTCCAGGCCTTGTTTGCAGGCTCATTTTCTATATGGACAGCAAGATCAGTCTTCATGTCACAATGTAAACAGTCATCAGCAAGAGAGAGAAAGCCTACACGTGTGTAGCTAGTGGTGACTAGATATCTCAGAGCCTGACTTGTATTTATCTGATATAATAAGATGTAGTGGGTTGCAAGAAAATTTTCACTGAGTAATTCTGCTGGAAGAGACAGAAATGGAAATAGAAAGTAGTACAGCTAGCAAATGGTGACAGCAACAGAGGACAGCAGATGGAGGTCTCAGGGTAACCACATGCAGCAAATAGGGTTACTCTTCCTATGAGCCTCTAAACAAGACCCATGCTGTCATATTATCCTATACTATGCTGCTTCTCTCCCTTTCCTAATCCAGGTTACATCACCAAAAATGTACCAGGGTGACAGAACTTCTGGGATGTAGCACAGAAACCCGACAGAAATCAAGCCATAGATGATATGATCTAGCTTATGGTTTTATCCCAAAGAGTGAGGACATCAAACTTTTTAACCATTGGAAGGCGATGATTTTTTTTTTTTTTAATTGGACTATCCAAAACATTTCATATTTTTTTATGCATTTTCATTACATCTCCAATTTCAAGTCTCTAAAATATGTAGGGATATTAAATTTATTGCTAAGAATACAGGCTAACACTTTACAGTGTTAGTGCACTTCACTTTAAATCTCTAGTGAAATCTTTATTGTCTCTACAAGCATCATTTGTGGATAACATTAAATACTGCATAGGCAAGGATGCTACACCTGATGCACATGGAAACACAGCTCACTATTTTCAAGGACAAGAATCAGATTTACACAGTACTTGTAACTAAGTTACTTGATTTTTTTCAGGAATAAGTATCAATTGTAGGATATTATCTAAAGAACTTCATGTTTTCTGAGTGCTGATAGACATTTCAGAGGAAGTCCCCTTTCCAATTTAATATCATTAATGCAAGAAAATAGAATTAATAACTTAGTTGCCAAAATACGTTAAAAACTTTCATAGATGTCACCTCACAAATCATACATAAATTCTACACTAGTTCTCTGATATAATTAGAAATGTGAAGTACTTCGCACTACTGAAACTAACCTCAGAAAATAACTTTCAGGAGTGTTTTAATCTGTTCAAGAATATATAAATGAAATCTTTTTGTGAATAAAAGTCATTCATTTGATTCAGTTGTATTCATCTTTCACTTTCTGCAACTGATTGTACTGAATTAGATTCCGATCTTAAGACAAGGGGTTAATAAAACAAAATAACTCTCCTTCTTCTTGTAGTAATAATTTTACTATAATCATCTGTTTCAGAAGTCCCAAATTCATGTAGCCAGGAAGAGGAATCATACCACAATACCTGAGAAAGCAAACACTACAAGTATGCAGTGAAACATAACAAATAATTCTATACACTGTATTTCTAAATACTCTAGTTGCATAACTTCAGATTTTGAAAATCACTATCAGAAAGTTATGACTGAACATCAAAACAAAACATTCCCTGTTTAAGAACAATGGGAGTTTTTTATTTGAGAAATTATTGCATTTAGATTTTGCATGGATTCTGGAGCCACCACTGCTCACATTTTCTGGACTATGACAATATGCTGCTACAGAGAGGTCTGAGAAGACAGCCATTCTTCATATTGTTGCAGTCTGAGTCAGTATAAATCGCTGTCTTTGCTTATGATAGTGGAAAAGAATGAAAAAATAGGATCAGCTGAACCTTAACAAAATGCATCCTGTGTTTGTTCCTTCACACATTGTGCATCATAAATTAATGTTGAATCAGAGACGTTATTATTTTTGTATAAATGTAATATTTAATTGCATCGCAAAACCTAAAATTCAGTTAGAAATACAAGAATGTGGAATGTTTATAATCTAAGATATCACCAGTAACATTTTCAAGGACAATAAAAGCCAAGATGTGTAACATCCACATGTCTATCCTTATTCAGAAGAGTTAATTTGTTTAAATAGTCATACTAATCTTAAGGAAAAAAAAAACACAGCAACAGCACAAGAGAAATATTTAAGATTACAATCACTGATTCCTCATGTGCACTTAAGGTGTTAGAGGTACTTTGTTACAGAATTCATATGCATTAGTGAAGGGAAGATTAAATTGCAAGAATATGGTAGTGCATGGAAAGACTTAAATTAGGTTTCATTACATCCACTGTCTTTATATATATATAAATAAATACCTTAGTCTCAAAGGAAGCCTCCTAGGTTTCTGGAAAATCTCAATTTTGTTAGCCTGTCTAATTCTAACTCTACTTCAGTCTAAGTAGGCTGCAGCATTGCTCTTCCCTTGGCCTCTGAGGCAAAACAGGCAGTTCGTTATACCTTTGTGAAGATGAAAACTTTCAGCCAGACACAAGAGGCATCAATTCTGACCAATCCTACACATGCCCTGAACTTGAAAAAATCCCTTCCCTGTGGGAGGATTTGTCTGTGTCCTGGTTTAAACTCAACAGTTTGGTTCACTTTTCTGTGTGTTGTGCACCTTGTGCACAACACACAGAAAAAGAGACTCTACATGATGCAGAATCATGTCCAAAAAAGAGAAAAATCATAAAAATCCAGGAAGGATAATGTGTCCAAAACAATGTCTGATTGATGTTGTGCTTGCAGATGTATTGTTTGGTTTAACGTATTATTTTTACCTACAGTCTCCTGTCAAAAATAGGACAACTTATATACAGTGGGTCACCTTCTAATTTCATGCAAGACGTTGGAAACTAAGTGTGGGGAATTCACATGGCTGTCTTGATGACTTGATCTCGATAGTAACAGCTGATGTGTGTGTGTGAAGAGTATATCAATGGCCTACCCAAATCTGTTACAAAACATTTGCAGAAAACCTGGTAACAGTATGAGGCACTTAACAAAGACAAAGCTTGCATGAGACTACCATCAGCCACATCAAACTCTAACCAAGAGAGTACCAAAGGACTTTTAATAAAGAGGAATCAACCTGGAGGATTTTTTTTAAATTGTGATTGAAGGAAAAGACCTTGGTAACAGAGCAGCAGTCAAAGTGGGTTTGACACAGACAGAAGACCGCTCACTGGTGTTTTGACTTCTGCCTAGACCTGATGGAGCAGCCTCCTTTTCAGAGATGTAGCCTGTACCACCTAGTGGGGTGAGGGTGCAGAGTGCAGCAGGAAGGGCCTGACACCTCAAGTAAGCCTGTATGACCTTTCAGGGGGGGTTCTCACCACTATGTGGTCAGAAAGTCGTGGAGAGTTACATGGATGCAGACAGAGATGGAGCACATGCACCTCTCCCAGAAGGTGTGCGGAAATAGGGGAACCTGCCCAGTTAGGAGTAGGAACCACAGGGTTGTGGTCCACAGGGCCTGTGGTGATGGGATTAGGACTTTGGAGAATTACTATTTTTGAGGATGAAATAAGCATGTTTAGATATTTTGTAACTGTCTAATGTTGTGGTTTCTATTGTATTGCTGATACTGACCTTGAATGTGTAGTTCACAGATTACCAGATAGTTACATGTTGTTAATAAATCAATAAGCAATTTTCATCTGATTTAAAGAACATCAGTTGGGCAGTTTTTAACCCCATGACACTAACTATGACAGTATTTATTGCCCTCAGCTGGTACCTGTAACCATTCCCTCCCAGAAGGTCAGAAAGGTTAAAGACAATAGAGAGCTTCTTGGATTCCTTTCAAAATGCTGACGTTTCTCTCTCCCACTCCTCTTTTGCCCTAGCCAGTTAACTCTGAAATGGAAGTTGTCTCACAGCTAAACAACTGCTTCTCCCTTGCCAAAGACCATGTTTCATACTTCCCTTCTTCACAAACTGTTCTAAAAATCAAGATTTTTGGATCTCTACCCCACTACCTAACCAGCCAAGCTATTGCCTGTTTTGTTGGGACCCATTTTCTCCTTCCATTTAAGTTATTTTCCTACAAAGAAGTCCACTGAAACCTGCCCATTTGGACACTGCCCATGGGCTTGACAGAGCTACATCAGTGAAATTATGACACTGAGGAGTCTATAGTGACTGTCCCAAATAGTAACTTCACTTAATTACACAACATAAGCCGGAATTCGGGCATGGTGCATCTTTCTTAAAAACACCTTAGAATATAAATAGGCTAATTAGCCCCCAAGTTATTAAATCCTAAACTTGTACAGTAAAAGCAAAATGTTTTATGTTAATTAGCAATTTCTTTACAAATATAAAGCCCAAAACAGTCCTTCCTTACACTTAATTTAATAAGAATATTACTTATCGCTAAATCTGTCACAACAGCACAGCCCTGTGGGTAATTGTCTTATCTGTTTACTAAAATTGCATCCATCAGTTCCTTTCAGTCTGTTTTCCCCAGTTAAACAGGGTTCAGGAAGAAAGTCATCATCTTATCTGTATTTTGCCCCATCAATTGTCTGGGACAAAGATTCTGCTATAATCATCTTTTCTGGTTTCCATGTATGTCATATCCCATCTCATTCATCACTTAACTTTAGATCAGCATTATTCAGTCTATTACCTTCTCACATAATTTTCCCAGAAAGTTGTATAATTAAGAGATTCTTGTATAATTGTATATTGTAAGTTGTATAATTAAGAGATTCTTAATTATAGCTTAATCATAATTTTCTTCAGGTAGAACAATTGAAAAACAATTATGATGCACATTGGACAGCATTCCAGGACCCAGGAAATAAAATGCTAGAGCACTACCTTCCTGTTTTTTATTGAAAGAGCAACAAAGAACAGCCTTGATTATAAACACTAGGAATATATGAGGAATATCCATGTCCCACAGTTTGTTGGGTCTAAATTGGCCTATTTAGACCATGCCAAGAATTCTCCAACAACATGCCTACCACCTTTATAGTAAGCTTTTTTTGTAGGCTAAGAAACAGCTAAAGTTTTTAATATTAACACAAAGCTGGTGATAAGTAATACCAGAACTGGGGAAAGGAATATTTATTTTCACAGAAAAGACAACGTGAAGCACAAAACAAGGTAGTAGCAAGCATTTAAGACAACATCTAGTTGGTGACCCAGAACAATTGGTCCTTAATATAAAGGCCTCAAGTAAAAGAAAGTTGCTCATTCAGCTGAGTAGGCTAAATATCCAGGAGAATCATTGGCGTTGATCTTGAAATAAAAGAAAGATAACTTTTTACTTCGGACCATTTGGGTTAGCTTCCCACTGCAATCTAAGGAAATCGCATCATAGGTGCTTTGTTGTTTGATAGTATAATTAAAAGCTTCAGTTACAGAAGTCTCCATGAGGAGTAACAAATGCTTCAGTTCGGATGATCCAGTAGCGTTATAAAGCACTGGTTTTCACTTTCAAAAAACTCTCAGTTATATGTAACCAATAAACAAAAGTACCTTTTTTTTAAAAAAAAATGCAAAAGGCAGATCCCTTATCTTTATAGACTTCAAGTCTAAATGCTTATTAAAGGAAACTAAAGTACAAAGTAATGAAATGTATGAAAGAAAATAAAACAGAAAAAAAAAATCGACTCTGCCCATGCTGCTGGGGAAGAAAAGAAAAATCCCAAAGACAAAAGGACCAGTCAATTATCATTTCTCATCATCAATGTAAACAATATTTTATAGACCAACACCTTGCAAAGCAGATGAAAGATAATAGATCTAACTTAATCTAGATTAGGTAAATACAGCTAGATAGGAATTGCAAAACTCTTTGAACTCAAGATCAAAATTAAGCAATCAGCTTGCATAGTGTTTGAGAATTCGGTGCCAATATACCCATGTGGAAGAGCCTCAGAAAACTTAAAGCAACATGAGTTCTCTACGTGCAATGTATAACAAATGTGTCTGCATGACAGTGTCAGACATGTTTACACAAACATCCAGTACAACCGTTAGCTTTCCCGGTATTAATGTAATGAGTTGCTGAAGTTGTCGTTTACTCGTACTGTTACCTTAAGTACAAACAACTCTTGTTTTAGACAGCACTGCTGCAACTGTGCATGTTGGGAATGGGGAGAATACAAAGTACAAGTATGCACCTATTCATCTTTCTAGTATAAACTAATTGAAGACAAACAGCAACCAGGCTACTAATCCTGGAAATAACACAGCTTCTATAAGAAGTGAAGTCATTGGCAAATGAAAAACACCTATTGACTTTTAACAGTATTCATAATATTATAACTGACCAGAGATAGTGATTCTCATGTAGATTTAAAACACTAATAAAAGTTTGCAAATTGTGAGAGCTGTCAATGATAAGAAAGGAATTCTTATCCTAAAGGGCACCAAACAGTCCCTACAGAGAAAAAGAAAAAACCCATTGCTGTACTCTGTGGATCCCCAAGAAATCCAGATGGACAGCATGTGTATCTGTATTTCAGCTCCATCCATTTTGAGGGAGGGATGGTGCAAGCAATGCCCTTTTCTGGAGCCATCCACAAAATCCCAAGGGAAAATATGATCTTCCCATGTCCCATCATTTGGGCCTGCAATGTATGTATAATACTTGACTTACTGAATTTTAAAACAAATTACTTTCATTTCTCACTAATATACTAGGTAATTAAAAGTCAAATCTATGATGCAAACTGTAAGCTTCCTAAGACTTTTATTAATATTGTCACAATCCGAAGTTGTAAAATTGAAGGGGGAATTAACTGTATGTATTTATTTACGTTGCTGAAGCTATCATCATCTATTTGTTTATTTAGTACTAATTTTTATGTATGACAACCTCTCAATGAATCAACAGTGCTAAATCTAGTACCCACTGAAAATATTTCAGGTAAATTTATGGTCAGAATTATGCTAGAATCTAACACGCAGTCAAATGTAGTAAATTAAACATTCTATAAATTTATGGTTTATGCTCAGTGGTGAGTATGCATTAAAACATACACTGAAGAATCACATGATGCTTATATGATAACCACGAAATGAAAGTATGAAAAAACAGGCTGTATTACCTAAAGTGAAAAATTAGGGGATGGTACAAAATAATAATAATGGGTGGAGAGGTGAATGGTGGAGCAGATGGGGAGGACAGTAAGGTGCTGAGAAATTAATTAATGATTGAAGCATCCTGAAGAGCAAAACTACTTTATAATTGGTAATTTGCCACCATTAGTCAATTTAAATTTATTTTTGTTTTTCAAACAGCCTGTTATACTGAAAGATTCCCCTGTGAGTTATGAAAGGATGTAATACCTTCAGCATTTCTTTGAGCTGAAGGTCTTGTGAACTTATTGACCATTAGGGACATGAAGTTCTGATGCAGAAGCTCTGTAATAGCTCTTATGTTCAAACAAGAAGGCCCCAGCAAAGCGGTTATGAAAAAGAAAGTAGTCTAGTGAAAAATTAATCAATTTTGTGCACAGTTTTGCCTACATGCACACAAAAATCTTATACAAAGGAGTCTACAACTCTAAATACTGCATCAAATAGAAGAAAAGTAATTGCTGGTCTCTATTGCTATGCTAAATAGGAAAAGACATAGAGCCTATGGAGGGGTTGCAGTAGAGGTTTTGATCATGCAAGTATTCGTATATACAATTTCCAATCTGACAAGAAGGGTGGTGTTGCAAGCAACCCATGTTTCCCAAATTACGATCACAGATCATTTGCTGATCTGTTAAGACCTGACGGGTTACATGTTCTGTTATTTTTCTGTAGTTGTCACCAGCTGTCACCACATCAAACATTCTCTGAAAGATTACTTTTCTCTGTAATGAGAGAAATTACAGTAATGAGAGAGACAGCAATGAGTTGGTCTCAATTAAATGTAGATCTATGCAATGGAGGCTATAGTCTACCATTATTTAGCACACCAAATATATAGTTCATATTTGTAAGTAAATTGATGCTTTGACATGCCATCAGTTTTTCAACAAGAAAAAATTACTATTTTCAAAGACTACTTAATTCCATCTTTCACATTTGCAGGAGATAATCCACCAACATGGAATTTCTGCTCCAGTGACCACCTCAGCATGTGTTCTGCTGCCACTGATAGCAACACTGCCCTATTTGCTAAAACATTAATCAGAAGATTTATCTTATGCCCAGCAGGTATTACAGGACCTTTTCTCTTTCGTTCATTTATTTATTGGGTTTCGTCTTTTAGTACAAATCTGAACTGCTGAATACCGACGCCGTTGTTTCTGTGAGTTTAAGGTGTGATACATTAGGCCTTAGCTATCAGATATTTGTAATTCCAGGTCAACAGACATGCTTACACTTGATCCAAAAGGCTAAATCCCCTCTGTTCAACCGACAGATTTGAGCAAGAAAGCCACAAAGAAGGATTATCTTGACAAGAGTACATAAAGGTTATTCTTTTAGCTGCTGTAGTAGAACACAACTACTTAAAAGCCCTGTCAGTTAGCAACCTCCTTTCAAAAAAAACCCCAAAACAACCTGCAAAATATCAACTCATGCTCACAACTTTCATACCTTAGTAGAAAAGAATTGCACACATCAGCCTAAGCTTTGTCTGGCAAAGAACTTGGATGTCAGACACATTTCAACCTATGCCACAAAATAATCCTTTCTTCTTGATGAAAACAGACACACAAAAAGGCAGAAAAAGTAAACAAAATTTGATGGCAAGGCAGTAGTTGCATAATTGTTTGGTTAGACCCTTGTATATCCCTCCTGGGGAAAAAATAAGGGTAGTCAGTAGAATCAGACACTGGGATTAAATGACATTGAGACATTGAATGACATTCTTCCCAGGAAACAAACTATTTGCCACCATATGCATCATATCCTCTCTGGTCTGAAGGATAATCTGTATGTGTCAGCTATGAGCGTATTTCAAGAGTGGCTAAGGTCCTTACCATATGTAGATTAAATTGAAGAATTATTTATTCAGAACGAAAACTAGTGGAAAAGGAAGATAAGTGGGTTTAACTTTTAGTGACTTCTCATCCCTTTCTGTACTTTCCTTAGTATTATACCTATCTTAGTTTTAAATGTGTTAATTATCTTGTTCAGTGTCAGTCCTTTTATTCTATGGGATAGAAAGGAGGTATGGTTTTAAACAGATGTTCCATAAAATTATACAACTCTGACTGCAGTGTTCTCAACAAATCTTTTCAAATTCATATTCCACAATCATAATAAGGCCCATTTGCAAACTTAAGCAATTTCTCTTTAACTGTATTTTTACACTTTGATTAATTGCAAATTAAAGACGAGTGAAAATTGCAGTCTTCATATAAGCATATACTATCCATTGATAAGTTTGAGTAATTCCTCACATACTATAAATCTCAATGTTAATTTAAGTTTTAGCTCAACTTGTCCTTCTACTAAGAAACCAAGTATCATAACTGAATCAAAAACATAAGGGAGACTGAGAAGGACCATTTCTTTACCAATAACAGAAAAAGACTCTACTGGGTAACTTGAAAGGTCCCTCTGAGCTAAGCTGCTGTCACAAATAGCATCTAGTAGTTACTTTCTTCCCAGCTTCCTTTTCTTTACTCCCCGCAGATCAGGGAGAACTCTAAGGTTTTGAAAGGGGATGGTGACAGCCATATCCAAGGAGAAGCATGTTTGATTAAATGTATCATATAACAGATGAGTAGGTGCGGTGGGTTGAACTCAGCCAGTAGCCCAACACACAGACAGCTGCTTGCTCACTCACCTGTCTCAGAGGATGGAGAGAAAAAACGAGAAAGGTGAGAAGACCATAAAAGTCCCATGAGTTTGTTCAGCCCACGGCTTGGGTTCCATCTGAAACAGAGGTTGCTCAGAACAGAAAACATAGTTTGTTGTGTTTTAAAGAGGCAAAACCACCTCAGCTCAGGCTGAGTCACCACCACAGTTGCCCAGTTTCTTGTGATGTTCATCCTCCATTGTTTTGGTGGTTCCTGCTATAGCACTTCCTAAAACATACAACTCAGTCCCTGGGTTACAACAGGTTAAACGTATATCCATTACAATCTCCAACGCTTGTCCCTTTGGATCAGGCTATAGAGTTACTACTGCAACAACATCCATCCATTGCACCCATGTCAACATGGATCCTCCATGGGCTACAGTCCCTCTGAGGGTGTACCTGCTCCAGTATGTGCTTATTCACACGCCACAGTCCTTTTGGGGACCCATTCCTGCTCCAGTTCATATTTGACTTAGCACATGTCCAGTACAGTAGTATATGCATGGCAGCAATGCCAGGGTCATATGCCAGCCTGGGCACATGGGCACATACTGTTATTAAAATGTTACCAGGCACAGCAAAGTAAGATGATAAGTGGTATATCAAACAGCAAAGAACAAAAATAGCCACTAACAAGCCGTAGGCTCTAATATACAACAAAGCAAATGAGCCCTGTGGCAAGCACAGGAGCCAGCCAATTAAGAACTAAGCAGTTATAACAGCTATAAATTCATTCTAGCACTCTACAAACAAATCTGACTTTATGTCGCACCCCTTAAGCCCCATGTTGTGTAACAAAAAGGCCCATGGTCATCTGACCAAATAGTCAAATACCTACCCAGCTACTTGATCACTCCTCTGTCCCTTGGGAAGGAGAGAAAATAGAAGGAAGGCAAGAAGACTCATGGATCAAGACAGATAGTTTACCAGGTGAAGCAAAAGCTGCATGAGCAAGCAAAACAAAGGAGGAATTTATTCACTGTTTCCCATGGGTGAGCAGATATTTAGCCACTTCCTGCAAAGCAGGGCTTTAGCATGCATAATAGTAACTTGGAAAGACACAAACCATAACCGCAAATGTTCCTACTCCTCCTTTCCTTCAGCTTTTATTGCTGACCATGATGTTATACGGCATACAATATCACCTTGGTCAGTTTGGGTCACTTGTCCTGCCTGTGTCCCTTCCGAGACACCTGCCCACCCCAGCTGAGTTGCTGAGGAGGGAAGGGGAGGGGGGAGATTGAGAAAAAGGGAAAACCTTGATGCTGGGCAAGCAGTACTCAGCAATAGCCAAAACATTAGTGTGTTGTCAACACTCTTTCTATTACAAATTCAAAACAGAGCACCATATAGCCTGCTATTAAAAAAAAATTAACTCCATTGCAAATAAAAAAGGTACAGTAGAGAAGAAATGACTGATGAATTAAGGATAGTGATAGGTCACTGGTGAACTTTCTTAACTTTCTGTAGTCTGCAGCTTAGGGACTTCATGAGGTGGTGGCATTAAGCATTTGATTGGATATTTTATTACTAGATTTTTAGCTAGATTTTTGGTGAATTGAAAAAATTCACCAAATAAAAAACTAGTGATCTCTTTTGAATATATGTAGAGTACTGGCATAAACGTTCTGTATGACAGATAGTGTTACTGTAATTTCAGTTCAGAAGTGAAAAATGTTTCATCTCTACTGGAATGGTTCTGCCCAGTAAATTACACATGGGAATAAGATTTTGTGCCACATAGTGCATGCCCAGAAGAAATAAATAAATAAAATCTATTTGCACTGCACAGGCAATCTACATGCATGCGCCTAGATCAGGTCATCGAAGTAGGTTATCACGCCCCAGGTTATCAGACCTTATCAGACCTTTGGAAATCTTGGAGGAGTGGTTGGAATCCTCATATTCCACACAAAAGAGTTTAAGGAGGACTCAAGGAAATAAGAAAAAAAAGGCCATGCATCCTGATTTTCCCAAATACATGGCAATCAGAACCACTCTTCTTAGGTCTTTTCTGGCCACATGCTTGCATTTCCTAACTGAATACTTGCACGACTAGTTATTTCTTTTCCCTTTGATGTTTTATCATATTCTGGGAAGCTCATCTTTTCTGCATTGATTTCTTCTCACTGTTTTATCTGTCCTCACACATCTTACCAGTTTAGCAAAGCCTGTGTACTCTGGCTCTGCATGCTCAGCATGAAAGCAACACACTCATATCATCAGTGCCGACATGACTTTAGGTACCCCTCAAAAAAATCAATACACTGATCAATCCCCATCCACATTATAAGGTCTGTATTCACAGAAATTTGAATGAAAAAGTTCACAGAGAACTACCAAATAGGTCCATAAAATCCATTTTGTATATTCCATGTTGGATATGGATGTAGTAACAGATCACACAAGAGAACAATTTTATATGTTTTTCACCATTTATAGAAGCAATGATTTCGATATACATTCTTCTTCTCTCCCTCTACAACAGCTTGCACTTCAATTCTACTGGCATTTACTTTCATTTGTGTTGCAAGAAAAATTAAGGTTGCATTACACTTGTTATAATTCTATCCCTCACTTATAACTTCAGCAAATTTTACTAGTTAAGAGTAAAATTTTCATGCTTCTCTCTGCTTAAGGCTATATTAAATTTATTTAAATGTATCAGCAGAAACAGCTCAAGCATTTCTCAGAAAGAGGTCAGTGGGAAAAAAAAGAAAATTGGTGAAACTATCTATTTATGTCAGGTGGTTTGTTTAACTCTACTAGCCACTTCATGACTTGCATTCTGCAGAGGGTGAGCAAACAATCAAAATACACAGATTTGAAAAAGCATGGAAAAGAGAGAAATCTTATTTTGTCCAAGCTTTAAGTGAGATCTGTATCTTAATTTTTTGAAATGTCTGGCTTTCCTTGACATTCCTAAATCACTTCAACCAGGGACCTTGTCAATCTGTTAATTATTGGCATGGGAGTCTTAAGAAAAATACACTTTTATTTACCAGAGATAATACTATCCATTTGGCAATATCTTCTGGTACAACCAAAACAGAACTAAATCTTCTACCACGCAGACCTATACCATATAGGATGAGCAGACCAAGTTTACGCTTGATTGTTCTAGCTTCTATAAGATTTCCCAGAAATATTATACTCTTATGCCAGAGTCAAGGGTCAATCATAGGAAGTTCAGGTGTCAGCCTGCCCCTAGTTTCCAGCTTACACACACTAGCATTTCAATGAACACCATATCTCTAGTTACTTATGCTAAGAATACAAGCAATGAAATGTAAGAATATCTTTTTGTGTAAGACAAATCCAGGGCTGAGATGCCAGCAATGAGTATTACATGGGCTTTATCCCTTTTGGGTTCCCTTGATCCCCTGAAAGAAAGAAAAAGAAATGATTAGCTAAATCACTGAAACTATAAACCTAGACCACTGCTCTGGTAGTCTAAATGGTTCGCAACACATACTTGCACTCTGAAAAGTTTAATTTTTATTTTTTTTCCCCAGACAGATAGTGTTCAACATTGAGGAGGGTTACTATTCAGAATAATTTATTTTAGGTAATCTGTTTTAGATTACCTAAATGAAGTTCTCACTCCTCCATTTTACATGTTTCCAGTAGATAGCAGAAACCAACTCCACAACCCAAACACTCCTCATCCTCACTGCTGGTGATTCAGCTGTCTCTCACTGAAGGTAATCATGCTGTAATTTAGAAACCCTTAGCTTAACCAGCTGTTTGACTAGCTTGATTGTTGTGGACTCAGCCTCACCAACACCTCATTTATGCAGGCAACAGGAAAAACAGCTTGGACAGTGCTCACCACAAGTGCACAGCCTAGGGTTTTCTCAGTATAAACCTGATTTTTACAATACAGACAGTGGTCATGCTCTACCCTACACTCAGCAGTGCAGCTTTAAACTGAATCTGCAAAGGACAGGATGAAAAAAATGGAAAAAATCATCAGATAGAAATAAATTATGCATGGCATTTAGACTTTCAACACTCTGGTTAAAGCTGTCTTGCAACAACTTTCAAAGGGCTAGAATAGCTTTACCTTAGTGCACACACTTAAAAAGAAAATCTGCAAGACCAAATGAGGAAAAATCATTTGTCTCCAAAGTTAAGTGACACAAGAGGAAGTTCTTTTTTTCAAGTGTTTAAAGTTCTTGCTCTGAGGTCAGAGGTGGTTTACCTTCCCATGGTAAATAGGCAATAGATTCATATCCATAGCTCAAGTAATGTGCCCTTGTTGCCAAGAAGGCCAATGGAATCCTGGGCTGCATAGGCAAGAGTGTGGCCAGTAGGTTGAAAGAGGTCATTCTCTCCCTCTACGCTGCACTGGTGAGGCCACAACTGGAATACTGCGTCCAGTTCTGGGCTCCCCAGTTCAAGAGAGACAGGGACCTACTGAAGAGAGTCCAGCGCAGGTCAACAAAAATGCTTAAGGGATTAGAGCATCACCATTATGAGGAAAGGCTGAGAAAGCTGGGACTCTTTAGCCTGGGGAAGAGAAGGCTGAGGGGAGACCTTATTAATGCTTATACGTATCTAAAGGGTAGGTCGAAGGAGGATGGAACTTTTCAGTGGTTCCCAGTGACAGGACGAGGAGCAATGAGCACAAGCCGGAACATAGGAGGTTCCATTCAAATACGAGGAAAAAATTCTTCACAGTGAGTGTGACAGAGCCCTGGAACAGGCTGCCCAGGGAGACTGTGGAGTCGCCTCTTCTGGAGATCCTCAAGACCCATCTGGATGCAGTCTTGAGTGATGTGCTCTGGGCAATCCTGCTTTGGCAAGTGAATTGGACTAGATGATCTCTAGGGGTCCCTTCCAACTCCAACAATTCCATGATTCTGTGATTCCGTGAAGTAGATGCTGCATGCACATCTTGTGGAGCAGTTCCTGAACCACAAAGAGAAGAGTCCTTGAAACTGTGGTCCCAAGGTAACCACTAAAAAAGGAATAGCAAGCATCTGAATGTCAACATTTCCTCTACTTAAAACAGAATGAAGCAAATCTTCAATCTAGATTTCCAGTCATTTTTGGCAGACAGATACCTCATACAGGCTGGACTCTGGTGGGTGCTCTGGAGACACTATAATAACCTCAATTTGTCATGTTTCTCCTGATAGCCTCTCTAACTGATAGTTATTTCCTTGCTAGGGACAAATCCTCCTAAGCACTAATTGGCTCTTATTTGCTAAATTTTGAAGGGATATACTGAGTGAATATAACAAGCCAGTAGACGTTATCTAATAGATCCCACTGACTACAGTAGTCAGAAATAGTCCATGAGAAGTAGGTGGCCCAAATACCTGTCAGGTTCCGCCTTCCATATGTGCAATCAGTTGCTTTCAAGACTGGACTGAATTCCAGGATTGGGGTTAAACTATTAGGCTTCCTATGTACAGAATCCATTTGAAAGGCAACCCTTCTCCTTTGCCTTATTTGTAGAATTACTAATACCAGAGTCTGAGCTGGAACGTCAGTGACATGTGAGAAGGCACAGCTGCTCAGACTTTTAGCTTAAAAATTCTACTTTCTTGCTTGTTCCAAAACAACCTTTATCTGTCTCTGGGGCACATTGGAAGTAACTGTGGACTTGGAGCTGCAAGAAAGTGGCTGGACATGCATATGACTGCTGAGTTAGTGGAGATGTGAAGACTAACCTTCTATATCTACCACTCATAGATTAACTTTTAGCTGACCGCGTTTCATTCATCTGCTAGGACAGCCAGTTCAACTCAGGGAGAATAATTATTTTGGAGTACTGGTAATGCAATGGTTAAGCCTGCTCTTGTAGGCTAATCTAGATCCGCATCATGCGTGCCATGCAATGATTGTTCATTGCATTGTCGTCTTGTCAAGATTCTGTTAAGGTCACATAGATATTTGCCTCCGCAAAACAACTTTCACAATCAATCCCTAAAATACAATGCCAATTATGGGGTTTTTTATTTGCACAAGGAATTAAGATCTCTTCACTTACAAAAACTATATTTGCCAATAATTCCCATTTCAGTTCTACCACAACAGACAGCAACACTTACATTAATTATAAACAAGTTGTTCAGTCATATATTTTAATATATATGTTGAAACCTAATTATCCTCTAAAGTCAGCCTGATGATGTCTTTTTAAATGTCTGCTTTTCTTATTTGCTATAAGTAAGCTTTTAAACACAAAATATACTAAGCAGTATTTCATCTGAATCCTATCAAACAAAGTTATTGAAGCATGAGGTCTATATAACCAGTGATGCAGAAGACTATGCTATTACATGGATAAATGCTCCAGAGTTACTGAAGCAACACAAAAACAATCATAGAAACATGGCTTTTGAAACCTCATAAGCAACTCACTTAGGAAAAAAGTTTGTGTCTGTGTGCATATATATAAGTATATATTAATATACATACACACACACATAAATATAAGCCATTTGACATCAAAACTCCAGAACAGATACTCATAGATTTGATTAAAAAACAATTTATTATTTCCCACTCTCCTCCTCCCAAAAAACAACAGTAAACAAGCCAGAAATCAAAGCTATCTGTGAGACTTAAAAAAAAAAAAATTAAAAAATCTTATTTCCTCATGGTTTATTGTTCTTTTTCCCATGGGAAAAATATCTTCTATAATAAGATTTTGTAAAAATATCTTATTATAAATAAATAAAGAAACAACAATTCCCAACACATTTGGCTCTGGAAACACCATCATCTCACAGTAGCTTCAGCACACACCATCTGCAAACTCCTCCAGGGCTCCAAGGGGGCTCTGCTCAGGCTCTAACCCAACTCATACTCTGTTACCTTTCAGGATTAGACCCTATCTCCTGGCCTACCATTTAGACAGCCAAATATATGCCCATATATGTAGAGCATTGGGACATCTGCCCCCACCCAGGTGACTGGAGAGGGCCATTGGGTATGTAGGCCTGGATGTCCTGGCTCCCAACCTCTCAGCAGCTGCAGCCACTAGCATGTCCATCAGGGTGGTGGGTGATGCCAGGGCTGGGGCTTTTCCAGATAGTGGATGTGACTGACTGATCTTGAAACTCTCTGTTTAAAAAAATCAAAAAGAAAAAAAGCTTACATAAAACGATGTGAGTTTATATAAAGCAGTACAGCCGAGCCCCGCAGAGGCCTGCACCCCACTCCCTGCACAGCGCCTGGGAGCACAAGGTGGCACCAACACCCAGAGCGGGGCAAGGCTGAACACCGCAGAGCAGAGAGGGTGGCTGAGCACGAAATTTTACTCTTCTTGATGCAATTCACCCGGCGATGCGGAAGAGCATGCTTAGCAGCCTGCAGCCATGACATCCTCTCAAAAATAGGTGCTGTTACAGGCTGCCCATATAAATAGCAGTCTCTCAAAGCTTCCATTTACCTGCTTCTTGCTTTGTGTTCTCCTCACTCCCCAGCCCTCTGAGCCCATTTCCCTTCATAAATGTTCATTTCGTCAACTACCCTTACCGCAGCCTTGCTACCCTGCAGCAGGGCAATGTTTGCTTTCTCTCCTTCACACACAATATGGGAGGGGTTTGGCTCACAGAATCCACCCTGAGGCATACCCCCAACAGCAGACTTCAGCACTCACCACCTTACCAGGCCACTCACCCCGGGGAATGCCATTTTATACCACCAACAACTTCTGAGGGAGGGGATAGCCCTGTGGCTCCAGCCTCACACCCTCCCACCCCCCTTGGCGTGTTATAGGGGAAAACATTAGGGTCAGCCTCCAGGGGCTGGGGTCCCACTTCACCCTCACTCACCAGCTCCCAGGGTGTCTCAGCCTCCTCAGCCATCCCCCACCAGCACCGGCCGGTGCCATGTGGGGTTGGGACTTCTCAGAGAAGCCCAGCAGCAGCTGGCTGAGACAGATGCCTTTTATCCTTGTGTTTGTGCAGCACCTGGAATTTTTTAATTCAAGCCTCCCATGACCCAAGGGGCACCAAACTCTCCCCAGCCACAGGTAGCTAGCCCGGGCCTCAGTGAGAAGGGACTGATGGTGGACCAGCTCTCACCTCAGCCCACAGCCTCCACAGTGAAGGCAAAGGTGACCATAGCGCCAGCAGGCGGGGATCTTTGATCTGAGGCAGAGGCTCGCCACTTAATGAGTAGCTTTTTCCACATTTGCAAGCGTTTTCCATGGTACATAGTACGGCTAGCATGGAGCTCATTTGTTTCCAACTGCAAACATTTGTTCATTACCCTAGGCTGATCAGCAGGGTAAAGAACAAACATTTGCTGCATTGATGAAATGGGGCAATGAATAAATACCTTGGGACTAGCCAGTCTTAACATTTACAGTTGTTTTAGTTAACTTAGTTAATTGCCAATTAATGCATGCCACTACACAACCAAAAATTCTAATCACGATAGTCCCAAAGTGAATGCCTTCTATTTCTTATATTTTAATTATTTACTTACTCAAAATTAGCAAATTCAGGCTATCAATATACATGTGTAAACAAACTTATAAAAGAAATAATCTCTTCAGCCGAGGAGGTACTCCAGGACACAAAGCGTGTCACACATTCCTCATTCTGTGCAACGTTGTCAGTCAAAGGAGGTAGAATGTGAGTTTTTTCTTCCATTCAAAGACCATAATGAGTGCTTTTCATTAGAGAAAAATACCCTAAGCAATTTGTTTTCACAATAATAATAACAACCTAAAAGACAAATGAAAGCAATCAAAGAATGAAACTAATCCAAGTGTTTTTGCAAGATAGCAGCTGGCATCCATAGCCACAGATATATCTGCTGCTCCACAAACTGTGACATGAGAACAGCCAAACCAAGGTATGGCAAACAAAATGTGCTACGAAATGGGGGGCAGTAAGATTTCTGAATGTGAAGCTCAGCCTTGGGGTGATTTTTACAAGCAAGTAATAAGCCACTCAGAAGGGTTGTTTTACTGAATACGGTACTGAATTTAACTAAAATAGTATGAATGGCCTGCTATACTAACCTACTTTTTGGCAGTATATATTTCTAATGTGGGGTGTTTATATGCAGGTTTGTTTTTTTTCAACAGGAGCCTAACCTGAGGGATGAAGTGTCAGAATAAAAAGTATTATATTGGACATTGCTGCCCTCTAGTGACTACACAGAACAAACAATTGGAAGAGAGTGCTGCAAAAGGCTTAATCTCAAGATAAAAGTGATCAGCTGGGTATCATTGAACTATGACAGAATTTTATGAGAGTGGAATCTTAGCTAATATTATCCTTAAAATAGCATTTGAATAAACAAAGTACCTGAATGTAAATAAATAAACACACATTTCTGCAAATGGTATGTGTAGTGCAATTACAGATTACAATCAGCAATACTTTTGTGTTGCATTAAAATACTGCATGACAAGTAATTCGAAAAGTTACAGCTGCAAACAAAAAATCTATATTATATGACAACCAGTTCAATGAACAAATTGATCTAATTTACCTAGGAAACGTTTTATGCTTGTGACAGTGTTTACACTACTGGGAATTTTCACAATAAACAGGATCAGACATTTCAGCAAAAAACAGCATAAAACATAAATGTGAATCATTGCCTTCATTCCATAAATTGTGCGGAATTGCCCATCATTTCAGTAGAAGTAAAAGAATACTATAAGGTTTGTTAAAGATTCAAAGTTCTTTTATACAAAATCTGTATTTTATGGTAGACAAGTTCTTTGATAGTCCTTCATACTGTAGGTCCAAATTTGCAGTATTTTGTGACTGTGTTTTTTTGTTTAGTTTACACATGTTAACCCTAATGGGACCTCGCCCGTATTACAAGCAATGCTGTAAATCATACCCTTTGATGCAGTTTCTTAACGCAAAATCTTAAACCTGTTTGTTTCACTAGCATAAATACCAGTTAACTGGACTAAATTATAACAAACTGAAAGACCATTGCAAGCCACTTCAGTGAAAGCCCTGTTTTTCATCTTTATATGCAGCAAGCTGGTGGAGAATGTCTGAATCTGACAGACATAAACCTCCAGTTAGACTCCATAGTCGTTTGTAACAATATAGTCAAATTACTGGAGCTAGGCCTGTAATCACATAACTAGTGTAAGTTTATTGGTAGGAAAGGGGTTTGGAATGGATTAACGCACGCCTACTGTTTCCTAGTGTAAACATTTTTGATAAATTGTTTTGCAAAAGTATTTTCTGTAGTATTAGATGGTTGCTTTATGAAATTATGGTTGATTTCTCAAATTCAACTTCCTTAAACTGGGATTTCCTCCCATTAAAGAAAGCTATTGCCACTCAAGTACCTTTACAAACTAGGAAAAGGAATACTCTGTTCAAAAATTCCTAGTTACAGTACCATTGTCCGTATTAAGGCATTACCTAGGTCTATGTTTGGCACTATCAGGACACTAAAAGTCAGTGTCTGGTTCAATGAGATTATAAACTACGTAGCTGGCGCATTTATGTAGCCCAGACTACTTCTTTTCCAAGTAGTCAGGTATATCTAAACAACATGGACGGCAGATGCCCCTTGGAGGCTCCAGGGAAGCTTCTTCTGGACCTCACTCCTATTTCCTTTCTGCTAAAACCCAAGGTGAATATGCAAAGCAAGGAGGAAAGGAAACAAACATGTTGTGAGTGGGGAACTCAATCAGGGCACCTACTCAGGCCTAACAGATGAAAGTCAGTCCTGAATTTCAGATTCAGATTCAGAAATCTTTCAGAATGCCAATGCCTTTTGGTTTCTTATGCGTTTGTGCTCTAACTAGCAGAACACATTCCAGTTTTTGGTTAAGCTAGGGCTACAGTGTTCCAGATGAGTATAGCAAAACTATTTCTTCTGTCATTACCAACCTTTTATGTCTGTAATGAACCTGGCAGAATGGAGGGCGTTAAATACTAAACAGCTATCTAACTAATAATCAGCCTCCGGGACACACACGTGCTCTCTTCTGGATTCCTGCATTGCACTTTTCTACCCCACCCATAAACTCTTATCTAAAAGAAATTAGTGATAAAAACAGTTACCCACATTTTCCTATGTGAAATCAAACCAATGCCAACCACTCTCAGAGAAAATATCTACCACCTGGGCTCTGCTTTAGTAAGTTGGCAAAGAAACTATCACATGATTATCTGAGAAAGTTGGCCCTGAGGCAGAGCGGAGACAGGCCCAGGAGTGTCAGAAGACAGAGCCCTTGCACTGGGATCACAGCAAAGTAGAAGGCATGGAAGCTTGCAAAGGAACAGCTATGGGTGAAAGAAAAATAGAGAAGACGCGAATAATTGGAAGTAGATGAATGAAAGGGGTGTGACAAAGAATGGAAGGATAGTAAGAGTATGGGATGGATAGACAGGTAGAGACACAGCACACAGTTAAAAATAAAAAGACTAAAATAGGAACTAGCAAACTCCAGGACTTGTGACCAGAACAGTAAGCCTTTCTGGGTGTGTTGTGTGGGTCAACTTTTGGCCTTCAAATATTTGGTTAACTTTTTTGGATATATGACTTTCCTTCAAAAAGAAAATATTTTAAATGTCTTGATATATGAAATACTCAGTTGCCTAAATTCTGCATCTCAAATTTAAGTCAAAAGTAAGAAAAATATGGGATTTAATAAAATATTATGACAACAAAATGTTTACAGAAATAATCTAGAAAGAAAAAGAACCAGGTTAAACATGCTTATACCTCTTTCATTCAAAGTTACATAGGCTCTGTAAGAGAGACTGGAATAATTGAGTAATTGTCTCAAAGCTTGCTTGTGCCTATTTGCCTGACGAAATCTGGCAACTTTGCAGCTTACAAAAAAGGAACACGTTCAAACCTCCTGCAGCAGGTGCAGACCCTCTACCTGCCCGGAGACAGCGCAAAGGATATATCCATATGTACCGGGTTTGCCCGGAGATAGCACATGGAATGTATGCACGTGCGCCAGGTTTACCTGGAGACAGCGTGTGTGCATGTGCTGGGACATGTACAAAGGAACTGCAAAGGCAAGCCATGGGGGCTTCCCCACCACCGAAGACTTGAAGATTGAGGATCAATGGGATGCTGCTGAATCCGGACTGAGGACCAATGGGATGCCGTTGGATCCATGGTGGTGGATATCTTGTGCTTCTCTTTCTGAATTCTTGCTTACTTTCCTCCTAACATTTCCTGCCTTTCCTATCAGTCCATTCCTCTACACTTATTAAATAAGAATGGCTTGATTGGTGGCATTTGACCTCGTTTGTGTCTTAATCTCACTCTTGAGATCGTTACGAACCTTCCCCGAGCCTGAAATCCGACCAGGACTTATCAGACCCCTATGTGCTTCACTGGTTGGGATTTTAAAGCCCCCCACCTAGCTTCAAATGTATTCTTTGGCAGTATAATTTTACCACTTTTATTCAGCAAAATCCTATCAGTGGCTAATTACCAAATATATTTTACACTCCACATCACCTATTTGTTCCATTCACTGGAAGTGTCATATTCTATTTCGAACTCACTTAAAAGCTTGATTTGACATCATGCTCCCTGGGAAAGCCACTACACACGGGCTGGATGTCTCCTATCCTTCCCATTACTTCATTATGTGTAAATACACTTTAAAAAAAAAAAAAAAAAAGAGACAAGTTTTTATTTAACAGCCAGAAAAAGCTCTCTCTCTATTACACACATGAAATGATCCGTGTATGTTCCCTATTGAAGAAGGACAAATTTTATGCCCATCACAGCACTTCACTGCTCCAATTATTCATGTTCCTCTTCAAAAAGCACGGCTATTCTGTGAGAATGGTACTGTTCAAATGGTCCATGAAGTCTTTAGGAAGGTCGCTATTTATTCCTCGGGACCATCTAGCAACCTAAATCATCCATGCAAATCTTGAAAGAGGACCATTCTGTGGCACCTCTATACTCAAATGTTGATGTGCATTCCCACGTAATTACAGAATAGAATGCAACAAATGTCACAGTACCTTTGCCCAGGGAAGTTGTCGAGTCACCGTCCCTGGAGGTAGTTAAAAGACATGTAGATGTGGCACTTAGGCACATGCTTTAGTGGTGGACTTGGGAGTGCTAGGTTTGTGGTTGGTAATCTTAAAGGTCTTCTCCAACCTAAATGGTTCTCTGATTCTATGTACAAGGTAGCCCAAAGCACTTCACAATAAAACTTTAAATGTACTTTGTGGGTTTCAAAAGTAAAAGTAGATGCCAGTATGTGCTTAGCAACCTTGGATTCAGAGCAGACTTACACTACGAGGAAAAGATGACAACAACACTGACGTCACTTACCTTTTATGAAAAGCACTATGGAAAAGCTCCTGTGATTTGCATTTTAATTTTTAAGGCAAAGACAGTAGTCATTGCTTCACATATATATATCACACACAGAATCACACAGTATGGTAAGAAGAGAACTGGCTGGAAGAGAACTTCAGGGATCATCTAGTCCAACCCCCTGTGCCAAAGCATGGCCACCTAGAGCAGGTTACACAGGAATGCATCCAGACAGGTTTTGAGTATCTCCAGAGAAAGAGACTCCACAACCTCCCCGGGCAGCCTGTTCCAGGGCACTGTCACCCTCAAAGTAACGAAGTTTTTCCTCATGTTGAGACAGCACTTCTGGTGTTTCAGTTTGTGCTCATTGCCCCTTCTCCTGTTGCTGGGCACCACTGAAAAGGGTATGGCCCCATCCTCTTGACATCCGCCCTTTAGATATTTATAAACATTGATGAGGCCATATATATGCATGCATAATGCAGATACATACATATACATGCATGTGTGCATATAAAAGAAAAAAAGTTATATACTCTAATGTGCATGTGTGTGTATGTATAGGCATATATGTATATACCTCCCTAAACCTGGTTTTCTAGAATTGGAATATTGCTGTGTTACTAGTCACTGCTTAGCCTTACACTATCACTCAAGTTTGGTCACTTCAGATGACCTGCAAACAAATGTGGAAAAAGTATATGTATTTTTGTGTATTTGCTGAAATCTCTTAGAGTATGATTTATTTCATCTATACAGCTTTGTTCAGATTTGCACCAGTTCGACCAAGGATAACAGTTAAGAAGGGGAAAAGTTAGGGTTGGCAAAGATTGTGTATAGTTCAGTTAGGATGCCTGTGGCCCACAACTCCAGTTACAGGCAAGTTTAATGTTACAACTCTGATAGTGCCAGAACAACATCTTCAGTCTGGGGTGAAATAAAGATCAGCAGAAATATTTTAGAAAATACCAACTACTTCACAAACTGTTGCTATAATTCATAGTTTGGGCTTTAGTTTAGATTTATCTAAAACTTTTCACTGAATTGATAACATCTATTTTTATTTGCATCACATATACACATAGTTTAAGTACAGCACCATCTGCTCTCACAGGCCCAGGTTTAGTTTAACATCTTTCACACAGTTATTTTGTGCTATTATTTTAGAATATGCATCTATATAGAAAGGATAAGTGAGCTTGTTTAGGGGAATCAATCCAAATCTCAGGCACTTTAATTTACTCAATTGGTAAAGGGAACTTTGCTCATGAATTTACTGCTAAATTCCTGAAGATTTTCTCTGACAAGTCCAGTAACAGTTACCTCTGTAAAGATAAGGTTTGTGATATGAACAGAACAATTCCCCAAGAACTACGAAAGGAAATACCCTACAGGAATGGATACAGACTGAAGTGGAAAGCTACTTGTGCAAAAAAAAAAAGCCATGAGACAATCAGTATTCTGTTCTAAATATAGTAGCTTTGGCCTTTTTCCTGTTGTCCCATATCTTAAATGTTTCCATTGGTCTTTAGTTCCAGTGCAAACACTTTTTTCTCTCACAGTTGGAGCTGGGGACCAGAAAGAACAAACAACTCACTAAAGAGGATTTTCTCCATATTTTTAAGGATTCTATCCTTGATTGTCTTTGATTTTTTTTTCCAATTTTTAAATAAGATCAAAAAAAGTATTTTGCAAAAGAAAAACAATAGTAAATTCTTAGCAAAGTCAGTGAGTATTTGCACAAAGTAGCAGAAGAGTGTAAATAGAAAACTATCCAACAAGTACTTTTAGTTGCAATAAGATCAACTTTCATTGCTGCACATCTCAATTTCCTTGGACTACAACACTAACTTATGAACTAGAATTCCTCACCGAGCATATCAGTAAGAAGATAAGTCCCTTAACGGAGGACTATAAAAATTGTTTCTGATTATATGCCAATAGTATCAGGTATTAAATATGGCTAAAGGTTTCAGTTTCAACAGTAATAACAATTTGTTAAAATTATAAAGGAGGCAAAACTATATTTAAATTCTTATTACTTTTATGGTCACAGGAAGAACAAGTTACAGAAATATGGGAGGAAAATACCTAAAGAGGAAAATTAATAGGAAAATAAAAGTTGATGTCTTTCTTACTAGCTTTGTGTGCTAAAAGAAGGGAATTCAGGCTTTGAAAAGAGTATTTTGAGTGACACACACCCAACTCCATCCTTCCAGGCCTTATTGCTCTGTGGCAGAAAGGGGCACACATTCATGCTTTAGCTGCAGTTCAAATCACTAGTGGAGATGCACGTGAGCTTAGAATAAGGCTTGCTGCCACGCTCTGCAAGCTGTCCCAACCCACACGTTTTCTGTTGCTCTAACTCCAATTAAATTGGAGGTTGATATGCATGAGCATATAATGCCCTTATGGACTTCAGAGTAGCTAGAACAACCAGCTCAAGCAAATCTAAAATTCCTCGAGAAATGCCATGAAGATAAAACTTTCGCTACAAACCTAGAAACAAAAAAAGATAAACAGTGTACTGCTAGCCAACGTCACTCTGAACTCATCTCATCAGGGAGCTCAGAATGTCAAAACTTTGCAAGGGCAGATGTCAGTAGCACCCAGGAAAGCAGCTGCTGTTGTGAAGCCTAGAAACATCTGCAACAGATCTAAGATCTAACTTAAAAATCTGTGATGTCCCTGTTAGGCTGTTGTCAACTACCTTACTTTTTATTAAAATGGAGTATGTTTAGTATTTTGAGAATTGCACTTATAAAGAATATATGTGCGATAAGATACCAGACGACTAAGTGCTTTAAAGTTCCTATTGGATCTACATGGAAGGCAGGGCTCAAAGAGCTTTTGTGAATGGAGTTGAATCCATTTGGCGGCTGGTCACATATGGTGTTCCCCAGGGCTCAGTGTCAACAATGTGGATGAGGGGATCGAGTGCACCATCATTAAGTTTGCAGAGGACACCAAGTTAGGCAGGACTCTGGATCTACTTGAGGGTAAGAAAGCTCTACAGCTTTCCTGTATCCAGGGATCTGGACAGATTGGACTGATGGGCCAAAGCCAATGGGATGAGGTTCAACTAGGCCAAGTGCCAGGTCCTGCACTTAGATCACAACAACCCCAGGCAGCGCTACAGGCTTGGGGAAGAGTGGCTGGAAAGATACCTGGTGGAAAAATACCTGAGGGTGTTGGTCAGCTTATGCCTGAATATGATCCAGCAGCGTGCCCAGGTGTATTCCTATATCAGGAATAGTGTGGCCAGCAGGACTAGAGAAGCGATTGTCCCCCTGTACTCAGCACTGGTGAGGCCACACCTTGAATAGTGTGTTTAGTTTTGGGCCCTTCTCTACAGGAGGGACATTGAGGTACTGCAACATGTCCGAAGAAGAGCAACAAAGCTGGTGGGTCTAGAGCACAAGTTTTATGAGGAGCATCTGAGGGAACTGGGATTGTTTAGCTTGGAGAAAAGGAGGCTGAGGGGAGACCTCATCGCTCTCTACAACCACCTGCAAGGAGGTTGTAGCAAGGTGGGGGTCGGTCTCTTCTCCCAAGTAACAAGCAATAGGACAAGATCAAATGGCCTCAAGTGGCACTAGGGGAGGTTCAGACTGAACATTAGGAAAAATGTCTTCACTGAAGACACTGGTTATCAAGTACTGGAACAGACTGCCCAGGGAAGTAGTGCTGAGGTACATGGTTCAGTGATAGACTTGGCAGTGTTAGGTTAACGATTGGACTGAATGATCTTAAGGGTCTTTTTCCAACCTAAATGATTCTGTGGTAACATTTTAAGTTGCCAATTTTAGATTTTAATTTGGGGTTTGGGTTAGTTTTTCCTTTGAAATATGGAGCCCTAAGTATTTTCTATTTGAGATCTAGAACTGTATATAGAGCACAGTTGCATTACTTTGGGCTATTTTTTTCTTTTCTTTGTTACCTCAACAATATCACATATTAGTGGTTAAAGAGAGTGGCTAAAGCATCTCTGTACACAGCAGCATAACTTCAAGACTTACTCAGGACTCACAGTGAGGGACATCTCTAGTTCAGAAAGAAGTTGATGACTGTTCACTGAGGCTAAGAAGTTGGAGGCAGCCAATTCTGTTGGCCACAGAAACTGGTGAACCCTAACAACATTACGCTGGCAGGTCACAGATGCTATGCTGGACTGCTGCTCATAAGCACTGACAAAAAGAAAATACACCGAAGAAAAATGGCTTTTGAAGCAGATTTTATTATACAGTGAATTGTAATACAGAAAATCTGTGTTTATTTTTAAATATATATATGTACAAAATTACAGTGAATGCAGTCATCTTTAGTTTTGAGGAGGAACAAACTGCATGAACACCAGTTTTACTTGTAAACAGTATAAATTAAAGTTTCAAAAGTTTTCACAATTTAGAGCCTTATTTATATAATATGCAGACTTCTATTAAAAGTTGGCACATGCAATTGGCACTGAATTTCTTCCTCATACTAGTATGAAAACACAATTCTATTTTAAATATTTCACTTTATATTGATTGGGAAACTTTCACAGCTTAGGTTTACTTGTTACTCAGCCACCTAATGACTACTTTCCTATAAACCCAGAGATCTATAGCCATAATTCAAAGAGCAGAAATTGTAGAAAAAGGACAAACTGAGTAACACATTTGAACCTACATTCCACATATCTGAGTCAAAGTTTATTGTACCATAAGAAGAGTTTTCTCATAAAACAAGATAGGTCAAAAAAAATGAATAATGATGAATATTGATGTTACCAGTCCTAAGGATACCAATAAGAAAGGATTACGCCCGATAGTAATACAGTGGGAGAGAAATACTAAAATAATTGATGTTGTAAAAACCTTCTTCAATCCATTAGTAGCCTAGACAGAGTCAGAGGGACAGCATTACACACTATATCAAATCTGTAAAAGGTAGCGGTGAAGGGCATTTGAACTGCACATGAGATATTGGTCCATTTTTTAAATTACCTAATACAGTCAGAAATATCTTGGAAGTAGGTTTCTTTGTAATAAAGTGCCTTGACTATATGAATAAATATCTCCCTTGGTTTATGAATTAGGGATCTTTCTCTGAAATCTTTATCACTAAAAAGTTACCTGATATTGTTGTACAGCAGTGGATTGCAGAAAAAAGAAAACCTCTGCAACAGGATCTATATATGAACAGACTGCCTGCACTAGTACAGAACCTATTAGCCTAACTGGAGATCTGCATGGGTGCACATCTACATGATGCTCCTTGCAGGAGTGGCCCATAGGTATTTCCCTTGGAATACATTTTAAACAGACTATACAGATTTAAAAATGTAATTTATTTTTCCTAAAATAACAGAGGATTTTACAGTCAATACAAAAATAGTTACACAGAACAATACTTAAACCATGTTAGGCCATAACTGTACTTCTAAGTAGAAGAAGCTGCAGCTTGTCTTATTAAGCCACTAATGTATGCTAAATAGGCACAAAGTGATTACAAGAACTTATGTGATCAAAACATTTTCAGAGCATCAAACAGAAATTATTACCTCAGAAATGTGTACTATGCCACAATTAAAAAGGGTCAAAACCAATACAGGATAAAATAATACTTCCATGTCAACTGAATAAAAATAATTTATATACAGGTCATGAGGAAAAACATGAAAGGCCTTTCCTTTTCAAATAAATACATGTATTAAGGGAACACATCCTCTACTAAAAAAATAATTTTGTATGATTAAATGAATAGTTCTTATGTACTAAGCAAAACCATAAAAACATTCTAAGTACAATAGTGCAACCATGTCAGACCATAAAGCTGATGTTTGCCATTTTACATTTTAGGTAGAAGGCAAGGCAACCATTCAAGGCAAAATAACAGAAAATGATATATCCATTATTTCCATGTATAAATACATGCTTTAATTTCTAAATTTATTTTTTTTCCAAGTTCTGTAGCTTTCACATGAATTCTACATGGTACTATGTAATAATTTACATGGTGGAACTGATCATCACAGTATTCCCAAAACCAGTTCCAACTGAGCTATAGCTATATCCCCATTTGATTGTGCTTTTTCAGTAAGTTAAGACATTGACCATAAAACTAATCCAAGGTAAAACTTTCTTAATAGTTTCCAACCCTGAATCTTATTTAAAATACAACACTGTTTCAAACTAAAGTTGCTATACATGACACATAAAAAAATCACAGAGCTTAAAAAAAAGAATTCAGTTTATATAATTTGGCCAAATAACATGAAAGATTTTGGTCATTAAAAGAAATGGAAGAAAAGTACCCAAAATATCAATGGCCCAACCTGCAGAGACCAAAAAAAACCCCACACCTAACCTGACCTAGGGCTGGAAAAAGTCCACCTATAGCTTGGGTGCTTGGGAGGTCGGACAAAACCACTTCCAGAAATCTTTCGCGCAAACAACTTTATGTGATTTTTGGTATCCAATCAAAATGTCTTGCTCATGCAGGTGTGTCAACAAGATTTAGGCAAACATATTTCACCCCAGTTATTGCAGGCCAGGACCACAGAGCTGCTCAAACACAGTGGTTCAGCAGGCACACACAGAACACTGAGCCTAAATCTAAGCCCTACAAGTTAACAGAAGTTAATAGCACTGAAGGAACAGTATTTTGGAATGTCAGAATGTAAGTAATAGCTTCTCATCCTGAGAAAATGTAAATACCTACATTTTGTAAGCTCACACTTCAGAAACACTCTCCTCCCTACTGCTGCAGGGAGAACTATCTGCAAGTACAACCCACATAAATTCTACTTCCCTTTCACCCCTTAGGAGAGAGAGAAGCTTTTACATACAAAGAACACAGAAGTGGCCTGCATCAATGGGGTCAGATAGTGTGGTTTTCTCCTCAGAGAAGGTAATGACAGCTGTAATTTTCCCGTTTAAATTATACAGGGTTAATAGTAAACAATACATACATGACCAGGCATATTCCTGGTACACCTGCATCTCCTTCATTCTCTGCTACCTGCTGCAGATAAGTCTCGGGACTACAGTGATGCTTTCTGTACTGCTGGGTGGGAAGATGCTACAATGCTAAGGTCTCCTGCATGGAATAAGGTACTATGTGAAGATTCCCTTAGTCCTTCAAAAAGGACACCAAACATGTTTTCTCTTCTAGGGCTGAAGGACAATACTGAAATAAAATGTCTTATACTTTCTGCCATTAGATTTCTCCGTCTGTTTAAGAACAAGCTTTCAGATAAGTAACTGAAGATTAGCTGCTCTGATCTAGAGGTTTGAAAGGATACCTAAAACCACTGCTCTTCCTACTTTAAAACTGAGTTTTAATGGTGAACCTTCCTGTTTCTGAGAACTCCACATTTTATAAAACCGATAAGATGGCACAGGCACAGTAGTCAAATATAGTGCTGATAAAATGCAATAACAGCTGCCAGTCATATGGGTTTCAAATCAGTCCATAAAACTTTATCCAAGGTTGATTTACTGATCTAGGTTTCAGCCTGGAGATGTTTTATTAATATACACAGAAAAGACTGAAACACTTTTTGCTGGCTCCAAACGAGCCCTATCCTATTCCCATCAAAATTAGTGAAATCTGAGAAGTGGAATATGATTGTTAGCTGTAGAAATACCTACAACTTTTAGTATACTACAGGACTGTTGGGAATTATTATTATAAGCAATAATAACTCAGTCTTTTAGAGATGCTGACACCTAAAGCTACGGCCTGCTGGTGAGTTTCTCGGAATTTTCCTACAATCAGGCAAAGGAATTCTCATGAAGGTAAGCAGTTGCTGTTCATTTCAGGGACTTCTTTTAATGAACAGTTTATACAGATACTTGTGCGTGTGCAGCAATTCTTTCAACTGCAGGTTTAGAACTTAAAAAATGCATAAACAATATCCATTAAAAGAGACTCTTCTGTACTACTACAATCCCCCAATTAGTGTCTGAATGGAAGACGTTTGAAAAACAAGAGAAAAATTACCACTCATATCTCTCTGTAATACTAATAATGATATAGTTAAAAGAAACAGGAAGGCATTGGACCATTAAGCCATCCCAGGAGGTATCACAGGTATTAGTATACTCTCTCTAGAATTTTGAATGGTAATGGTCCATGCAAGTGTTCCTTTCATTTCTGAGCTGTGTAGGATCAGACACAAAATCTACTTCTCAGTTCTGAATCAAACCCCAACTCCCAAAATTAATAAATTCTAACTCACCAACTTTTGTAAAATTACACCAGAACCTCATGCACCTGACACTGTCTTCTCCCAACAGACACGATTCTCCTTAATACCCTGAACTTAAGGTTTACCTGGATCTAGGCAACCTTCTAATGGTTTGGTGTTTTCTTGGGAAATGTTTCATCAACATACAAATTAAGGCCTTCAAAAAACTAGATAAGCAGACATAAGCAAAAAGAGATTTCATTAATTGGAGCTGTAATTTTTTCTTTTCCTATGTGAGATGTATGACATTATCATGTTCTGTATGTAAGAAATATTGAGCCCATAAAGAAACAAGCAGGTAAAAAAGGTAAAATATATTATCATATTGTATGCAGTGATTACTGTAGCATTGATTCTGAGCTCACTTCATTGACTTCTATTATTTAAGAAAAGTGAAGCCTATGGGGCAAAGCAAGTGCACAAATATGAACGAGTAGCAAGTAGAGTGGATTTTTTAAATGATGTTCAATTTCTAAATACACAAATGTATAAATCCACAATAAAAAGAATACATTATTGAAATCCTTCATTTTTTTTAAATATACAAGGTACTTAGGTCAGGAAAAGTATCTATCACTTAAACATTGCAACAGTTTTTCGTGAGTGCCGATTTTTTGACAGTTGTTCCACCCAGGCTGGTCACTGACCTTGTATCATCTTGATTATCACTTCGTTTTCGCACTTCACTGTAAAAACACCAAACGAACATACAAAAAAATGCACTGAATTAATATATTAACATTGACTGTTCCATTTCCCCCAGTATATCTTACAGAGCTCACCATCATGTATTGTATGGTTAACACTATGGGTTTTAGTGCACAGAATCAACATGTCTCCGAAGTTTCCAATTTGGGAATCATATTAGTATTTCTATACAAATCATAGTTAGTGATAGAAATATAATAATTTCTGATACGTAACAACTCCACAATGTTCTGTTTTCCCTTTCCTTTTATTTTGATCACTTTAATTTGTTTGCATCGGTCTATTAATAGTCTATTTCTATTACACAGAAACAGGATACATCAACAGCTGAAAGTATAAAACTAAATAACTGCAATGTGAAATATAAATTTACCATCATTGGGAAATGCATCTTGTTGGATGTTTTATTATAAATGCAGACTTAAAAGTTGTGTATGTATGCGATCTGTATTCTTTCTAGGGCTCCCCTAGAATGCCAAAAGCCAGCTCTAAAATTTCTTGCTTATATATAAAATAATTTAAGTCCTCCTCCTATTAGTAGAATACATTCATGAAGTTCCTCTCAGAACCCTGTATTATTCAACATAACGGTAATGAAATGTTCATTTAGAAATTTTTATTTCAAAATTAAATGCTTCTTTCAATGAATTACTAAGGCTTGAGTAAAGAAATTGCAACCAACAATTCCAGAGCAAGGTACTGGGTAACGTCTAGACCACTTGAGAATTAATGAACCTTGTGAAGAGAAATACCAATTTTTATTTATTTATTTATTTTATATTCTGAAAAGAGAGGCTCCAACTGTCAAAACATTTTTTTTATCCTTGAAAAAATTAAACAAAGTTACATGTTTAAACATTAGAGATAATTTTCCAACTGTGAATAATGTTATATAACTGCTCTATGTATGTTTTCCAGTTTCATAATCCAGTGCTGCCTTTGCGGCCAGGTTCATGGCCATGGAAATGAGTCATTTAACAAATCAGCAATTAACTTCACATTCACACTGACCTACAAACAAATGCCTACATTCTGGCTGCACCTCTGGCAGATGCACTTGCCTGGAAATATGGGTGCTCCTGAAAGTCCCATGTGAAGAAGTAATGATCCTCTCTAGAAAGATACTATTGTGTATTCAAGTCATGTTAATCACTAGTATTTTAATAATGAATAATCAAATACTGATCGAATATCAAAAAGTCTAATTATTGCATTAGGTTGCTGCAAAAATCACATGAATAGAGTTTGTAATTCTGGCCTTGAGCTCAATATATTAAACTGAAAAATTAGAGGTTGACAATTCATTACATGCTGTCAGCCCTTCAAAATTATATTGTAAAAAAGAATGGTTTGGAAAGGCAGTAGAAGTGTCATGTTTGGCTCACATATTATCATAGAAATACCATGTTGCCAAATGGATATAAACAGAATTACTATCTTTTAAATAATTTAGAGAAAGGGACACCAAAGAAAATACACAGAGTTAGAATGGTCAGTAATAAAACTGAATACATATTAATATATGTGAAAAAGTTAAGAACTAATTATACATAGAATTCTATGCATTTGAAATTAATTTAAGAATGAAGAAAGTAAATCCATGTACCATTATACAATTTAATTCATTCACCAAAACAGGTTTTAAGATTGTGAGCTCCATAACTGAGCTCTAATTTAAATATTAGTTATTAAGACAGCTTTGTAACATTCGCAAGCAAAAATGTTACTTGATTAAGCTGAGAATAAGTCCTCTCTTGTATTTATCTACAAAGATTTAACACAGTATTCTTTTCTAAATTTTTTGTTGAATTTTATTTTGTTACAATGTTAAATGTACATGTGTGTCTTTGTATATATGTTCACATATAATGTCCTTTTTATAAAATGGACTTAGACGTGTTTATTCAAAAATAGAAACACAGCTACTTACCGAGCAAGATGAAGAACTGCTTCTACAATATTAGATCCATCTTTAGCACTTGTTTCACAGAATAGCGCATTATAAGTCTGAGTAAAAAAAAAATAAAAATGTTAAGTCAACTAATCTGAAATGGTTCCCATGTGGATATGTATATGCAATTACAAATGGTGTCCTCAATAACACAAAGATGACACACATTTCAATGAACAGGATTTCTTCTGGTACTCTTAATTCTCCAATATATTCACTTTAGTACTGTAAAAAAAACAGTAATCACTTTATAATTGTGTCTTTTTTATGTTCAGTATATTCTGAATTAACAAACTGAATAAAAAACACATCATAGGCTTAATGTCCAATCTTCTTGTCCACAAGACTATAAAATAGGAAGAGATTTGTTAGAACAGGTTACTGAATCCGGCTTTTTAGCTACGCATAAACTATAGCATCTGGTATTCTAGGTCAACCAGAAATATCATTCCATAAGTAACAGATATGATATCTGTCCCCATATAATGAATCAGTTGGGCAAGCACTCAGCGACTCAAGACTCTAAAGATTCTACAACTTATTCTGCAAAGTATGGGATATGTGAGTCACGTATCCCCTGTATAAATACATGCAAAAAACTTGTCTGCACTTTTATTTATACCTTTTTTCTTTCTTTCTTTCTGCAGACAGGGCAGGAATACAGGATAGTCTCTTGAAGATTAAAATATTCCACTCAAAAGCTGGACAAACCCAAACCAGGCAAAAAGCCTCATGCGCTCACTAATATGCTTCATATTTGCACTGACAATTTCTCTTTGGCAACAGAAAAACTCTGCCTCCCAGCACATCCACATTTTCACAATAAAGACTGAGAAGCCTATCCCAGCCAATAATGAAGTTCAGCTCAGTGGACACTGAGATGGGATTTAGCCCAGCAAACAGCATCAAAATAGGACAGTTTCCATGAAAAATGTCCATGAATCCTAATTACTAGATTTGAACAAACGACCAGAAAATTACTTCTCTTTACTAGTTTCTCATGTGGTTTTCACATTGAAAGATCAAAGTTCTAAGACCATTTCATACTAAAGAGGTATACCGGGAGACCTTACCATAGCCAGCTTTTCTCCATAGTTTATAGGCACACATTTTTGCCCTTGTTCTGTAACAGCTTGACGGAGATCTGCTTTGTTTCCCACCATCATAATAGGAATATTCTCATGAGTTGCATCCTGTAAAAAGGATTTTATTCCCTTATTGCTAGGACACTCAGAATACAAAAAAGTAACTAGCATCATCACATCACACGAATTTCCTTCCCACAAGAAAAGGCTTGCACTCTATCACAAAAAAACGACCAATTATGAAAGGAATTTCATGTGTTAAATTAATCTAATGGAAACGATCACTCTGTCCAAATTCTATGCCAAAATTACTACGGGAAAAGTGACCAACTCCTGTACCATGACTAAAAGAAATAGCTTTCAGAAGACGAATTAAAGATTTTGCTTAGCACTTTTAAACACCTCTGGTACAAGAGAAAAACCCTCTTCGTTAAATGCAAATATGTATTCAAATAAACAAACAAAAAGTAACAGTGGAGGGAAATACTGAAAATTTCACTTGAACTATAGCTAATTTACAGAATCTAGCATACTGGTTTAAAATGCAAAGACTCCAAGGAATACTCAAGCCATGCAGAAGTGGGTATCTGAAATGGGCTCTGATGTTCATTTCAAAAGGAAGTGAATGGGAAGAGCATGTTTACATGATATCCTTTTATACCAAAAGATGTAGCAGTTTTAACACTAACAGAATACGTCAGGACACATTTAGGACTTCCATGTAGCTTTTACTTCTACGAGAGTCTGTAGTCTGGCTAATTCCAATATACAGATATCCAAATTTTATAAATGATAAGGTTAGCAATGCAGTGAAACATAGTTTGTAAGTTGTATATGCTTAAGGGTCCTACCTCAATCATATCCACCCATTCTCGCACATTAAGAAAGCTTTTTTCACATGTTACATCATACAGCAGTAAGACACCATCCGCTCTTCTGAAGTATGATTTAGCAATACTTCGGAATCTTTCAGAAAAAAAAAACCAGACTTGCATCAGGCCACATTATCAGAAAAGAATTCAATTTAACATCTTTAATAACACAGCATTACTTTATTGCACTATTGAGTAAGACTCTCTCCACATTATGAGTTTTCTCATAGCTTCTTTCGTAAGTAATTCTTCAAAACTGCTGATGCTGGTCTACCAATACTCCATAATGACCCATAGGATACCGTCCTAAACAGCAGTCAACATTTTTGTATCAAAACTATCTACACTGTATCTATTCCAAATAATCTGCTTTGCACTGGACTTTTGATTAGGCGGATAGGCTTTTTCACTTACATATACCTTCATAAATTGAGTGGGTTATTTTGCTACACTTGAAAAAGTATGAAACCAATAAACTTAGTCCAGGAATGAATTCATCAGTTACAGTCATCTTTACTGTTAGCATAACACAATCTATTTGCCAACCAAGTACAGCAACCAGGTATTTACATTATAAATTAAAACATTCTTCACAAATTTATTATATGGGAGGCAAATCAAGGTGTTAGATTAACCTCTTAATAAGGCACCAAAGCTGTCAGTAAAGAAGTAATGGCTCTCAAGTAAGGATGTAATAGGATTTTAAGGAAACTTTACATAATAATTTGGAGAACCACGGCTATACGTTCAGCAATTAAAAGTCTTTGGGAAGAAGTTTTCATACACTATATACAATGCAAATAAGGATCAGGACTTTCAAGGAAAGAAGAGGAAAGAATGGTGAAGGGAATGTCCAAGATAAAACAGGCTCAGAAATTCAGGTCTGTAAGGAAAAAGAAAGCTAAAGATTAAAAATGGAAGAAACAATGTACTCCATTTTTTTTGTATTGCAGAGAGGGACACATGGATTTAATTCATAAATGCTGTGATAAAGCACAACTATCTCCCTCTGTATAAAGAAAAGATTACCTCAGGTACCACCAAAGCTCACAAATTCCACTTGGTTGTGGTTCTTAGCAGAGTAAAAGCACATTGATTTACAGAAATTTACATATGGCCATACTGACTTACTACAGGGCGATATAATATTTAATGGATTTTTTTTTTCACTTAGATGAAAAAAAGCAAACATCTTTTAGAAACAAAACAATTGAAATTACCTAAGTGCAGAGAATCACTAACCTCTCCTGCCCAGCTGTGTCCCACAGTTGTAGCACTGTAGGTTCTCCATCAACAATTAGTCTTTTCATTTGAAAATCCACACCTGGAAAGAACAACACGTACAGTCTAATAAAAAATATCAATAAACTTAAAAAAATCCACAGAAAATGAGATGCTATGTGCCATATACAACAGTTATTTCAAAATTCATCTCTTTTATAGATTATGAGATTTCAGTCATTCACATAGCCTTAAATGGCAATAATTCCCTGAACATATTTAATTTGTCTTTAGAAAAATATTGAAAGAAATATTTTACCCACACATTTTCACAGAAGCACTGATACAAATTTGGCAGTATGACAAGTAAACAAGACCTCTCCCTGCTTTATTTTGATAAACATTTATAAACTACTACTTATAAACTATTTTGCTAAAGTTTTATAGAAGAAGAGAAAAGTCTGTTTTATAAAACAGACTTTGTTTCAAATGCCAAGGAGGAAAAAGATAAATTAGAACAAAAATCCTGACTCAGAGGAAATAAAATAAATATAGAACTATGATTTGATTAGAAGACAAAAATTCAGTCTTTGGAATCAGTAAGACAAGTTCATTAGCTGACAGCTATAATAATATATACAAGTCAGTCAGAAATACCTCCAGCTGCATTTAAACCAAAGCTTCAATAACACTTTGAAGAAATGGAGACAAAAAATAGTATGAAAGACATCAAAGGATAGTATGAAATGTTAAAGAAAGAGCTGAGAAGACAAGAAAGCAATGAAAAATGCAAAAAGGATCATATGCACATTCTAAGTTCATTAAACTGAAACTCCCTTTTCTGGTGCTTTGTGCTGTTCAGGAACAGGCTTTGTGCTTTGCACAGAGAAAGTAAATTGGAGCAGTATGCTATTATCCACTCCAAACAGCAGTTAGGCACTTCTAAGCTTTAGTACTCAATTAGATCTCACAGCCTAAGAAACTGCATGTGTATATTTAAGACACCCTGGCAAGCAATCACAGACAGTAATCTTTTCACCCATTTCTACAGAACAGCAATGAAATTCACTTTAGTATTTTAAGAGCAACAACTATACCCAGGGTTGCACTGGTATTTCCTCGAAATTCATTCTTGCAAAGTCTCATAAGGAAACTGGACTTTCCCACTGCTGCGTCCCCGGCGAGAACAATCTTGTAAGCCTTCTCTGAGGTGGGGTATTTCGGAGTACATTCACTTGCATCTGACTGAACATAAGAAGAACCCCTCTGTTTCAACTCGTACAAAGAATATTCTCTATATCAATGTTATTATTTTTTTTCCTAAAGAACTGGTTACCTGAGGGGTGAGAGCAGATATGTATTTCCTCGTTGAAGCAACTGAGCTGCTTCGACTTACTGGTCGTGAGGGCTTCCAGTCTAATACTGTACTGCTGTTATCAGGGCTGTATGCCTCTTCATCCCTGATCTCTGGAACCTGAAAGTACAAGTTAGTGTGTTAGCTCTGGTGAGAAAAGTATGCTTCTTTGGAAAGGCACAGCTAGGACTGATTAAAACATTTGTCTTAAGAGTTTGGATTAAACAGAGATAAGTGACCCAATAGAGCTGTGTAATTCTAGTATGTGATTATTCTGTTCTTGTTCACATTTGCTGTGTACTATAGCCTACATTTGGTCCCTAAATGTGTTTGCTGTTTGGCATACATGCTTTTTCAGTACAGTTTCCAGATACCGCAAATCAATTTCCATATAGAAAATTTCAGCTTAAAAAAAATATTACAATAAAAGAATACTTTATATCAAAGTTTATTTTACAAAAATTAAGAATTTCGCTACAAGATATTACTCTCTATGCTATTACTAGTCAAGCTAAATGAAATACAGCACAGCTGTAATCTGCACTACTCATAGCATTTTCAACTGCAGAGACCAAATGTCTCTACTAAATGCACTGTAAAGGATCTGCGCTAAAAAAAGCCCTGTGTTATGCTGTGCTTGCTACTTCTCTTGCTATGTAGTCATCAGTAAAACTCTCCATTTGACTAACAATAAAATGGACACAATAACACGTTACTACGTGTCTAAATTCTCCAATATCTACTGTTTAACTGAATGCATGCACTAACAATATTCTTTGTCTCACATATGTGATTTTTTCATTCACGGCCACAGCATAGTAAGAAAAAGTGAACCGAAACCTGTTTTACTTCTATTGTATCTTCTTTTTAATCATTAGAAAAGGGCTGCTGTCTGCATGCTGTTTAACAATCTTCAAAAACCAGACGTACTTCAAAAATGAAGTTATTACCTCAAAAATCTATCAAAAAATGTCAAAATAAATGTTTTATTTTAAAGAGGACTAGCTATTTATGCCCTCTACAAAAAAACTGTCACTAATCTTATTTAAATGCATATAACCCAAATACTTAGTTTTAACTGGCCTATGGGCAAAGATCCATTTAATATTAAAAACAGAAAACTAATTTTATCTCCAACCAAAGGTCTTTCTCGGGGAAGGACTAAGTTGGGCACTTACATCTGTATCAGAAGCATCACCACCAAAGCTTTCTTGCATACACTGTGACCTTTGAAAAATCCTTTGATGTCTGTATTCCACTTCTGAATCATACTCATTTGAATCTCTCAGGGTAGACAAACCACTGTCAAAACAGCTCTCAGGTAAGCTGTCAACTTCACAGTTTATCCTTTGCATAGGATCACAAAGGGCTAAAGAATCATAATCTTCATCCACACAAGAAGAATGAGATGATCTAATAAGAAAATATTGGAGGGGGAGAGAAAAATTAGTCCACCATTGTTTTTCCCAACAAAATCTGAGCTATTCTGGAATAGTCAATACTCAGAAATGCTAACTATACACTTTAAGACATACAACAATATCTACTTCACCTTTCTAAGTTTATTTTTCAGTCATATCTCTTAGGATGCTCAGATTAATTTACATAATCTATGTTACTGATGATGACTTCCCATGTCTCAGTAAGAATGTCTATTTATTCATACACAGAAAAAATAATTGTTTAAAAAAGATTCAGAAAAAGATGTATTATGAAGATACCAAAGACATAAAATGATAGTTCATGGTTTAGCTAATTTGGGCCTATTCTAAGACATAAAAAATAACCTTGAAATAGTGTATCTAATTTCAATTAATGCATTTGCTCACAGAGGCATGCAGGTCAACAAGTCACAGCTATAAATATAGAAAAAAAAAAAGGGTAACCAAGTTCAGAAGATCAGCAATAGTGGAAAAAAGTTACTGAAACATGTTTTCTTACAGTTTGGTAGGCTATGCAAAACCTAAGGTTTTACACAACGTTAAGAGTGAATCTCAAAAGAAACAACCTTTAAAAAAAAAATTCTACCATTACAATCATTATCCTGCTCCTACAGCAAGACAGAGACAGGCACAAATTAAAGTCAAGTAGAAAAGGTCTCCAAGTCACAGCAGAGAAGAAAGAACCGGTTTGGCTCTGTCCTATTGGAAACGGATGTGAAGCACTGAACTGGTAGAGCAGACAAGATCAGCATCAATTCTTGTAAAGACAGTTTGCTGCCACAGAGGCTGGGAGCTTCCAGTGCAACGGCACACCACAGAAGAGTACACAGGGGAGAATCATCAAATTATGAAGCTGTTACTGAGCCAAATACAATTCCTCCCTGCAAGTGGCCAAACAGGGGTGACAAAGGCATCACTGTCCCATGCAAAAACATCCAGAAACATCTGTTTTACATCTATTCAGGCTAATGAATGATCACATGAATGAACGCGATCTTTGCTGTGAAATATCACAGCACCCATGCTATTTGTATTCACGCACTGACTAGCCTATACCAAACCACTGAAATACAGAGGAAGGGTGCACGTTGTAACAAAGTTAAGCTTGTCAGGCATTTCCTGAAATAAAGGTCTTTAGAAGTTAATTTTCAACCTCACTGAAGCATGAATTCAATGTTGGGAATTTCATATGTGCTTAAAGCAAGTTAGACCAAGACGTATGATACAACAAAGAAATGGAAAAGTATACCTACATAAGTAGGTGATAAACATGTGAGAATCAAAATCAGTATCTCCTAACACTGATCTGATGTCAGGAGACAGACCAAGTACTGAAAATGAACAGGTTTTGGGACATTCATATCTTTTTCTGTCTTCTGATACTATTAAGTCACACCTGATAAGAGCAAGTTTTATTCCTACCACATAAGCATTCTTCTAAAGTAGCTTGCAATTCTCACTTTTGTGGGAATGCAAGGATTGCATCATGTGGCAGGTACTAATAAATATTCACAGAGAAGAACACCACTAAGTCTCCAGAGAGGTTTTAGTTCTATGCAACTTAATAGTGGATGCATTTCGAAATTTGCAGGGTGGAATTGGTTTTAGATGCATTCAGCAGAAGTTATCAGTTTGTGACAAGCAAAACTTTACAGACAGCAAACACATCTCACATGGATACAGCAGAGTAAGTGTAACGCTACTGAATGAATGGGGATGTTAGTGTGAAGCAGAATCCAACCTAATCCCTACCAAAGATATTAATCTCTCTGGCAAAATGTAAAACAGACTACTAAAAACTCTAACAGAGATCTCCCTCCAATTTGAAGAACCATTGAAAGAAAAATGAGACAAAACAATCTAGCAATTGGGTAAGGACACACATTTATGCTGGCAGTTCCAGCTGTTTAAAAGAAAAAAAAAAAAAAAGGGTGAAGATATAGTATGATCCACATCACTTGAGGTTGGATCCAATACCCAGTGACTTCAGTGAGAGTCTCTGTAATGATCTGAGGGAGCTCTGATCAATGACCTGCATCCAGGAAGTACAAAACCAAAGTAGCTCAATCATTTGATATTAACATTTAGATAGCTTATTGTTCTCTGTGGCTCTTACCCCATTAATATCCAAATGCATTCACTGCTCTTGCATGTCAGTATGACATGAGGATGCTTATTCTTTTGAATAGGCCCACATGCCTTTGTAATAATTATTACATGGGAAAACCTGACATATAGGCTGAAGATATGACCAAAAATATTTTATTTCCTAAGTGCTGAGCAAGCTAGCTAACAGAGGGCCTCAGCACATTTTTATAGTTTCTTGGAGACAAGGAGGGAAGACTGAGAATCAAGCTAGAATCAAAACAGTCCAAGAGCACACAAGATGCTATCTGAACTCTCCACGAGTTCATGATTTGCACTGAAAAGAGTTTTCCTGAGCTTTCTGAAGTCATTGAAAAGATTTCTATTGACTTTTGGACCATATGCTATGGTTACACATTCCTTCTGAATCAGATAGAACAATTCTCTCTGTTATTTGACAGTATTTACTCTTCTAAGAGAAGTCTGATGCCCTAGTCTTTTTAAATTCAATAAAAGCAAACCCGGCTTACCTATCATACCGTGGGTTTAGAGGAGACTGTCCACCATTAAATTTAGGACTGCTTCTAGAAATGGTACTTCCTGGCGAGGTGTTTGCTAACCTCTGTGACAGATACATAACAAATGCATAATAAGTTTGATGAACACAGTGCAAGCATCTAGATTTGTCATGAAAAAAAGAGCATCATCAAAATTACTACTGTGTATTTTCATATATACGCAACTACTTATTTTTAATTAAACCTCATGCTTTATATAGGACTGGATGTCAAAAGGGCCATTACATATAGCATTTAGCTTCCACTGTTGCCTCAATACTGAACCTGCTAGCCACACGCAACCATAAAAGACAATGGAAATTCCAAGAGGATGATGTCATTTACTAGACTACACCTGAAGACTTTGAAATGCTAAACTTTTAAAAGTGATATTTAGGAAAATGGCATATTGACTATTAAAGTGAAAAGGGAAATGTTACTGGCTGAGCTAATTTCAGTAGTGATACCTCCCAGTTCTTGAGTGAGATAGTGAAGGAGAGATCCCAACTGACAGGATGTGACGGAGTATTTCATACGTTCTGCTGCCCCTCTACATGTTTATTCACTGAGAACAATTACCTCTGTCTTCTCTGCAATCTGCCTCCCTGGTGTTTCAGGGTTCAGCAAAAGGAAATGGAATCTCTCATTGCATCTGCAGTATCAGCAAAAGGCATTTGTGTTCATGGCTGGACAACAGGCAATGACCCCTATTTTCCTCCTTCCTGGCCAGTATTGTCTGTGGGACCGTTATTCTGGCCCCATCCTTCTAAAACAGTTAATTCCTTTCCTGATGATGCAAGGGCTTGCCCGATCATTAGTTTTAGAGTTCAAAATGTTTCCCAACATTGCAAAATGCCAGTGCAGAGTAGATTTTTTGTAACTTTCAAGCCTTCCTTTCTCACGTTTGGAGGCTGTCAGGTTACATCTGTTAAAACAGATCCCTCTACACCTGTAATAGCCCAAAAGGGTCTCACTGAGGCCCCTATTATCAACAGTCCCTGATATTAATTTTCCCAGTGGTTTTCCTGGAAAATAGTTCAGATTAGGTTAAGACCTTTGTACTAAAAGAATGCAGTTTTCTGAAAAAGTGTGTTTTCAGGACACTCCCATGTACACAATACAAAAGTATTTCCTTTAGTGCAAGAGAAATTGCTGATTTATTCACCTCATCAGATATATTAGGCCATAGCACACTAAAAATTTGCTACTTTCCAAAGCACCTCAGAAAGGAGTTGTGCTCCAATAAAATTCCATTGTTTCACAAAACATAAGTAATATGCAACAAAATTCAGCTACACAAGTGTAATCCCAGAGTGAGTCCACTGGAAAAACCTCATTTTTGTGGAAGTACAAACTTGCATTTGGTATGTTAATTCCTAAACCTCCTAATATAACATAAAAAAATTATAAATACATACCAATGATCTGTTGTACTTGCTGAAACTGTTTTCAAGTGCACTTCTTAAACCATCGTTGCTGTCATGTAGCTTCCTATTGGCCGATCTAGCAAGGAAATAAAATAGTTTAACTTGCAGGAGTAAAGAAAACATTAAAAATTATGCAACTTATTACAAATAAAAATTTTAAAAAAAAATATCGAAAACCTTTTTGTTTCTCTTTAGATAAACACTAAAGAGTAATGTGGAACTAGAAATGTGTTGTCATATACTCGAACAAATGACCATACAAGAAAAAAGCATGCTAAGGTTTAGCCTCCAGGGTAGTCTAGGAAACCCTGTTTCATGTCTGTAGCGTGGTCTGTGGTCAGCTGAGGGGAAAAAAGACACTGTAGGAATGGCCGCAAAAAAAACAGCTACAGGGTAATTAATTGGTACAGCCATTTCTGAAATAGAAAGTGACTACCCTTTAAGTATTGCTGAGAAGATTCTAAGGATAGATGTGTTTCAGCTGCTTGAAAGAAAGAATATGTTTAGGATAAAGGCATTAACTAAAGACATATTAAAAACTATTCACTGTGACCCTCATTGAAAACAAATGTTTGCGCATCCCTTGTATAAAACTGCACGTGCTTAGCACTTTCCAGGTGACAGTAAGACAGGAAGTTACTGGAGAAGCGAAGTCAATAAAAAAAGGAGCCACATAATAATTCTTGTAATAGCAGTTACAGACTCAAATCTCATTCATCTTATCATAAAGAAATGAAAGTCATTGAGGCTAAGAAAAAAAGAAAAATCAATGAAGAATTAGTGTCTCTGTAATATAGTAGAGTTAGTAACACAGGACCTTCTATGAGAATTGATGCCATTTCAGTATTTTTACTTGGCATTTTTTCCAAAATCTCATCCCAGACTTTTGCATACAAAATCATTTACCCCATATTATGTTGGTACATAGTTTGTTAATAAAAACCTGAATTACTAAGAACGTACTGAAGTATTTCAATTTGTCGTTCCAGATTATCTCTGTCTTCAGTATATTCTCGAATCATTTCTAGATCTCTGAAAAAAAAAACAAAAACAAAAAAAGCCAAACTCAAAGTTATACTTTACAGGATATTCTTTTTATTTTTATAATATTGCTCTGACAGAGGGCAAAGAGGTGAAAAGATATAATTTCAATATTTCTGAATACAGTTTTCCTATGTTTTCATATTTCTGCTGAAATATGTTAAAAGCAGTTTTATGCAACGTAAAAATCACTTGGTAACTTTGTTGATCTCTGCCATTATATGTCAACAAAGACTGTCAACAAAAAAACAAAAAAAAAGATCTACAAAATAACCATATGGACCTGTTTCCCTTCCCCCTGAAATACCATTTGTGTTATCTGAATATAACCACATAATGAAACTATCACTTACGCTCCTTTAAATTAGTATCTAGAAGCAGCTTTCATTCCCTTTATTAAAAACTGGTCAAGATCGATGTGGTAGGTTTCCAAAACTATTCTCCCTAATATTCATACAGATACTCATCTGAGTGCAAGTCATGGAGTAAAACATTGCTTGATTCTATAACTTTTACTTCTAACTGAAGTCCCAGTAACGGGCTTTCTTGCAAGATTATGAGAGTTCGTATCATATCCAGAACTTGCTCTTTCAGAAACCTGACAAAAAGTGACCAGTAATCATGGCATACTTTGCGAGGTGACAAATGCGTACCTGCCATTTATGCCAAATTTAGCAAGTAACAGTTACCAACTGCATACATAATAACTACATCAGACAACAGAATTTTTTTTTTTCTGGTGAAAATATTATTATGCAGAAGTACCTTACCTCTCAGTGTTCAAAGTCTGATCTGCATACTCGCTTTTCAAGCTATCTAATTCACTCTGTAGAAAAGCTATATTTGTTTGTGCTTCTAAAAGATCTTTCTTAAGTTTCTGATTTTCCTAAAAAAAAGGAAAATATTAGATGTTAGCTGTCATAGTCATGTACAGAAAATGTTAATATATTATAATGGTAAGATAAAACCCCCCAAATTTAATTAAATAAAAATTAAATACAAGAAAATCTCAGGGTGAAAATCTCAGGAAAATAAAGGGGGAAAGAAAACTAAAGAACTCTAAATCAACAGAGAAGTCAGTAAATTAGCATATAAAATCCACTGAATTTTTATTTTTCCATTTCAGTTACACAAAACGGGGACTGTATTATCTCAAGCCATTTCTAAACGTTATACCTAGAATGTGCATGCACTTACACAGAATAGGGTTTTTTCCAAGTCAAAAATCCTCATACACTTATCAACAACTTTTAAAGTTTATTTCTTAGCTTACCAGTACTAAATGTAAAAAAAAATATTACAAAATCCATACTGCAGAGGCTAAAACTGAGAGTAAACTGTCAATGATCATAATCTCTTACCAGCAACATATCATGCATTCTTTTTTTCAATTCAATCACATCTTCCCTGTGATTTACATTTTTGGATTGCTCCTCCAACTAGAAGGATAAAAAAAATGTGCAATTAATGTACATTACTGATTGTTCCGAGTCAAAGTACAAAAAAGTAATGGAAATCATATTAAATATCCCCTAAAATGTTTTACACTTATTAAAGTTTTTCACATCCAGTGTTTTCCCAACTATGTCAGTAGGCAGCATTACTTCAAAAATCACAGACTTTTATTTTTTAAATCAATACTTTTAAAAGTGTTTAATGAGCATTTTGCACTCTGTACATGTTGAATACACATAACTAGTGACAAAGAAGCCAGCTATTGAGAAGATATAAACAGGTGTAGCCCCACTGAAGTGAAAAAAAATTATATACTGCCTCATGTGTGTAGTGTTTGTACTACTACAAGCTCTCCTGTTTCTTGTGAGAAATGTCTAGTTCTATCAATGCTCTTCTAAATTCAATTCACTATGAAGAAACAAAAATATATCCTCATTGTTTGCTATAATTCTGTTAAAACTTGTAACAAAAAACAACCTCAAAATTGAACTAAATTAAAAAATAACCCAAACCAATATTCATATGTGAAATTTCAGTTTACCTTATGCTTAGGTATCAAATGAAAAGATCAGGCTTGAGTTAGGTTCAGACTAGTAATAGCTAGTTCCACTCGTAATTTCAGTTTAAAATTACAGCTTAAACCCACCTCTACCATGAGAGAAATGCACTAACAGCTAAAAGGCACTATATTAATGTAAAATACTGTATTTGGGTTGCCAATTTCATCTAAATCTATACATTACAAATACTTAAACACAATATATATTATACTATTCCTAATGTATCAAATACAATACTAGGTAACAGCAGTGTTAAGAACTTGAGGGATCTAGAAAATTATTCAGCAACAGAAGTTGCCATTTACAAATATACATTAAATTAAAAAGCTACAATTATGATTATCTGTCTTGGCGAAAGCATTTCACAAGGTCAGCATCTCTTGAAACACTTTAAAAACTCTTGCTATGACTTCAAATCACTTACCTTTTTAAGTTTTTTTATTGTCACTTGAAGATCCCCAACCTCAGTATCATACTGGCGCTTCAGCTCATTTAGTGCTTCTTCAGCTTTTCGCTTCTCCTGCAATATTTTTAGTCTTGTTAAAAGTTCAGAGAGGTTTCAAATGTTTATTAAAAAACACTTTCATCAGTTTGGAAACTACAAAATTTCTCCTCAAATTCAAATTTCCCTCTTTCCATTACATTAACTTGCATTACATCAACCTGCCCCTTCCTTAAGATCCATGTATTCTGATTCTGTAATTGCAGTACATTTATAAAACAGTCATAGAAATAAAATGGAAGATACGTGTCAATTCATTGTTTTTACGTCATAGTCTCCTGTGCTAAACATTCTCAATGTCTTAAAAAAAAAAAAACTGAGAGAGAAGTGTTCAAATTTTATTTGTACATAAATTTAGGTGTGTATTGCACATATAGGTGCACACGCATTGCACATCACAACTGCACACAAATCAGGGCATTACATTCTTTTTTGCCAACCAGTCTTCTTTGGTTTGGCCTACAATACACTAGTAGTAGCATCACTGAGCGACCATCAGTTATTCATTTCTGTTTTGCTTTTAATTTTTTTTCACTTCTGAGTGTTGGAATGCTACAGGTCCTTGTTCAGTAGAAGGTATGCTGATGACAGCATCTTTAGTTTCATATGGCACTTGGTCTGAATATCAAAACAAGTACGCTATTCTGAGTTTTACTGTAATCAAAGCAGATTTTGAAAGAAGTTACATCAAGTGCAATGAGAAGAATGATACATTCTGCATGCTGTAAATGAGTATGCGTTTAACTCACTCCAGTCACTCCCAAGGGACTTTAGTGCACAGTTTCATACCACAAGAAACCAGAATACAGCAGCGATACGTGGTGCCAATGAGACAGTTTGAGTTTTCACACAGAAAATACAGATGCAGACTGCTCAGAATTCAGTGCTTTCCTGTAGGTGATGCTGACATCTCTGTGTTAAATGATAACCCATGTGTAAAAAGGATAATCAAAATAATCAGCTTAAGATGGATTCTCTTGCTGTTGGCACTTATATGGGACTCCTAAGTATTGTTTGGTAACTATTTGCTTCCCTTGAAGAAACAAAATATAGGATAGGCTCAACCTGCAGATACTATCATGCAGACGCAAGTGTCACGGTGGCATGAGTGAGATCATTCTGACAAACAATAGCCTTGAGTACAGGCTCAAGGCATTAAGATTAATGCCTTTGTACAATCCCACAAAGTAAATATCTTACATTTACTCTCAGGGCGTTTTAGTAGGTGGAGTATGTGAGGCCACAAGCTACAGGGAACCTTTAGGACTGAAAATGAAAAGCTCGCTGTGAGAAACAAGTTACAGCCCATCTACAGCATATCTACAGCTAGGTGTGAACAGTGACATCACAATCCGTGCAACTTGGTGACTTTTTAGAATGAAAAACAAAGACTACATGTGGATAATACTTAGCAGATGTCTTTTTTACATAATGCTAGTACATAACTGTGGAAGTTCTCAGTGTAAGCACACACACGTATCCCAGTCATCTTTTTACAGCAGTGAAAAAGAGTCTTCAGGGCTTTTTTCAGTGATCTACCACTTTTTGCAGAACAGAAATTCCCCAGAGCATATCTATTTGTTTTCTAAATATCAACACTTAGGCTCTCTGGAAATGCAAAGTTTATCTCTACTGAGAGTTGCATTACCATTAGTTAAACATGTTACGATACACTGTTTTTTTCCCAAAGTGACATCTTGTAACATTTTTATGTTGTCTTATTCTGGTTCAAAGAAAACAACTGACTTTTATGGATTGGTAGGACTGTTTCCTCTTGTATAGAAAAAGATGTCGTTTGAAGCAGATCTATCAGAATATCGTTTACCTTCACAGACCAATCAGTGACCTATTTAAAAGCAGCAAGTTGGCAGACTGTACTTTGTGTCTTCTGATTCTGCAAATGCTTTGGTGAAAGAACCCATACCAAATATAAAAATGTTCAATATATTGTGTGTCCTACAAAGCAATAATTATGCCTATGGTATATGTTTTAATTAATGCATCAACTTTGGGAGGTCCAGACACTCACACATTGTCATCACAATTACCTCTCTTGTAATCTGTCTCTAACTTTCTAATATAGCTGCAGCACAAGAATGGGGCAAACATCGATCACCGCCCAGACAGACATACAAATTAGGAACAAATGATCTAAGCATTAATTTCTACATAAATTCACCTACTAGGAGAACTAGATTCCATTCTTTTATGGTGAAAGGTCCTTTCCTCCAATCTGTTTCCAAAACTGGTCTCAATAATAAATTTGTATAGGCCAGCATGTTCTCACAAAAGAGAAATACTTTTTTCTCCTTGATTCATCACATCTGAGCAGCCATTCCTCTGGAGGAAAGCATTAAGAGAATACATTTTTGATCTCATAGATAGCTTCTTTTCATCCAGGCCCTGCCTTTGCCTGCTTTGAGTCAGCCCATCAGGATCAAAACCACACCTGGCTATCAACCCTGCTTCGAGACCACGGAGAGTTTAGTAATTACAAAATTCTGTAAATATAAAATACTCACTTCCTTTTTAACTTTGTGCTCTGCAGCCTGTATCCGTTGTTCCATCTCTTCCTCTAGCTCACTGAGCTGAACTGCTGCTTTATCCTGAGCTCTAAAATTTAAAAGTAAATACTGTGTTAGGAATTGCCCTCTGGCTTGATAGAAATGTTGTCTGAAACACATCTGCCTACCTCAGCTGAAGCAAATTAGACAGACAGACATGGAAACAGTTTAACATTGCCCAGACCTTGAAACTGGTATGGTTGGGAACCAAAATCACAAATTAATTTGAAGATACAGGCAAATCATATTTTAAATAACAGCTGACAGCTGATGATTAGTACAAAATACATCACATCTGCATTTTGAAAATTAAGTTACAGAGATAAAAGGCCCTTCTGGTTATCCTACGAAGAGACTTCAAAAGGACAACTACAGCGACTTGCATCACCCACACACAAGATCTCTGTCCTGAGCTAAACTGTTTGATTTTGGTAGTAATGATGCAAGATTGAAAATGGTAAGTAATTACAATACGTAAATACACCCCTTGAAGTTGAAGAAGCAAAGAATATGGTTTCTAAAATGAAAGTAAATGGGCGTGTATGCTAAAACTCAAAGTTACAGCCAAGGAAACGGAGTCAAAATGGTTTATGATATTAAAATAAGAACAGACCCTGCAAAAATTTCATCCAGGACTCAACCAAAATTTGAAGCAAGCTGCTCTATATGCTTATGCACATGTATGTGCATATAAACTAACCTTTGAACTCAGTTTATGGAAATACTCACTATACCTTTTTACTGCGATGGCCAAAGTTTCCATCTCTGTGCTTTGAAGCTTGATCTCTCGGATGAAGTTCTTAATGACATGTTCATACGGCTGGATTAATCTTGGTTCCGCTATGTGTATGTTCTGATACAGAACACTGACCTGCTCTTGTCTGAAAAAGAAAGATACCATTTAAATGCACTTATTTAAATGTAGTAAGTTCACAGACGACACCAAGTTGGGTGGCAGTGTCGACCTGCTGGAGGGTAGAAAAGCTCTGCAGAGAGATCTGGCCAGGTTGGATCAATGGGCCGAGACCAACAGGATGAGGCTCAATAAGGCCAAGTGCAGGGTCCTCCACTTGGGTCACAAGAACCCCATGCAGTGCTACAGGCTTGGGGAAGAGTGGCTGGAGAGCTGCCTGGCAGAAAAGGACCTGGGGGTGTTGGTCGACTGTCGGCTGAACATGAGCCAGCAGTGTGCCCAGGTGGCCAAGAAGGCCAACAGCATCCTGGCCTTTATCAGGAACAGTGTGGTGAGTAGGACCCAGGAGGTGATCGTCCCCCTGTACTCGGCACTGGTGAGGCCCCACCTCGAGTACTGTGTCCAGTTTTGGGCTCCCTACCATAAAAAAAGACATCGAGGTGCTGGAGCGGGTCCAGAAAAGAGCAACAAAGATGGTGAGGGGTCTGGAGCACAAGTCTTATGAGCAAAGGCTGAGGGAGCTGGGGTTATTCAGCCTGGAGAAAAGGAGGCTGAGGGGAGACCTTATTGCTCTCTACAGCTACCCGAAAGGAGGTTGTAGAGAGGTGGGGGTCGGTCTCTTCTCCCAGGTCACAGGCGACAGGACTAGAGGAAACGGCCTCAAGTTGTGCCAAGGGAGGTTCAGGCTGGATATTAGGAAAAATTTTTTCACTGAAAGGGTTATAAGACATTGGAATGGGCTGCCCAGGGAGGTGGTTGAGGCCTGGAGGTGGTCAAAAGACGGGTTGATGTGGTGCTGGGAGATATGGTTTAGTGTTGCTTTTTGTTTGTTGTGTGGGTGTTTATTTTTGTTAGAATTAGGTTGATGGTTGGACAAGATGATCTTTAAGGTCCCTTCCAATCTAGCAGATTCTGTGATTCTGTGATTATTTGAAATAATGTTCTATAAGAATTTTGAAAAATGTATTCTAAATGAAGATAGTCCCCTTTTTACATGATTTTTACAATTTTAGAAGTTAGATACAGACCTTGAACATTCAGCATGTAGATCTGAATTATTCTAAATTATACTTATCCTGCCTGCTTCTCTACTTTAATATAGTTACTGTAGAAAAGACTTTTTAGCTTAAATAATTTTTTTGTTCTTCTACTCATGGTGTATTGAAAAGCATGCCGCTGGAGTAACCCATGACTTATCTCAAGTTTGCTGGTGGCTCTAACATTAATCACAATCCATTAAGAAGTTTATAACTTTAGGAGTCTGATAAGAAATAAAATGGGTATGAATGCCAACTCCCTAAGTTAAAATGGATGTTTAAAGGGAGAGGGAAGTTGTCAAATCTTCTTAAAGAAAAAAAATATTATGTTCCCTCAGCTATTGGACTTCTACTATTTACATCTCCTGTATCAATATGTGGCAGGGGGAGAGTTGTAGGGAAAATGAGAATACAGCTCTTTAATTTAAGACAAATTATTCCGGTTTAGACAACTGCACTCTTCATAATGCCAGCCCTGTTTTATAGCCCAAAAAATACATTATTATAAGAAATTAATTCTATATATGAGTCTCACGCAAAAGATAACAGATAGAAGAAATGTTCTGTAGACCTTTTGTTATTAAAAGCCCTCTTAAAATCTATACTGTTTCTTAAAAGCTTCCCCAATGCAGGAATACTATATTCTGACTTCCATTTCATCTGGACTTATTTACATAGGTTACATGCAGTCTTAATCATCAAAGCAAAGAATCTTGACAAGTTATAAAAACAAAGTATAGCATAAGCAAAGCACCAAAACATTATTACAGAGGTTACTACATAAAAAGCACTGATGTCTGGTCATACCACTAGTAACACCATGTAACCCTTTGTGTTACATGCCAACTAAGTTCCAATACCTGGATTACCACAAGGCAACATACCAGACAAAATTCTGTAACAGAATCTAGCAGTCACAAGGAAAATTGAAACTGACTGCCACATAGACAGAACATGAACAGGTGTTCAAGAACTTAAAAGTTAAATAGAAAAAAAAAAAAAAGGAAAGGGAAAGATCAAGTCAAGAAAGGCGGAGGAAGCAGGCCAGTAATGACGAAATATAGCATATCAGTGGCAGAAATGCAAACAAAAATAATGTTTTGCAAGTTCTAGTCTAATACCATATCACTAATATATGATCTCTTTTTGTTGTTAAAGGAAAGTTTAAACTCTGATTTAATGGTCCTCATTAGACAGCCATTTTCCTACTACTGTGGAGGTAGTAGTATTTAATACCTTCATCATGTGCATAATATCTACAATCAATGTTTATCCTCTGCATTTTTCCCCCACTTGAAGCAATTCCAGCCTAGACTATCAACACTGCAGCACTCAGGTTCTTCTACGTGATTTCTCCATTGAAGGTATACCTTATTTTATTACAACAGTACCATAATTGTTACTGTAGCTCAGATTCCCATTTTAAACAACTGAAGTATTTCAGGACACCACAAAATCTGTTTCCAGCTGAAATGCTGACACTCATTTCAATATACAGAAACATAACAGCAGCACAAATAAATATAGATTTACTGATGCCAGGGATATTTCTGTGTACAAACATGTTTCTGTCTTGCAAAGGGTTTCCTTTACAAAAGCCAACGCTTCAGCTGTATTCAGTATTTCCAGAAGTTAAACTTAATGTAGTGGTCTGAATATCTTATGTATGCACAAAATTTCTTTGTCAAAATGTATTTTAAACGGAGTAATGTCAAATTCAAAATGTCACAAATACTCACAATAATGCACAGATTTATCTGACCATCAGATGATACAAACTATGTATAAATAATATATCACCACAGAACTGTGTAAATGTATGTTCACTCAATTAATAATCTGCATTTAAAAAACTGTTAAGGACATTTTTCTTAGCAACAGCTTTGTGCTAAAACAACACTGACATTATCAGCACCATCAGAAATATTAAAATAGGATGGACACACACCCCCCCCAAAAAAAAAAATTGGAGACTTAATATCTACTTTCCTTTCATTCTGTACTATTACAACATACAGACAAATTAAGACTTCTGTTCTAAAGAGTTTACAGAGTTTTGGAACAGTTCAGATGATAACATGTATAACAAAATAAGCCTGAGGTCCAGGTTCATCAGATCTCAATTAAATTTCAAGCATACAGCAGAATTGTAGCATTTAGACACTGATTTCCAAGTACACACAGCTGCACAAACAGTAAGTTCAGTATCTCAAGGTATCAGCATTTACTGAATTCCTAGCTGAATGCAATTCAACTTGCATTAACATCGGGTAGGGTTGAAGCTGGAGTCTGACTGTACTTCAAGCATTAAAAAATGTATCCTCTCCTTCATCTCTCTGTTTGAAATTCAATTGAGTTTTGATAGCTGGACTGAGAGCTGGTAACGTATGCTCCATTTTATAAATTCCTAGCACTTCAGCAGTTGTCCTTCAGAGCTGCAAACTGTTCACCAAAACAGACAATAAACTATTCCAGAATAGTTTCAAATTTTAGATAGCAGACATTGTGCATATGCAGAATTAGCTGCTGAAGAACGTCACTTCTTCCAACAGTGGAAATATCCACACCGTCCTTTAAATGAGTCATACGTAAAATAGTAATGGCACTAGCCACAGGGAGATGGACAGAGTTTATCAATCTTCCAAGGCAGATAAATTCAGCACAATTTAAGTCAACTTATATGATTTTTTAGAAATACAAACTACAAATATTAAATCTGTGTTCTGAAATCTTTTTTCCTTTAAATTTCCTTTAAATTTCACCAACAAGATGCTTACTAATAACTTTGTTTCCTAAAAAGCAAGCAAACAGTAGGAATATTACTTGTTACTTGATGCTAACATAAAATATTCACTACTCAAGCAAACATTTTCCCAATCACGGGTCACTGAATTAGGGCTGGATCTTTAAGGATCTCCACAACTTTTTTCATAATATTATAGGATTACTTTGGTACTTTATCTTTCTCACCCCACCTTGTCCAGGGTTAATCAACTGCTGCCTTTAAATCAAATGAAACTACACCCATAAAACTACACTGTACGTCAAACTGTACTACAAATCCTGTGCTAAGAAATAGCACATGCAGAACGTTAATACCAGAGGCCTCCGACCACACAGATTATTCATGGAGTACAAAATTGAAGGTACAGCCTCTTACGCTGATGGGAGTAGGGTATCAAACAATTCGTCTGGCCTTTGCTTACTGTATTTTGTGCCAGGAGCAGAAGACATTTGTAGTAGAAGATTGCAATGTACTTCTGCAACTTTTCTTCAATTCACAAGAATGCCACAGCCACTCTTTCTTGCAGCTTCTTTTCAAAGTGTATGCAAATACACATAACAGAACCAAAGACAGAAATCAGCATCTCTGTGCTGCTGAGCCTCTGCAATACAGCTAGGTCTGCTTTAAGATGCAGTAGTAACCAGAAGCACAACGTAGCTACTGAGAGAGCTTATTCTCCCTCTGTGACACAAAAAAAAACCTTTATATTTATTAGTCCTCCTTAGCCCAGTGACCGGCTACCATCCAGACAGATTCAAAATATCTCAGTGATCCCATTTCATGAAGCCGTACTTAGGCTTAAGAAAATACAAAACAGTACCCGTGCACTCACAACTGTGCAGGACCCTGGAAAGGGCCTGGAAGGGTATTTTAAAATTGGCCTCTGAAATCCTCAGTGACTTACCTGAGTGCTTCTGTGGCAACTTTACAGAAAGTCTTAATTAAAAACATGACTCAACAACTACTGCAGCAACAAAAGAACAGAGGAGAAATTGAAGTCATGCAAAAAAATTGATGGGACTCTGCTTAATGACTTATGCCTTCGGCAAGAAGTAATACACTTTCATGAATTGGGAAGATCACTATTGATTTAAGCACTCCAAGTATCCTTGATGAATTAGCAGCAAGCACACTGTGATAATATTTTATAGATACACAGGATTTTAGGAGGATGCACTCTATATCAACATGCAGTAAGTATTTGATGGTTGAGAGGAATTGTTCTGAATTGTCTCTTTCTGTATTTTCAATCACTTGTTTTCACATGCTTTTGTAAATATCTGTGATAACACTGCAGCAGGACAGATTAGTTGCAATAAATACTGTCCAGTTTGTTTGTTTGTTTGTCTGCAGTTCCTCTTGAATACACTCTATTTCTTTCTGTAAATTCACTAATTATTCAAAATTGTTTATTAAAGAAGATTTCACAAATGGATTTTGCCAAGCTGACTCCTGAACTCTGAATAGTCTATCCTTTTGCTGGACAAAAAGACAACCAGAATTTTGCTGAAACTGAAGTAAGAGCATTCATCAGAAATGCTCAGGTTTGCCCTTTAAAACTTTCTTCCTTGAAATCATGAAATCACTTTTATATGGATTCTGCTGCACCCCTTTAAGTTCCACACTAGCACAACTGTAGACCCAAATACTAATGCACAGAAAGAGCATTTTTAGACATAAAACATGAAAGAAACTGTCCCTTTGGACCATCTGGCACCATGTTTACACCACCTACCATGCACACCTTTCTGCTGCTTCTGCGAAGTACAGACACAAAACACCAGTACACAAAAAGTATAGTACTCTGACCCAGTACTGCTCTGACTTTACCTTACCTCATCTCAAAGGTTTTATAACATAAGCTGTCTGCAAAATTAGTAAGTGTAATTAGTCAATATTTGCACTTTACATAAGACTTAACTTAAGCAAAGTTACTGCATTCATATGGTTTCAGAGAGTTCCTGAGAGAATTACAGAAAGAAAATAAAACTGCCCTGATGATAATGCAACTTGTATCGTAATAGATTTAAAATACCTTGGTAGGATACAGGTGGAGCAGAAGAGAGGAGAAAAGTTTTTAAAAAAAGAAATAAAACCAACACTGAGATTAGAGATATCAGATATTTAGACTCTATGAAGTGACATAACTTCATTTAACCTACAAAGCTATGCTAATTCATATCAATTCATAGTATTATTTTGTTTTGTTCTACGTATAGTGACTATTTGCTTGATGATCGACACTCTGAATGCAGCTCAGAGGGAGCTGATGGAATTCACCAAAGAAGAATAACTCTACAGTTGCTCGGTATTTTACATGTGTTCACTACGTAGTTACCAGACAGCGGATGCTATGGGACATGGACCCCTTAAGTCTGCCCCCAAGGGTGGTCTTTTCAGTACAGTTTTCCACCAAAGTTGTACCAAGTACAACAAGGTAGTGGAAAATGGGAGGAAGTCAAGGATGTGGCAGTGAGGCTGTAACACCACCTCATTCACATGGTAAAGACTCCGTGTTTCCGCTGTTGCTATTTGGCATTATGTTTACCTGGGTCTGCTTCAGGCAGGTGGAGACTCACAAGGTGAGCAGCAGGATTTCAGGGCCCACCTGTGCAGAGCACGCTGAGGAGCACAAAGCAGCAGAGCCAGGCAAAAGCTCACTTGGGCAGGAGCAGCACATGGGCTGTGTCAGGCTTAGCTGGGTGAGGGCTGTGTTAAGAGGTAAGAAAAGTAGGCCATAGCATTCCGCAGCAGGCCTGTTTCTGTAGGTCCTCCAGTGTACATCCGTATCTTTCTCAACATCATACCTTGCCAATTAACGACCTCTGTCGTAACTTCTATCTTCTTTCTTACCCATGTTCTTACCTGCAGACTTAAGGTCCCCAACCACTTTCTCTTTGTTTCCTTGAGCCAGACACCTTTCAAGCACCGGAAAAATACAGCTTCTATTTTTGTAGGTGCAGGTAAAAGCAAAGATAATCACCACTACACTTAAACTTGTTTTCATGCCGATAATATGCTCCTGTTCTTAAGTTTTAGAACACTGTTCTACTGGTCTCTTCCCAGTCTAGGTGAGCTGGTAAAACTACTCCCATCACTCGTAGCAGCTCTGATCTGGTATGGGCATGAAGTGACGAAGGTGGTCTGAGCCAGGAATTTCTAAGCTGGGTGGTCAGAGCAAGGGAAAGATCAAGCACTACACACCTGATTGTTCTAACAGAGGAGTCCAATAGCCTGTGTGTGCCACCAAGAGATAAATACCTTTTTCTGAACAGCAGACACATTCGATATGTGATCGTTATCAGCCACCAGAAAAGATCAAACCAGAAAGGATCTACTTTTGTCACAGCTGAGTGCCTAACACTTTCTCCTAGATTAAGTGTCTTAAGGAAAAACAGGCTACATGAAACATTAACACGGTGTAAAAATCAAGGTATTCCTCAACTTGAAGAGCTCAGCCTCAAACTATGGGTTTTTTTTAATACTACCTCTTGTTTGTCCATATCTGCCCCTTCAGAAACAGGCCACATCAAAAGAAGGTGAACAAATCTACAATGCCCAGATAAGAGAGTGTGGGCAAGGACTGATTCCCAGAGAATGCATTTTTAATGTTTCCAAGGAATAAATACAGTTCCCTTCCTAAAGTCAGAGGTGTGACTTGTAGCCAGTAAAGCAGGATGGAAAAGACTATGGGACAGGAAAGGAAAGATGAAGTTTGTGGAAAAGAAGAATGACCTAAAGACTACGGTTATGACAAATTATGGTGTGACATGAAAATACCAGGAAAACGAATGCTACAGGGCTTAAGTAATTTGGCACAAATACTGTTTTGATTAAAGCAAAAAAACAGATGAGCCGTAAAACCTAAAGTAGTTCTAAAAGTCTTCTAGCTCACAGAAAGACATCCATTACACTTCCAGCAGAATACATTTGTCAAACCCCTGTTGTGAGACATTTTGAAAGAAAAGACATCATTCTTAGAGCGGAGATTCCCTCGCCAGCACTTTGACAAAGGGTGACACAGCATTTGTGTCTCCTCAGGAACTGCCTTTATCCCCTCTCTGGGGAACATACTTTGACTTCCAAGGAAATTTCTCTAGTGCTGCTATCATGGTTCATCATCTCTTCGAAGGAAACACAAATTGCTGACAGGAGTCAATGCTGGCAAAACTCCATCCTGACTCATGATGGCGAGAGCACGATAGGTTTTGGGCATTTTTTATGCAGCAGAGCCCCTCCCCTTTGCTGTAGCACAGCAGAGTATCCCATGAGCATGGTCTGTCATCACAGTTTAAGTACCTCATGTTAAAAACAGCACTCTCATTTTATCATATCCCCCAGATCCACATTTTCTATACAGCTCCAGATTACATGACTGGGGGCGAACTGTTATCATAATCACATCAGGAGACTTTGGAATTGCATGATGCAGAAAATCTCACAGTTTGGCAGCACTGAAATCAGAGTCAAATGAACAGTCAGCTTGGCCCAAAGTACAAGGCACACAAGTAAAACGGATCCCAAGACTAAGAAGCAAAGCAATGAAACAAGAGGATTCTCAGAAGCAGAATTTAACTTGAAGCGGGGATACAGGGTCTCCTGTCCAAATTAATCCACCCATTCATGCTCAAATTAATTTAGTTCATTTTCCAATCAGATTATCCAATTTGCCAAATATCACACAAAAGTTGCCTGGTAGGGCTTAAAGAAATTCAGTCTATCCCACAGTGATCCCGCAATCCACAAGAACGCACACAGCAGACACAGTCCCAATTCTTTGTTCTTTCTGATTGAAGGTCTTTGATATTAAAATTTCAAAATGTATTTTCTGTGAGGTTGTTTGCCTGTAATTTACAGGCACAAATAACTGTCAGAGCATTCGTAAGTACCGGTTTTCTCTTGAAGCGTCAGTGGATGTTCAATCATTCTTTGTTCAAGGTGAGGAACAGAAAAGCATTACCATTAGGAGACTTTCGCACATGCTTAAAGAAGCACATGCCTATCAGGAGCTTGGAGGGAACCTTTCAATCATACCAATGAGATCCCAACAGAGCCCAGGCTGGCCACATATTAAAAAAGACCACAACACCCAATAACATGGTCAAGGGCTAACCCCTTCCTGGGCAGGCAGTACACTGGAACACTCATTGCCTAGAGCAACAAAGAAGTGACTGTTAATTTTTGTCTACTGCTGCACCATTGCAAATACTTCTTAAAGGAACAAACTAACAAACATGCTTAAGTTCTCAATAAAAGCAATCTCCTGTGGCTCACACAGGTACACAGTTAGCAGTTCACTACACATAAGCCAAAGGCACTGCAATCTTTCATGTTTAATTACTCATTATACCTGATTGAATATAACACCACAGAAGGGTTACTACATTTTAAATGAAATGAATGCCAAAAAAACCACCCCAACCCTCTACACAATTCCACTAGAATCTGACCTCACACATTATATTAGGTCATCAGCCTGGAAAAAGCCTTTCCACTTTTTTTGTGCTACAGTCACAATTGCCCACTGAGCGTATGTAAAGACTATGGCAAACAATACCTTGACTCACAGTGACCACCTTACCAAGAAATATAACTGAATTTAGTCCCCAAAATCTGTTCAGACGGGGAGAGAAGGAGGAAGGCTGAAAAGAAACTCCATGATGTTACTCTTCCTGTTTAACCGCAACCAACACAACCACAGCTGCAGCACAGACATGGATGTTTGAAAGCATAAGCTAACAGAACTGTGCAACCAATACACCAAAGTACAGAGAGGCACGATCCATCCCACAGGAAAACTATCTTTTTCAAAATTAACAAAACTAAATTCAAAATGCACTTATCCTAATATATGCTTATTTTAGTACCTGGAATGAGGCAGTGCCTGGAATTAAACAATGTTGCATCTAATGTCTGCTACTACACTGAGGACTGGGTCAGGATATTGATCTGTTATTGGGATTCGCACCTCATTATGAGGCTTATTTATGGCTTTTAAAAACGCAGTCACAGAAACAGAGGCTGAACCATGTGTATTGACATCAGTAAAAAACTTCCCCTTGATTTCCATGGGCAATCAAGCTCAAGAATGACAGAGACCGCAGGTGTTTACTGTGCAATTTTCTCCTGACTTCAGCCCTGGTTTTAGCTCCCTACTTCAATCTGCTTTATTTCATACCTTTCCATCTCACAACTTCCTTGTTTTTCTCTATATAAACCACAATAGCATCAAAGCACATGTGCCAGTCTTTTGCTATACCGGGGCCAAAAGGCACAGCATTTTGAAGTACTGAACCCCAAAATGATCAAGATAAAAACCACATGATCGAGATAAAAACATGGACAACTCCAGTCATCTGGATTTGAGGAGTTCCTTCTTTGTAATTACTTTTCTCACCATTCTGAACAACAATGTTACAGCAAACATATGAAGAGTAATGAACCACAATGTGAGGACACCAACTGTTTTATAGTATTGAAGATGCAGATGTGTTCCAAGCTAGGCTTGTTTTTCAAAGCACTGCCTTTCCCTAAAAAAAAAAAAAAAAACTACTAAAAAACTGAAAAAAAATTTACTTTAAAAAAAAGATAAACAACTTTTTTGAAGTACCACCTTGTTCTTTTTGTGTTTTTGTTACATTCTTTTGCTTAAAATCTCCCCCATGACCACTCTCCTCAAACAACTTCAACATTTTCGTTACTTACACAAGTGGTCCTAATGATTTTAGTGGGACTACTGACGCGAAAAAAAAAACTTACACGTATGTTTTAACCAAAAAAGACATGGGACACAAATAGGAAAAAGTTCAGCTGTAGCACCAATCTGCTTCTGCACTTCACGACAGGAAAGAGAAAGAACAAGGAAACAAAGGGCACACTGTTCTTAAGCTGACGTTGGCACACACCTAATAAATACAGCCAACTACAAAGGATGTTCAAAGCTATTTATAAAGCTGAACATGAATAGGAAGCATTTACATCAAATTACTGCCCACCTGATACACATGTATTTAACTGTCAAAATTTAGGTCTGTTTGCAATTTTGATGTACAAGTTTCATAACACAAATGAGATTGTGTCACAATGAATTTAACAAAACCAAAGGACGTGCCTGCACAGTCAAGCCACCGAAAGCTACTCCCTTTCCCTCCTACTGTCCTGTTAGACAAACAACTGGATTATATTCAAACTGTGCTGCAAACATAGTAACCAAGATACTGAGATAGGCTTATTACCAAAAGGAGACAGACGCTTTCACAAGCCACCACTGTTCACGAGTCAGATTTTTTCAATCTCCTGTTGAGTTTCTGTCTGGCTTTAGGTTAAGTTATGAATTGCTTCTGCAAACTTTGAAACAGCCGTTTTTTTTTCATTATTCCCTCTCTACAGAAAGCAAGTATATAGCAAGGAAGGCATCATGAACCAGGCAACAAAGACCTGTATAAAGTTACACACAGTTTTTTGTTCTGTCTGAAATGGAGCAGTCCAGTAAGACTAATCCATGTCATTTACCCTTCCAGTCCAAAAAGAAAAAAACAATCAACTCCAGTTGTGCACTGCAAGGAGCAGATTAAGTAACTGAGAACTTCTCTGAAGAAACTTTTCACCTCACAATCTGAACACATGTTTAAAAGTGGCTAGAACCAAATCATTGGTGCAGATAAGCATTTACGGTGCACTATAGAGTGACCAGGAGGCTGGTC